>CM061537.1:55483002-56059629 GCA_030545055.2 Neoaliturus tenellus | reverse complement strand
AATGGAAAATGAAGATTCATCGCTGAAACAAATTTTATGGTCTAACGCTGGGTTCTCTCTGGTGACGTTCTCAATAATTTCACAAAACTGTAATCGACGATCAGGGTCATCTTCATTCATCGCATGATGTAACTGTATCTTATACGGATGGAATTTGTGTTTCTGTAGAGTTTTGAGTACTGAAGAAGGAGGAACTTCACATACCTGTGACGCTGATCTTTTTGAATGTGACGGATTTTCAATAAACTCACAAAGTACATCTAGTTGTTGCTCTTCGGTCATGTATAGACGACCCGTTCTTTTTGCATCATTAATGCTTCCTGTGGTTCTAAACTTGTGTACCAATTGTCTAATGTATGTTCGAGAAGTTGGATGGTCAGGAAACCTCTCATTAAACCTTCTTTCAGCTTCATGATAGTTTTCATTTGATGCCCCAAATAAGAATATCAATTCAACTTTGTGTTCTACTAAACGTGCCATAATTTTAATATTTTACTTTCGTTACTTTACCTTTGTAAATACAGTCAAGCTTTAGATAGAGCAGTTATTCGAAAAGTCCAAAAAAGTGTACCAGAAATGTACACACGCACGTCAGGAAAATAACTGATCCGCTCAAAGGATACCCATCCGGTTTGTTATCTTTGGGAATTCCAATTCCATTCTCGAAGTGAAAGTTGTATTCGTCATAAGGCATAGCTGCTATAAGCTCACTAATTTTGTTATTTGAAGATTAGCAGATAATTTGCCTGGAGGAAAAACAATTCGAATTAATTTATCGGTGCTGTCAAGATATTATTTTGAATCAAGAATTTACTTCTTTTATAACCTTTCAGTGTAATTTATTACAAATTATTTTGTACAAATTCCAAAAAAGTTTCTTACATCTTACAATTAAAAGTGATCCAGGGATACACAGACAAATTATTCAATACAAACCTTTTAAATTTAGATTGCACCACTGTTTTCCAGGGGGAAAGGCAGTGTTATTTGACATGTCGCATGACTAGATTCTCATAAGGAATTTTTAAATTGAGTTCTACATCTTAGACCTCAGGTAACTCCCAAAATTTTTAATTACTACAAAAGTGAGAGTATGTACCTATACAATGAATCCTGTCATTGAAAAAAACCTTTAATATAAATTGTAGGAAAATACTAGGGGGGGAGGGACTTTTTAACCACCCTGTATATTAAAAAACACGTATCATGCCAATAAAAAAAGTGTTTAAAAGTTATCTTCAACCGTTTCAAATGGCGTTTATTTCTTTGAAAAATATCAATTGTTACGGTATAGCCTGTATTTCCGTAACCAATGAGCTTAGAATCACTCTTATTCAAAATTTTCGATCCGTACTAACTGAGCTTTACCACGACATGTCACATGTACAGATTTAAAAAAGTAAAATTTCCAAAACATTAAATTTTTGAACTTTGTTTTTGGTCATAACTCAAATATTTCAAACAGTAACATGTACTAAGTAACATATCATATTGTTATTTTGATTTCTAACAACTTTCTAATTACACTTATTCTGTATCACTAATCGTTTTTGTGTTAATTTGCAAAATTTACTATTTTCCCATTTGAATGCATGTCATTTTTTACAAAACATTGGTTAAAAGGGCTTGAGTCTTACAAAAATGTGTTGTGAAAAAAACATGCATTTAACGGTAAAGCATATTTTTTGAACTAGTAAAAAACTATTAGAGATGCAGAATAAGTGTAAATTAGAAAGTTGTTAGAAATAATAAAAAAAAACATTCAAAATGATATGTTACTTACCATATGTTACTGCTTGATATTGTTGAGTTCTGATCAAAAACAAATTTTAAAAATTGTAAAGCTAAGTTAGTAAGGATTGGAATTTTTAATCAGGGTGAGTCTAAGGCGTATTGGTTACAACTATACATAGTTATTCCGCAACAATTGATATTTTTCAACGAAATGGTGGCCATTTTCAAACGGTTGAAGATATTTAACTTTTTTCACCTAAATGTTTATTTTTACAAGACCTTTAACATAATGTACAACAGGGCATGTTTACAATTAAAAATACTGACATTCGAACATGTGACCCCTAGTTTTTGGAATACTCTGTGTTCCTTGGGGTATATTTAATACAAAAATAATTTTGTTTGAAGATTATAGGAACAAGCGTTTGTCTGTAATCCATTTAGGACTCTTAACGAGATTCACCCTAAATAAACAAATTATTTTATTTGTTCTGTATAAACAAACAGAACATATTAAACGATTGATTTTTCATCAGTCAATCGCATGGGGCATGATTAAACGAAGAGTATGGAGTATTTTATAAATAGAATTTCCAGGGAGTATTTATTTGAATTTTTACATAGTTACCGGCACTGACAATTAAACTCCAATATTACTACTAACTTACCTTTTTAGCTCTATTTAATTCGTCGGTAATCATGATTATGATTATTTACCTGCAAAGTTTTATTTAAAGAAATCTACATACTTAACTATATAACTCAAATAAAAATAAGCATCTATAACTACAGTTTTAGCCCTATATTGTAAGAAATATAATTTACTTTGAAAATCATAGTATTGTACTTGGTATTGATGAAATTGTTGCGTCAAACTGTTCAAACGTAAAATAGTGCAAAATGAAAGTATTTTACGCTTTTTGAAGGTGATCCTGAAGGGAACCGTGGTAGAAAATTTATTTCTGCATCCCTGTACTACCAGAAACAATAAGGAAATAAAAATAAACGACATAAAACTATACATTTCAGGACTAAGCTTATACAACGTTATTTTTACTTTAAGTGCTATCCAGAATGTTCTCAATTTTTTCTGAACTAACCAAAGTGTCAGAAATATGGGTTAACCATGTAATTTATTTATTCCATAAATAACAACTCATAACAATTATAAGTGTTGTGATAATTTCAACTTTTTCCACTCCCTCATCAAAGACAAGCTCCAGCGAAGCAATGGCAACGTACCGTATGAATGGCTTTCGGTCCGGAGCCATTTGTTGAACAACTGCACTGTCAGAGGCAGGGCCTAGCCGTGGTGTGATATATTGCTGTGTTTACAATGACCATATAAAATAATAAAAATAAACAATGCCAAGTACATTAAGATTTACGTAATGAAACAACACCATTTAATTGGAATGTGTATCAGCCTTATTGTATTTTACATGAGTCTCGATTAATATCCTATACCATATTGCGAGCACTGTCTGAAGGGATTCAAATTAAAATTTTCAAATTAAAATTCATGTATTTTCACATTTGATTTGTTAACAGAAATTGTTACAAATTTGGTGAATTGTCATTTTCCTAATTACATCCAATCACATTTAAAATAAAGTATACTACTGTATTAACAAAATGTTTGATTGTCAATAAGTCTCTTACTACAACATTTAATTAGAATAAATAAGTCCATACATAAACATGAACAAGGATATAAAAATAATAATAATAATAATAAATAACTAATCTATACAATTAAGAAACACATTAATTGAATAAAAAGACTTAGCGATGAGCCATGATCTCAAGGCACGCTTAAAGGAAGGCAGTGAGTTTATCGCTCTTATATCTGATGGCAATTTGTTAAAGAACCGCACCCCAGAATAAAATGGCCCTTTCTCAAAAGCTGAAGTTTTATGAAGAGGAAAACTTAGCATTGATCCTTGCCTGGTATTAAATCTGTGAAAGTCACCAGTTTTTTTAAAGGATGAAATATCTTTAAAAGTTAAAAGCAGAACGTCCTGGATGTATAGTGAAAATACCGTAAGAATATTAAGTTGTTGAAAAATTCTCTTACAAGGATGCCGTGGGCAAAGCGCGAAAATCACCCTCAGAATATTTTTCTGGACTTTAAGCAGCTTATCCAGCAGATGAGAGCTTCCCCATATTGCAATTCCATATCTTAGAAAACTTTCACAATAACCCCGATAAACATAAATCAGAATCTGTGTGCTGCAATTTGGTTTCAGAATTCTAATGGCAAAAAAGTGCACAGTTAATCCGGCGTAGCAAGTTTACTACATGAAGTTGCCATGAAAATGATTGTTCATACCAAACTCCTAAAAAATTGAAAGATGTGGCAGCTTGTAAGGTGAGTATAGTAGGATATGACGAATGATTCCGGTTAAGTGTGAAATGGATGGAACTAGTTTTGCTGATGTTTAATAAAAGACCGTTAGATTCAAACCAATCCTTTAATGTTGATAATGCACCTGGCGCGTTTTTGGATGTGTGTTCCACAATCTCGAAATCTGTCGGGTATATTTTGCTTAAACCTTGCATTTAACAGTGTTTTGGCCCAAAAATAAGTTTAAACGTATACAAAAATAATAGTAGTTTTCATCACTAGGAGCAAAAGTGGGTCTTTTTGGTGCGCAATCGTGTTTTAAAAACGAGGCGCAGCCGAGTTTTTAAAAACGATTAAGCATCAAAAAGACACTTTTGCTCCGAGTGATGAACAACGTTTTTTATCATAATGCAAAATTAGACTTTTGATCGTTAAAAATATTAACTATAAAGATTTTGAGGTTATATTTACGAAGTAAGTAATATGCAGTGTTTACATTTATGTTATTTACAAACAATGCTCTTTATAACGTTTGAATTTCAAAATTCTGCTCCTCAACATTAATAAATTAATAATAATATACTTAGTAAACAGCTGACTTTTCAGTACTAGGACCTAAAAAATTCTCCAGATGATTTTTCAGTACTAGGACAAGAAAGAATCGGTTTTGGTACTATTGAGAGATCAAAAAACAGGCTGATTTCGTGCAGAATGATAAAAAAGAACATAATGTTAGGCAATATTTTTGAAACAGCTGTTAACTATGAAGAGGTATAGTTGGTTGTTGTTGTAAATTTAATACCTTTATTACCATTACACTGTAGCAAAAGTGAATTTAAACCAACGACAAAGGCTCGGTCAACCTGGTACTTTTGTAATAAACTTGCGGGGGGAAAACAGTGATCACGGTAAGTTTCGTTTTGACAGCATTCATGGATGAAGCTTATAACATGCAAAGTCAAATTTAGTCTGATTCGGTATCTCGTTGAGTGTACATCACCTAGTTCTGCTCTTTTTTACTCAACTTGAGTAAAAGTTTAAGTTTATACATCAATAACACAGAAAATACCTTTCCTCCGTATAAATTTACACATTTTATCAGTTTGTTGCACAAACTGACCTGTAAATCAAAATTGGTTACACCTCACAATGCTGAAAATTTACAAGTCCAAAATGATCATCAGTTCATGAACAATTCTAGGTAAAATTGACCTTGCTACTATTTACTACTGGAGTAGTAATTGTCTTTGTTAATGCGTACAGTAAGGTTCAATAAACAAGAATACGCCACAGTTTTAAAATTACAGTTAATGCTACATGTTTGCATTGCTATTAAATATCTATGAGATCAGGTAATAGGTAAAGGTAGTTAAAAGTATTAGCTAAGGAAATATAAAATGTAAATAATCCCTATATATCATAGTGTTAAGATAAACATATCCTAAAATTACGAAAACTTTCATAACCTTATACCGAACGATTACAAATCATTAAAAATTCAATAACATTTTAAAATAAGTTTATTCCGGTTTACTGTCCCCGAAACATATCAAGGCAGTGCTAGAATAATGTACTCATAGCTGCCCCATTTAAAAAAATAGTTCATGAAATGTTCGTACACTGAATGCCTTACATTCATAGATCTTTTTATCTCTATTGGAGATATAAAACAAGTTGAACCTGTAATGGGTAGTTTATAACCACTATACCATAACACATTTTTCGTCCGGTCATTGTAAACACAGTAATATATCACAACATGGTCAGGCCCTGCCTCTGACAGCGCAGTTGTTCAACAAATGGCTCCGGACAGAAAACAATTCATTGTGATCAATTCGGCGTGCGGTCCGTTTGGCCATTTTTGTGAATATTTTGTAATCCATCGTAATAAAACTTTCTTCTTTGGTATTATAATTTTAAAACTGACGTTATATTTTAGAGTTTCTTTCCATACAGAAAAAATAAGCACATAACTTTTACATAATCGCCTTTAAAATTATTTTCAATTGAAACTTTTTTGTAAATATATCTTAGTTCCTATCTTTAACTCTGCTGATGTTGTAAAGTAATAATCTTGTTGTAATTATTTGATTGTTTTAAAAATAGTTTATCCTCAGAAATCTTTAGACAACTCTTGGAAACACAAAAACATTATTGTGAAACGACGTCCATCATTAAAAACCTAAAACAATCAATTGTTGAATTATTGAACGGTATTTTATAAGTCAGTATTGAATAAATCCTATTGTTGTAAGATCAAGACAATGTAATAAAATTGCTCTTAAAATTTTAATATTGATGTATTCGTATTGAGACTTGATAAATCATTCAAAAGGTTAGATATTTAAACTTAGCAGTATCATAATTATGAATGATTAAATTAAGGGTGTCTATTTAAGCCACAAGAGATTTTGCTAGCGAAAATCGATGGTTAAATATTAATACTTTATCGTCTCAAGTTCAGTACAACCATCGTTGGACATTCCATACTGAAAATTTTGTAATTATTTAATAGCTAATCCTTGTTTTTATTTTTATCTACTTATGTTACATTTATAGAATGTAAATTTTACTGAATGTTTTTTTTCGAAAGCTATCCGTTACAAAAAATATTTATATAAATACATAAAAAAATCTTAGGATCAGAAGAAAGTGATAAAATGAAAATCATTAATGTGTTAAGGGGATTGAAACATTATTATTATTATTATTTTTTTTTTTTCAAAAGGAAACATGAAAAGTTTTATGTTTGTTGGAACGTTATTTGCGCTTTTGAAGGGATATAAAATGTTCAGATCGTTTCCATTTTGAATGGTAGATGTCATCGTAAAGCTAAACGTTTGTCTGTTTTCGTTCAGAAAATATGTAACTTTAAACTTATTTGGAAAAATAGAGAATAATTTTAATGAATAGGATCTGTAAAAATAAAATAATTATTTATCACTTAAATATACCAGTAGCTCTCCATCCTAATCCTAATATAATATGTATCAAAGGAATACCTTTAGTAAATGTGGAGATAAACCTCTCAGTAATCATTAAAAAAAACAATTAATTATCGTATTTCAGGCTTAAAAAAATTGAATTAAAATAAACATTATTTTGTTTTTACAAAATTTTTCAAAATTTCATGGGTAATAATTTTACTGAATAGGATCTGTAAAAATAAAATAATTATTTATCACTTAAATATACCAGTAGCTCTCCATCCTAATCCTAATATAATATGTATCAATGGAATATCTTTAGTAAATGTGGAGATAAACCTCTCAGTAATCATTAAAATAACAATTAATTATCGTATTTCAGGCTTACAAAAATGAATTAAAATCCTAAACATTATTTTGTTTTTACACATTTTTTCTAAATTTCATGGGTAAATTGATTTGTGTCATGACAATACAAAATATTTAATCATTTTACCCATGAAAATTTATAACATTGTAAAGTATTATTAATACGCATTCATTATTGTTACAGCAAGGATATATAAAACCTTAAGTAATACTTGCAAAAACAAATGTTAAATTATTATTATTATTTGTGTAACCCTTAATAGTAAGGGTTGAATAATTCAATTCTGCAAATCATTTTAAAAATAATAACATTATATTGGGTGCACCAAATAGCTACAATAATATGTTTTCATCAAACTACATCGATATCACCTGTTTTCGACCCTCGCATCTACCGACGAAACACCTGTTTTGCCGGCCTAGGAAGGCAAAATATTCCGTCCGAGGGCGGTAATGGAAACGGTAGCAGAGAAATCTAGAATATAAGAAGATAGGTGACAACAACAACAACAAATAACAAATCAGTGACGTAGTTAGTAGTTCAACTGATAGCAACTGTTAAATATATATGACGTAGATGAGAAAATAGTGTTTTCCCTTGGAATCAGCTGTAGTCGTCACCTACCGTTAGAGTATTCTAGTTTCGGTGGCCTTAGCTGAAGTGAAGTGGTTGCCTAGCAACCAGAAAAACAAGCAATACATCTCGCTAGGTTAGTTGATTTTATGTTTTGTTTGTTACTAGGAGTACGCTTATTCTGCGCGTATGGGGATGAACGGACAATAAAGATAAGGCATAACTAAATTTAAGAATAAAAAACAAATAAAACACAACTAAATCCCCACACATTCTAAAATTTACTTTATTAGTTCTTGTACTATTTCACTAAACCTTGGAAGTAGTTTATAAATAGCTTTATATTTCTGGGAGTACGAAGAAGGATTCTAAAATTTTTGCATTTCTGTTACGTTCATTTGATCCCACTTTGTGGTGGTTAAAAAACTGATATAATTCATAATTCGAAAATTCACTTGCCTCAAATACATGCAATACATTGTTTTAAAATACTTTTAGTTAAATGGATTTTTATCATATATAAAAATTTTTTTTAATATACCACTTGATGTGTTGGGTCCTAAACATTTTTGCCAACGTTACAATTAACTTGGTTTATTATAATTATTTAAAAGATCAGTAGGCCCTACCAATCAGCTTGCTTGCTCCACGTAGTCTACTAGAAAAAAGTATTTATTTAGATTATTACTGTGTCCTTACCCCCATGTTGGGTGATTCACGACGAAGTGCCGAAATTTCGGGAGCTGATTCAAAACATGAAAAATAAACAAAAAAAGTCATGTCAATATATGTTATAAAAATCCTCCGTTTAGCCGCTAGCCGCCATTTTGTTTCATACATGTAATCATTTTCAATGTATCTAGTTGATCATTTTTATTACCGTAACGGATTGATGGATTTACTTCATATTTGGCGTGAACCTTAATTACAACAATGTTAGTTTTCAGAAAAAAATTATTATTTCCTTAAGTGTATTTTAAAAATGACGACCATTTAAAAACTTTAACCTAACATTTCTTAAAAACGGAAAGTTTCATAAAAGACCAAAAAGTTGATAATTAAATTATTTAAACAATGATACCAAGTTTGTAAAGATCTGACAATAAATAAGTGATGTATTGTGATTTCCCTGTAGCAAAATATCGATTTTGCATTACAATCAATACAAGTTGAATAAAATTTCTTTTAAAAAGCTCAATAACTTTGTTATTTGCTGCCAGATCTTCACAAACTTGTTATCATTGCTTAGATAATTTAATTTATCATTGGTTAGATAATTAATTTGTTAACATTTTGCCTTTTTTAAATTTTGTTGGAATTTGCCGTTTTTGTGAAATCTGAGTTCA
Source organism: Neoaliturus tenellus (assembly GCA_030545055.2). Classification (NCBI taxonomy): domain Eukaryota; kingdom Metazoa; phylum Arthropoda; class Insecta; order Hemiptera; family Cicadellidae; genus Neoaliturus; species Neoaliturus tenellus. The sequence continues at coordinate 56,050,332 of CM061537.1, read as the reverse complement.
AAATTTTAAAATGGCCGCCATTTTGAAAATACACATGGGAAAATAATATTTTTTCTGAAAACAAATTGATGTGATATGGGTCCACACCAAATATGAAGTAAATCCATCAACCCGTTACGGAAATAAAAATGATTACGTGTAAAAATAAAATGGCGGCTAGCGGCTAAAAGAAATATTTTCGGACATATGTTGACATGACCTTTTTGCTTATTTTTATGTGTAGAATTAGCTCCCAAAATTTCTGCACTTCGTCTTGAATCACTCTGTAAAATGGCTAATTATTTTTTTGATACAAAAATATGATAAGGCTATTTTGAGAAAACTATAATAATTAAGAGTCATATCTGTTTGTCAATAGGCCTACTACACAAGGGAACAATTCAAGTATGTTCACAAACTTACCAAAATTATTTAGTTCATCTTAAAGATGTCAATCTTTGCTGCTTGTGAGTGGTTTCAGGTCATTAATAAAACATTCTCAGTCACTAAATCACAATCTTTTATAATTTATCTATATTTATGTCCACCTGCAGTTGTTTAGTATGCACGGTTTGTGTAGTGTCAATATTATTACTTAATACGTAAACCAATTAGGGAACATAAGTGAAGTGAACTCAAATGTGTCCTGGGCCGATTCGTGTTCAATTCTTGGGTTCTCTCACGTTGTTTGATTCGTGTGATGAAGCACTGGCGATGCGAACCATGGCGAACTGAGTCGAGCACACCCAGTACACTATTGTGTATAGACCATTTGTGAATAGTCCCTGCTTGCCTTGATTCAGTGATAGTCCTGATATTGTATCCAGGTAATATGGAATAATTCAAGATGTAAGATTGTAATATAAAGCAAATCAAGTATATATTTGTATTGTATCCAAAACGCTGTAAATCTAAAGAAATGCATGTATTAGTATTGCAAGGTTATTTTGTAATTATTTATAGTCCCACAGATATGTAGTAATTATTGAAAAATTGTGCATTTGATTATGTATAGCGATTTAAAATTTGAGACACTAATTCTACAATACAAGAGCTTAAATTTAGAGAAGAGGCGATCTTAGATTTTGCATATGGGGTTTCAACTGGCGTTTTTCCATTTTTTACTATAAAGTTTCTTAATTACCTACATGAATTTGATTTACAAGTCTTGCTGGAGCTAGGCCTAAAAATAAAAAGTGTAGAATTTTTAAGTGTTATGTTATCTTGAATTAATGCAGAAAGAATTCAAAAGAAAATCTGATACGATATATCAATATTCTATATGATGTGATATAAATCAAATCAATTGTATTGTTCTATAGTATTTTAGGCTCTATACGAACAAAAATTGATCAATGTATTGCTTTGGATCACATTTCGATATATCGGACCATATCAGATATTTTAATTATTTTCTCCGAAACAACTCAAGACAATTTAATGGTAATTGATAGTTAAATTGTTTATTTTATGTGTTCTTGCAAAATACTTAACTCACAATACTGTAATTTTTAAATTAAATGGTGAAAAATTAGAAAACCCTATTGATGGAAAATCTAAGCTAGCCTTCTATCTAAATTAAAGTCTTTGTTCATGAGGTATGTCTATTCCAAATTTGAGATCTCTATCATGAAACGCACAATTGTTCCATATAACTGGCAGACTATTAATCTTTAAAACGCATGGAACACCTACATTATAAAAAAACTGCTTAAAATTATATTTGAAATTAATTTCTTTATAAAAAACTTATTTTATTTTGGAGCACTGATTTCATGGAAACATTATGAAAGCCAAATACCCCCGTTGCAGCATACCTGCGTACTCAGCGAATTTTCAACAGCATTCAATTTTTTTTTTAACTTTCCCCATAAACACCATGGGAACAAGGATGTAGGTTTGCTGCCTTAGGGTTATTGCAAGTAGATATAGGAAAATTCCCAGTGCGTAACCATAGAAAAACTATCGGTTAGGTAACTATATTGCATCAAATTCTGATATTTTAATTTTCCCATATATCCCATAGGGGTCTTGGGGTTGAGTAGGTAGGTTTGCCACCATGTAGGTGCTGTAAGTAAATATAAGTTAAACCCTACCTAGTGAATGGACATATCAAATTTGATCAAGTTATGTCAACAAATAAGTGAGATACAGGATTTTGTTAATTCTCCATAAGAATAACATTGAAAACTTACAAAAACCAAATATTTTGTTGATTAAACATAACAACCATTGGAAATTAACTAAGTATGCAGGTCTGCTGCGACGGTTGTATTGTTGATTGTAAAGTTTTGATAACATTTTCCAGTTTTCAAAAATTTGAGTTAAAAATATTTTTAAATTGCCGCCATGTTTAAAGTAAACATTGGTAAAATTAAAGTTTAACTAAAGGAAATTTAAAACTTCTGTTTCATGCCAAATATGAATTTAATACAACCATCCATAGCTCAAATTATGAGTGTAAAAAACAAATTGTGCTAGTGGCTTAAAGCATTTTAGGACAAATATTCACATGAACTTTTTTGTATATTTTGGATTGCTGATTAACCTGGTAAAGTTTGGGACAGTTGAAGCTGGACACCCAGTATAAGTTTTAACAACCTTCAATACAATTTACATAGGTTTGCCTTGTACAGTCAAAATTTCCATTTATGACTCATTGATATACTAAAGATACTACGATATACGCATTTAAATAGGTTTATTGAAACAACAACTAGTTCTATTCTTATAACTTCAAGCCAATATAAACAAGTAAACATTTGGTAACCATGGAGATAATAAAGAACATAAATCATATGATAAGTCCTTCCTTTACATCCTCTCCCTCCTGCAAAAGATTAGGAAAAATATCGGCGTGAAGGTTTCACCTCTCTTCCAGATCTAGTGAAATACCGCCCATCAGCAGTTAAGCCACGAATTGGTGTTTTTTTACTTGTTTCTTGTGTCTCATTTTGCTTCGTGTTTTCTGACCCGTCTTCTACTCCTTCCTCCTTCTCGTTGGGATCTTCATCCAATGGATACGTGTGCCAAGGAGAACTAGATTTCAATTGAACAGATGCTGGGATGAGCAGTCTTCGATTTCTTCTTAAACGGTTGCCATTTGACTCCACAATGTAGTCCCTGTGTTGTCCTCTTTCAATTATTGTATCATACCGTTTGAGATCTATAATCCATACTTTGCTTCCTTCTAGTAGTGTGCTCAGATTTCTTGTTCTGTGTCTGCGGTCATAATACAATTTGTTCTTCTCGCTCTGCTTATTGTAATTCCTTTGATACTTCTGGAGGTCGGGCCAACGGGGTTGTAGCTGTTCAGATACAGACGGGAGGGTAGTCCGAATTTTGCGCCCAAAAATAAGTTCGGCTGGAGAGACTCCACATGCAAGTGGAGATGCGCGGTGTGCTAGAAGGCCAAGATAAGGTTCTTTATTTTTCTTGAGGATGCCTTTGCAAATTTCGACTGCTCTCTCAGCTTGACCATTCGCCTGAGGAAAGTGAGGGCTTGACGTCTGTATCTTAAAGCCCAAATCTCTAGCAAAATTTTGTATTTCCGACGAAACCAAAGCCGTGCCATTATCTGATCTCACAATATTAGGAATTCCGTGACGAGAGAATATTGATAAGTACGCTTGTTTGATGGCCGCTGTATTTACACTGTTTAGATTTAACAATTCAATATACTTTGAAAAGTAGTCCTGCATGCAAATGTAGACCTTTCGGTTGTATTCAAATAAATCTTTCGCTACAACTTCCCATGGACGTTCGGGAATTGTGGATGGGATCAGAGGTTCAGCTGGATTAGTGCGATTCTCCAAACAACTAGAACAGTTTTCCACCATTCTTTTTATGTCGACCGATATACCTGGCCACCAAACCACCTCCCTTGATCGAGCTAGGCACTTGTTTACTCCCAAGTGTCCACTGTGTATTTGATTTAAAGTGTCATTCCTTAACTCCTTCGGGATGAAAATTCTCATTCCTTTTAAAATTAGCCCGTCGACAAAGGCTAAACTTCCACGTTCCCTGAAGAACTCGGTATTTTTCAGTTCTGACCAGTCCCCATTCTCTATGGCCTTCTTTAATACATTACAAACTTTGTCACCTTTCACAGCTTGGCGAATAATACCTAGCTTACTGTCTGTGCACGATAGTGTGGAAATAACCGAATTGACAAACACATCAACGTCTTCCTCTAAAACATCACTCTCTGCCGTTGGAATAGTCTGCAATGGAGCTCTTGAAAGAGCATCAGGAACGTAGAAGCTTTTCTCAGTTTCATACCTCATTGCATAATCAAACAACATAAGTCTCATTCTGAATCTCTGCAACCGAGGAGTTAGATCGCACAAAGACTTTTGTCCCAAAATCTGAATAAGAGGTTTGTGATCTGTAACAAGCTCAAACTTTTTCCCCAAAATGAAAGAAGAAAACTTCTCACAAGCCCAAGTTAGAGAAAGAGCTTCCTTCTCAATCTGAGCATATCTCGACTCAGTGCTGGACATAGTTCTCGAAGCATACTGTACTGGCTTCCATTGACCATTCACCCGTTGCTCCACAATAGCCCCAAGTCCAAATTTGGACGCGTCCGCACAAACTCTAGTCTCCCGCCGTGGATCATACAATTGTAACACTGGAGCCTTTATTAAATTCCCTTTTACCCGTTTGAAACATTCATCATGAGTAACATCCCAGTACCATTCATTCCTTTTTGATAAGAGGTCATTCAGTGGTTTGGTAAGTTCCGAAAGGTTCGGAACAAATTTCATTAAATAGTTGACCATCCCTAGAAACCGTTTCAGTTCTGTTTGATTTTTTGGGACTGGATAGTTCTCAATCGCCAAAACCTTTTCCGGGTCTGGCATAAGCTGTCCATTTTCAATTACATGCCCCAAAAAAGTTACCTTAGGCTGGGTAAATTCACATTTCTCACGATTTAAAGTTATGCCTACTCCAGACAAACGAGAAAGAACACTGTTAAGCCTCTCGTCGTGCTCCTCCCTTGTGCGGCCGAACACACAAATGTCATCTGTCATATTGACTACCCCAGTCAATCCCTCCAAACATTCAAACATTTTTCTTTGAAAGTGCTCGGGAGCAGAACTAATACCAAAAGGGAGGCGTTTGAAAAAATACCTGCCGAAAGGCGTTATAAAGGTAGTCAACATGGCACTGTCTTCATCAAGGCTAACTTGCCAAAAACCACTATTTGTGTCTAGTTTTGAAAAAAACTTTAGCTCCTGCCATTTGAGCTAAAGTCTCGTCTACACAAGGTAAAATCAGTCTTTCTCTTTCCACATATTTGTTCAGAGCTGTAAAATCAACACACAGTCTCACAGCACCAGACTTCTTCGGGACAACAACCAAAGGAGAACACCACTCTGTTGGTTCCGTAATAGGTGCTATTACGTCTGCCTTTACCATCTTATCTAGTTCTAGCTTAACTTTCTCCCTTAAAGACAAAGGGATCCTTCGGGGAGTCTCAACCGAGACTGGCACATAATCTTTCTTCAATTTGATTGTGTAAGGTTCTTTGAAATTTCCAAGCCCGGAAAATAATTTAGGATATTTTGCTAGCCAATTAGTACTACTGTTCACTTCGTTGAGTTCCCTTAACAATGAAAATGCTAAAATCCCTGTACGACCTAAGAGGGGTTCCCTTTGGTTGCTAAGAACAAAAATTTCCTCCTTGTGATTGATATCACCCTTCCGCAAGTTAACGATTGACTTTCCAATGACATTCAGAGGTACATTGTCTGGCCCCTTTAACTGGGCGCCTGTTTGTTCAATCTTAAAATGTAAAGCTTTGGCATCGTCATAACCAATACAACTTACGTCAGCACCTGTATCTATCTTAAATTTTACATAAGCTTCACCATTTACAAACAGTTCAACATAAAATGGTTCAGATAATCGACTGTCACAAACCCCTTCCTCAATTGTAATGGTACCTAGCTTAAAAGAATTATCCCCACTTACAGCCAAAGATTCAGACTCTACTTCTTGAACTGACTTTAAAGATCTACATACATGACTAAAATGTCCTTTCAAACCACATTTAAAACAAAACTTTCCATTTGCAGGACAATTTTCTTTTGAGTGAATCCGCTCTGAACCACAATGGTTACATCTTATATTCTTATAGTTAGACTTAGATGTCTTACCGAACTTTGGTGTGAAGTTCCTCTTCGTTTCCATCACGGACGTATCTTTACCGGATTCCAACTTATTACCCTGTTGTTCCAACTTACTACTCTGCTGATCCATCGCCTCAGCCTGCCGCACTGCTTGAACCGCCCTGGTCAAGGTCATGCCCTCCTTCAACTGCAGGTGCTTGGACAATCCTTTATCATTTATTCCTGTAACAAGTTTAAGAAGTATCATCTCATCATTAAAATGCCTACTTTTGCATTTATTACAAGACCATTCGCACTTCTCAGACAGTTTATGCAAATCATTAATGTATGTATCAACTTTTTCCCCCAACATTTGATTTCTCTGCAAAAAAATAGCCCGGTGGTAGAAAATGTTTTTCATAGTCGAGAAATAATAGTCAAAAGTCTTAACAACCAAATCAAACGATGTTCGATTTTCCTCACACAGTCCCAGAGATGTTAAGAGCTCCTCTGCTTCCCGACCCATGCAGTACAATAACATGTTCACCTGTTGATCCTCTGATTTTAAAGCCAAACCTGTAGCCTTACGGAACATCCCAAAGTTTTTTATCCAGTTTGTCCATGTAGCTGGGTCTTGAAAATTAAAAGTTTCCGGAGGTTTTACCTGATATGTAGGCTCCTGGTGTGATTGTGATTGACTTTCTTGTGTCAATCTTGCATTCAACACAGAGTTCAAAATGTCTTTCAATAATTCAGGTGTCAATTCCATAATTCAAAAAATTCTTTTATTATATTGATTATCCCACCGCTGCCACCAACTAAAGATACTACGATATACGCATTTAAATAGGTTTATTGAAACAACAACTAGTTCTATTCTTATAACTTCAAGCCAATATAAACAAGTAAACATTTGGTAACCATGGAGATAATAAAGAACATAAATCATATGATAAGTCCTTCCTTTACAGATATACTGTGTAGGCTTATACCACATTCACATATAGACTGTTAGGCCGCTTTCACATTGGGTCGCTTGGACCGAGTGGCAGCCACGCTTGTCATTTCACATATACGGTGGCTGCGACCAAGTTCTCAAGTTGCGAAAGTGATAGACACAGGGAAGGAGGCAGGCAGATGAGTAAACAAGCTGCGCGTGCATCCCGAAAGTGTGGTGGCAGGTTGAGTGGCAGTCACCGAGTGTGAAAGGCTCCGTATGTTTCAATGCCCCGCTAGCGACTTGAGTCGCTAAGGAGCAGGGTTGCTGCCACCGCCCAGGGACGCACTAATGTGAAAGGCTCCATAAGGCTCAATGCATTTTCAACAGGTCAAGTGGCCGACGGGTAGCTGCCACTCGGTCGCAGCGACCCGATGTGAAAGCGGCCTTAATATTTACAAAAAATTACACATTATTTATTATATAGGACCTATTAATGCCCTATCATGTATACCTGGTGTCCAGACCACCCGTACACCCCTTTTAAAATCTACAAAATTCATTTTTCACTAAAACAAATTGTGCCATTGTAGGTAAACCAGTTGCGCTTTATCCATTGATGATAATTTCAATGTACAGGGTGTACTAGAAGTAATCTATTCAGACCAGAGGTCATTAATTTTAAATACAAACCCCCACTTTTTATGATATTTTGGATTCTAGACATAATTTTAAGACTACTTTGTGAGGTCCGTGTCTCAAATTAGTGATTTAGTTATTTAGATTTAATGTATACCCGTAATCCTAACGGTTTGGGAGATAATAGCAGTGGAATTTTTGTTTTTCCCCATAAGAATAACATAGAGCAAATTTTCATATTCATTAACACTGAAACTTTTACCTTTAACATAACTGTATAAACATAAAGATATTTTATAAGCTCATTTTAAATAATATTTCATCATAAAATACCGATTATCACATAATTAATTTTAATTTTCTATACCTTTAAAGTAATCTCCGCCATATTGAAAAATTTATGGAAAAATAGAAGTATATATGACAAAACTAATAATTTATGATGCTTAAGTGTTTAGAAGAAGAAACTAAGGCATTCTTACGCTAGGCCTTTTTGGTTTAACGGGAAATTTACAGAGATAATGGATAAGAAATTTAGTCCCATGTTATTATTATGGGAAAAAATAAAAATTCTACCTCCATTATCTCCCAAGAACAATTAATTAGGATTAGGAGTTGTAAAGTTGTCTTAGAATTATGTGTAGAATAAAAATACCATAAAAAGTGGGGGTACATTTAAATTATCATCAATGGATAGAGCGCAACCGGTTTACCAATAATGGCATAATTTGTTTTTGTCCATAATTAATTGGGTTAATTTTAAAATGGGTGTACGGGTGGTCTGGGACACCCGGTATAGTTCCTCTACATATAGGTGTAGCGTTGGAAGGGGGTTGTGCCTCAACTTTTAGAAAATTTTTAGCAAAAGGGGTAAAACTTGAATACTGATAGTACTTCATGCCCTTCAATCCCTAAAAATGTACGTCAACTAAACCTATCGATAAATTTTTATACATGATATTTAACTGGCAAAGGCGTAGCAAGGTGGAAGGGGAGAGTTTTGATAGGGCTTCAGCTTTCCTCGAAATCCTTAAAAATGACCTTCTCATATAGGAATTTTACACCCTTATGACCCTTCAGCCTATTTCTGCATCCTCCAAAATCAAACTATAGCTACACCCTTGTAAACTGGTTTTAAAGATGATCACCATAAAATAAAAGTAGAGGTGGAAATTTAAAACATTATTAAAACATTTACAATTTCCTGACAACGTAGGCCTACTTATAATTAGATTTTCTCCATTAAATATAGGTTCATGCATTTATACCTGATGTTTTAGTTATAAACAGGTCAATTTATAAGCATATTTTGATGCTATGACACAAGTAGGAACATTTTTAGTAATGGGTCAGAAATGAACTTTCAGCGAGAAAGTTGTAGTGAGGTGAATTTCATCACATTATCAAGAAGTTTACGATAATATGAGTTGATTGTTGGCAATAATATTAATGAATAGAAATTACGGGGTGAGATGAGCCTCAGGCTCTCACTGAGATAACAGATCTTGTTGATCATTCTATAATTTCCTAGGAAAAAAATGTTGTATCCCTATACTTGTATAGATAAAATTAAGATTTATATTGAAATTTGTAAGTAAATGCAAAACAATGACAAATTAACAAACAGCTTTGTCCACCACCAATTAAAATGGGTGTGTGTGAACGGTCGAGATTTTGTGTTGACCAATTTTTTTGTCGGCCGATAGTTATCGGTGTATGTGGAAGAGACCTTAAAATGAAATTATTTTTGTGACATTGGAGGCCTGTTAAAGCAGAGGCCGTTTAAGAGGAAGCCTAATGTAGGCTTATTTATATTTTCTGATCCAGTTCAAAGAATATTCTTTCCATATAATTAAGTTATTGAGGAAAATTTTCTTTGAACTGGATCTGATAATATAAATACATCAGGATTTCTTTTAACTGGCTTTAATAAGCCTTCTATGTCAGTAAAAGAAATTTTTGTAACCAAGGAGACCTAAATTCATTATTATAATAGAAGGCCTCTAGTCCAGGGTCAAATGATTGGTTGCCAAGTAATCCAGCTGCAGCACTCCGGGAATTAAACAATGAATTAGCCATGGACATTTCCCATAGCCGACATGTGTCAACTGGTTTTCATGTTCTCTATCACTAAAATATCCCAATTCAATTGCCAATTTCAGGACGACGCAGTACTAAATCATTGATAGCAGCGGTTTATCTGTTGTCTCAACTTCATTCAATTCCAGACCTTTGACAAAGACTATTGCAATACGGTGTATGAACCTCGATAGTTCGACACTTTGTGAACTTAGAAAGTGGCGAACTATCAAAATTCGAAACTATAGGGAGTTTGTGGGAAATGTTAATATAGGGAGCATAAAAATCTGTTGAATTTAAGAAACACTAAATAAATATTAAAAAACATGGCTTGGTTGAACTATAATAGGACTATAGCAAAAGTTAAAATCATTCACCATTTTGTTTACATTTTCACCTTTGACAGTCCCCAACATTGACATTAAATCAATTGTAATGACATGCTAAGTTGTCATTTATACCTTTACAAGTTGACTTGTCGAACTATAAGGAGTGTCGAACTACCGAGAGTCGAACTATCAAGGTTCCTCCAACTCTCAAGATAAATTTTTGTGATATCTTTTTAAGCAATTTTTATCATACGTTTTCTGATTTTTAGCAATAGCGCCAAAACAGTAGGTATATTTAGTTAACCAATATACATAATCTTCAGTTTTGGACCTATTGCTCTTTGCCCTATGTTCCTTTTAAACATCAAAATAAAATTTTCATGTTTTTTTTTATATTTATATTGAGTTTTTATTTTTAAGTTGAGGTCCAGTGACTGAGTGGTTGGTACCGTATACACTATTGTTTAGACTTTTATGTAGGCTAGAAGAAAAAAATAACTATTACAGTTCTACTTCTACCGATCCAATCGAAATTAGGGCTGAACCTTAATTGGCTTGGCTAATTTTAAAAATAGACGGAACTTTCAAATAATGACAGTTAGAGAATAGCTTACTCCTGCAGTTTACTCAAACAGGGTGTACAATCAGGGTGTAGAAACTCAATGATAATCGGTTGAAAGCGATTGCATTAAATAGTAGAAAATACTCCTAGAACATGGTTGGCCTAAATAAGTTTGAAAAAAGGACCAAACCACAGAAAAGCGACCGCATCAGTGATGAATCAAGGCCAATAATCATAAATATTCTGGAAAATCAACAATCAGGATTCCCTCATTTTAAAAACCTCAGGAACAGTCGGTTTTTATTTTATTTATTTATTTATTTTTTGTTACAAAAGCTTTTAAATATGGTATATTTACAAAATAGTAGGACTTTCCTGTCCACACAATAAGCATTGGATAAAATATTATCGACGGAACTAAACAAAAACAAAATATGTGCATAGCTCCCTCTAACCTGACCGATCCTAAATGCTTTTCAGGCCAACAAAATGAGTGACAAACGTTAAAGGCAGTTTGTAACCAACTAAATAAGGAATATTTTTTCTAAATGTAGTGTTGTTTACTACTTATTATTGCATAGGCCATAGAAAACTGTAATTTGACATATTTAAACGTACTTCAGTTAACCAGCAAATTCGTTATCCACTCGGGGTCTGGTCCTGAAGTGGCCGTTTAAGTGAGGGTCCACTGTACTGTAAATCAAGTTCCTATATAGTATAGTTTGGTTATTTGGAGGGCTCGACAATACTGGTAACCCTCAATTTTAATACCTTGTAAAAAATAAAACGGTTGGGCCAAACATGAGTTTTTAAGTACAACCATGATGTATTAGTGGTGGGCTACACTTCCGTATACGCCCAGTGGAAATATCAATGAATCCGATATTTTATGGAAATAAAAAATGAAATTGTAAAAGAGTATCATTGTAAGTATCAAATGAAAAATATTGATTTCATAAGAATATTTATATTCAGGATTACCGACTTTTTTTAAATGTGACTTCATAAACAAAACCATTTAACCTGATCCAAAATAATTGAAACAGACCCAATACAAATCATGATAACAGCATATATAGATGAAATCTTAACTGAAAAAGTTTCCTAAATAACAAATACAATCACTGTGGGCTTACAGTAACTAATTTTTCCTATTATTTATATTTTTTATTTTCAAATTTATACATTCAACAACAAGTATAATGTAACATGACTTAAATTTAAAAAATTAAAAAGCTACAAATCATACAGTATAAACTAAAAAATTTAACAAAATAAAATATAGACCACCTGACTAAGCGTCAGATATGGCTCAATGTTGGAAGGTTAATGATACCAGGTAGGCCTAAACAGTAAAAATTTCCATTTATGAACTTATAATAAGAAATTTTACATCCTTGTAATTTCAGCATCCTCCGGAATCAAATTGTAGATAAGCACCGTTTGTAGTGTGGGTCTACGTGTATGGTAGTTTTTCTACCTTTCCACACACATGGCAGCATTCCTTTAAGAGTAATTATAAAAGTACTTTTACAGTTACGGTACGGTGTAGAGTTAATATTTTTGTTAATTTTCCTGCCCTATTGGCTAAGGAAAAAATTACCATACCATACCTATAGCCTATAATAGCCTACTTAATTTTGTTTGTTGCCTATTCTCACATTTACTTTCCTTTAAGCCTACATAGTTCTTCTAAGTGGAGTTTATCTTTACAATAGGTTAGATAGTGTAAATTTTGTTGAGGTCAATCCATTTGATAGAATTTTGGATACTATACTTGCGAAACTTCGTTTTCCTACTCCACAGTTATTATTGATGTTAAAATTTCGAGTTTTCAATAATATTGCTATTTTATCAATGATACAATATTACACGATACGAATGTGACTATCACCTGATTTAGTTTTGTTCTAAGATAATCTAAAATACCTTTTGACAATAAAACAAATATATTGCAAACAAGTACAAATTTGAACTAATGTAGCCTTGAACATTATCAAAGAACAATAAAAAATACACTAACTTAAGTTATTTACCCAAGTTTATTTTGTAGCCTAATTGTATCTTAATTGTGAGAAGATGCACACTTCATTAGATCTAAAATTGTGTCACACAAATGATGCCAAATATGAATTAGAGAGGTATTTTTCTCTTTTGTACTAAGGGAACATGCATTTTAAAATTTTTCAAAAACCATTGATTTTGATAAACATCGCTGTTTATAAAAGTGACGGAGGTTTACGGCTAGATTATTATTACGGTTAGGTTTGATTATTATTACAATACTTTCAAATACTTCTTACCTACCTCAATATCGTTGTCGATTCGATTGTTTTCATCACACAATTTTAATCGCAAACTCAAAATGTTAACGACTGTAATAACGGTGGAGTAGCTTAACGAAGTTTCGGTTTTTAAGTTGATTCAATATTTATACCGATTTGATGCAATGAATATATTTTCATTTGATAGTTCCACCGGGCGTATACAGAAGTGCAGCCTAAAGGTGTGATAACACCAGAGGTTGACAACCTAAGTTGTCGACCTAAGTCATATAGCCTAGCCCTAAATATGCTACATAAGTCAACAACTCTTTTTAGTTCTTTGGCAAAAGTTAACATCTTTTGATTGTCTACCTACCTCTGGGCTAAACACATTTTAAGGTAGGCCTAGCTACATATTTCTTGAGACAAACTTTTGGTCTAGGCTTAAGGTAGCATAGGCCTATCTGTTATAGCCAGTCCTGTTGTAATAATTCTGTAATTGATGATGATGAAATGGGCCCTTGACAAGGATAATCAGACACTTCTAGGCCTAAGCCAACCAATAAATTATGCGATTTTGCCCTATAAGTTACAACACATATAGCCTACCTAAAAGCCTACTCACTCTATAAATTAATATTAAGTTATATCACAAGACTTATTGAAAAGCAGGAGGGGCCTAGGCCTATTGATATTTTGAAGAGTTACTCTATAGTGCTTATCACAACATCGTGTGGGGTAATAGATTGAATTTATTTGAAAACTGGAGAGTAATTCGACTGATGCTTTGGCATATTCATAGAATAATCTGAGGTAATTCTAGACCTAAAATGAGTACAAAATTTCCATGGAACTCTGCACTCCTAAGTGAAAATTGAGACCTAAACAATTTACGTACAGTACAAAGGGAATTTACAACTTATTCAAACGTTAAAAACTTATACGAACTGCCGAATTGACGATGATACATAACTAACCTACAAACCCACACCGACCAGACTGTATGTAAATAAATAAATTGAACTTGACTCTTGTTTTAACTGATGTGTAGCCGCTGCCATCTCCATATTGATCGGACGGACATCTGACACACACTGTTTTTGTTGTTGTTTTTTTATTAGTTTTTTTTTATGTGTGAGTTTGGGTTTAAATTGTTAACCGCTTTTATTTTTTTAGTAAAATTTTCTTTTTTTTATTATTTGTTAACATCAAATTTATCTTTCCAGTATTCATAACCTATTTTAAAATATTTTTAAATAACAAATTGTATTATACACTTTCTTTATGTTTGACAACAAAACAACAATGCCACCGTTTAACGTACCCTAAACACCGCTTATTACGGCCTCCAATGCATTTCTTATGGGAAATTAAATTACGTCTCATTAGTTTATTACTTAACAGAATAACTTCACAAACGAACTCGACCTGTAAAATTACGCCTAAAATCTACTGTGAAAGTTTGAAGTCGATCTGAGGCTTTTTGCGAACGTAATCGCGTTACAAAAAATAGGGGTTTGTCACTACAGTGAGGTTGTTAACAGTCATGTATGAGGATTCACTCCTCTTCGATCCGTTCATCCAATGAACGAAAAAGTATTTTTTTCACTTGTTTAGAATTTATTGAATTGTGTAGTGTGATGAAAAATATCGTTCGTAACTCAGGCCGAAAGCGTTTTGCCAACCCTCGATCGTTTAAAGTTCGACTTCGTCTTGAACTTGAAACACGGTCTTGGGCCGGCAAAACGCCACTTTCGGCCCTTGTGACAAAATATACTATTTATGATAAATGTTAGTAAAATCAAATCTATTGGTATACTTGCTTTGCGATAAGTCTATTGATGTGAACTTGTTGAATTTTTTCCTAAGAATTAAAAAATCTTTTAAATTACTTATTTAAATTAAATAAATAAGATTTATATTTACTGTTTACCTCTTTTTTCCTAAGTCGACTTTCGTCATCAAATATTTAAACTTCATTTTTACATATAAATAGAAATAAATTGGAAAAAATTGTAAATCAATACAGGCCTATACTTCTATGTATTTAGTTTTCCTACACTTTTACTGGTGAATACAGCAAGAATTGGTAGAGCTCTATTTTAAATCATACTAACCAGCCTCCAAATTGCTTTAAAATCTCTGCTCTCTTTTAATTTCAACCAACCATCACCGTAATCAATCACACTTTACTATTTAGTAAGGAAATTCATAAATTAAAATAAATTAAAAAGCATTATTGTCACCAGTTTACTTGCACCCCACAGACCAGTGTGCGAAACTCAAGAAGTCAAATTCAGTTCCAACCACAGATATTGTCTGAAATCGCCTTGGCTGCGTGATAACACAGTCGATACCGCTAAAGTTTGTTGTTGAACTGAAGCTATGAGCCTGTAAACCAGTGATAAGGTAGGAATTGGAAGCTTGCAGAATATAATATACCAACCAGCATTGAGTTAAGCTATTGTTATCAATGATGAAAACATTTAGTGAAAAATAATGTTAACCATTAAAATCATTTGCGGTGCCTGTTTATTGTTTAAACAAATTTAGAGTATCCATTTAGTGATTTTATCTCTCGTTACATTCAGCTGATCGTTAACAGTACAATTAGTTTGAACAATACAATGCTTAATACTGCATTTATTTTTAAGAAAAAACTGTCCGTCTTTCATAACGAATTAAAAAATTGTGACAATGTTTTGCTGTATAGTTAAATGAGTTCAGTGAAGGCGGTGTTTGGCGTCGATTGTTAGAAATAAAACATGATAGAGTTTCAAAACTTTAATTTCTACTGAACGAATATTTTAAAAGAAGCAACCGATGCCTGGAAAGGAACTAGTGCCCAAATTAATTATTACTAGTATATGTGTTGCTCGAAATCGAGCAATTTATTTAAATACAGTACAAATGTTACTTTAGCTCTAAATCAATGACATCCGACCAATCCAATAATGTGAATATCTTCCATCGCCAATAACTATACGTTTTTACAGCTGATTATTAACAGATGTTTCAAATGCTTTATTCAATCCCAATGTTATTTAAATGGGAAATTTTGAGATTTCAATGGTGGATAGCGCCTTAATTATCAGTCTGATTCTCATCAATTTTTGGCGGAAACAACTACAGACCAAGCCCTATCCAATGACACCAAAAATTTGAAAATCGGTTGAAAATTGTAGGAGGAGTTCTCAAGACAAAAAGACCCTTAGCGTATTAAATAAGTATAGATAAGGACTATAATTCCTTCAGAAAATTACAATTTTTTTATATAATATTTAACATGTTACAATATGATAAATAATTTCACTTTTGTTGAAATGTTTTATCTTGTGAGTTTTTAAAGCCCTTTTTTATTAATCAAAATTTTAACCTTGACTAGTATTTATTACTCATGACGTCAGCTGCCAAGTTAGTCACTTTTGCTCAATCTGTGTGTATCTTGAACACAACGTGTGGATGCTTGACAAAAATTGTGTTCTGTTTAAATGAATTTTTTTAAGTATCCAAACCAGTTTTTAAAAGTTTTTATTGTTCCATTTAAGTAGTGTCAAATTGTTGGTGCTGGCTCAGTTCAAGGTCACCTGAGGGATGACGTCATCGAGGTCAATGACCTCACCGATGACGTCATCGATGACGTCATCGATTGCGTCATCGATGACGTCATCACCAATGACGTCATTTCGATGACGTCACACCCATGACGTCACAGAAATGACGTGCTGATGACGTCATCACCCCTTACGTCATCAAAATGACGTCACCGACGCCACTGAGGTCAAGGTCACGCCGAAACTTAAAATTTTTTGGCACTTTTGCCGTTTCTCGCACTACGCTCCGAGTTTCAGTCAGAGTCCCCGTGACCTTGACCACTTGGAGCGAATTTTCGACGAGAAACGGCAAAAGTGCCAAGTTAAACTCGAGTTTCTGACATGACCCTGCCTAAATGGGCAATCGGTTATCCCTCAGGTGACCTTGAACCAGCACAACACCAACAATTTGATATTACTGGGACCTTGAAAACCTAACAACGGAGCGCCGACACCGATGCGCACCCCACGACAGCCACCGAGTGACTGACTATCAGGCTCTGTGTACTCTAGGTATATGGGGAAGTGGAGGGGGAAATCTCAAGGTCATCCAAATGGAGTTTTAAAAAAGTTGAAGAGTAGAAAGACTACTCTTGTGCTTCCTGGGCGACCTCATCAATTTCCAACGGATCTGTAAACCAATCCGATCTGTAGCGGCAGGAGTCTAGAAAACAGGTGCACCACCCATCAGGTTGTCCGTAGCACTTCCGACAATTGGTAAGATTGGAGAAGTGAAATTTAATACACTGCTGCGGACAACAAGTATAAAAGTATTTGGATTTGTAGATTTTGAAAGTTTGTAGTACCGGTGGTGGCAGCTGTTGGTTCTTGCATCTACACCTGCAACATCCGAAGCATTCACATTGCCGGCAGGCCAGCCCATCCACTTGCCACTTTGGTAAGAGGAAACACTTATCCTTACAGCAATAGGTTGTCCCCGTCTCTTCCTCCCAACGCTTCTTTGCACAATATGTGACGCCTTGTATCTCCAAACACCTATGCTCGCAACATGAGATGCGCTTACTTTCCATAGCTGATGTTGCTTTGACGAGGGAGCACGATGAAGTGATGCTGTGGTCAGTGGGAATGGGGTTTATATAAACTAAGGTGGGTGGAGGGGGAAAGGTCAAGGTCATCCAAATGGAGTTTTAAAAAAGAAAAGAGTAGAAAGACTACTCTTGTGTATCTATAGCGATTTCATTGATAGTGAGTGCTTCTGTATGCCAAGTTGATCTGTACTGACAGGCTCCTAAATAATGTTTGCAAAAACCTGCAAAATGATTGTTGCACAATTTGCAGCCAGTTAGCTGTTTTAATGTGAATTCAATGCAACGTTCAGGGCAACAAGTGTACTTATGCCCTCTCATCTGGTACACATGGAATGTCTTCAACTCCGGTTTCGGCTTCTTCCAAAACTTGCACTTACACATGCATTGACCAAAAGCTTCACATTTTCTACACGCCAGGCCATCCGCAACATCAATGTCATTCGGCCATGAAAAACATTTCCGTTCGCAACAGTAGTTGAGTTGACTCTCCATGTTGCTGTGGTGAAGGTGCGCGATGAAATGATGCTGCAGTCATTGAGAGTGCACCTTAAATAAACTCAGTGGAGGGGGAAAGGTCAAGGCCATCCAAACGGAGTTTTAAAAAAGATAACTAGTCGTCCTCCTCCTCCTCCTCATCCGTTGTACTTAGAGAGCTGTCAGACGAAGAGCCCCGTGCAGGTGCTCCCCAGATGAAAAACAAATCAATTTTAAAACGAAGACCAGGATCTTGCATCATCAATTCCTTTAATTTGTCACATACTAAGTCGACCTTGTGTAAGGTGTCAACAACAAGCTTCCAATTCGTTGGTTCAATATAACTTGTAGTAGAGTCTGCCTCGCTGATAACCACATCCTCCGGCCGTATTGGAGTGTAAAGATGTGTAAAGTTCTTTGGCTGTAGCTGAGGTTCAGGCTGGCTGGAAGTGGAAGGTTGAGTGTGGACCCCTGTCGCATCGAAATCCATAGTCATTCTACATTCAATGTTGGGGTTTTCGTTTAATACATACACCAATTTCTCATGCAACATATCCACTTCTGCCGAGTCTTGCAGATGAACATTCCAGGAAAATGGCCATTCTTCATCCGTAGTGGAGTCAACTCGAGAAAGAGTGCTGTCCGCCATGATAGCTAAGCAAGGAATGATGTGAGCTACAGACTGTGGTAACAGTATTGAAAAGTAGAGGGGGTAAACCAAAAGTACGTGGAGGGGGTATTTTCAAGGTCATTTAATTTGGGTTTTAAAAAAAGGAAATAGTGGAGGGGGAATTCTCAAGGTCATCCAATTTAGGTTTTAAAAAAAAAGGAATGAAGCTTACTCCTCTTCAGCCTCGTTGTCCCCTGCATCTTCATCAGCCTCATCTTCATCGACGTCAGACTCGCCGTAAGGATAGATCGGGGACATGGGCGAATATTGTGGAGATTGTTGACCGTTGTTGTCGTCCCCTTGCATTCTAACTTGGGACCAATCATAATTTAAATTCATTTGTATTATGATCCCAGGGTTGTCCCGCAGTATTTCCTTCATACGTTCGCAAATTGACTCCAAATAGTGTACACTATCGATCGACAGTGTCCAACCCGTACTTGTACCGACATCAGTAGTGGAGTCAGCTTGGCTGATGGTGTTGTTGTCTGCCATGGTTGCTTGTCGGACAAGGAATGACGGTTGATGTGATGCTCATGCAGGAACATGGTGAAGTGGTGGGGGGTGTGGTGGAGTAGTGGGGGAATTTTCAAGGTCATCCAAACGGAGTTTTAAAAAAAAGGAAAACTTACAAAGTAACATTGAAACTTTCCAATTGATGGTGGCGAGCGTTTTCTTCTGCAACCTTGCCGACACATGTGACTATGCCGTACAGTATGAAAAGTACAACCATAATAAGGCCGAACAATAAAAGATAGCCGTTGACTATCATGATATTTTCTGAGTGGATCTGTTTTCTTCTTATCGCCCTCTCCTGCATCCTCTTCTCCAACTCGTGGACGAAGTCACAACATGCGTGAGGACATCTTTCATCTGTTGGTAGGTTTGCCATTGTTGATGTTGTCGGTGTGGCTGTTGAAGATGGAATGAGGTTTCCAATTGCGATGTGCCATGTACACCAATAGTCAAGTGGTGGGGGTAACAAAGCAGTGGAGGGGGAAGTTTCAAGGTCATCCAAATTGTGTTTTAAAAAAACCTATCTTGTTACTGAGCTTATATGTCAGTAACAAGATAGGTGTTTTTGCTCTTTTACTTCTTTAATATAATGAAAAAATATACATATTCTACAATGGTTAGGACAAGAAATACAACTGCTAGTCAGCTGAAGTAGTCCAAGTTGTCTGGCTCGGTCTTCATGGACGCTGGTGAGGAAGCCGTCGAGGAGTGTCCAGGCTCTTCCTTTGACTGCCGGGTGTTCCGTATATTGCAAGCGTAAACTTGCACATTTATACGGTAGCCTCGTGCCACCATCAGCTGCAACTCCTTGTATAAGTCGTTTAGCTCCTGCTGAGTCTTGATGCTCACCTCCTCGTAACTTGCGCAACTAACGTTCAGAGACATCTTGATGTTGCTAGGTTGGCTGCTGGAGTAGAAATGAAGCCGAGGCACAGCGCTTGGAGGTACATGAAAAAGTGGTGGGGGTAATAGTGGTGGGGGTATAGAAAATCCAATTAAACAGTTCTAAACTTTTTCCATCGATACAATGGAATGGAACAAATAGCGCAGGTGTCCTTGTAATTTTCAAATCGAAACAGTGGCGCTAGAAATCCGAATTGTTTTATACCACCATCCTGTACGAATCGCCGAAGGTCTCTGACGGCGGCCTCGCCACAAGGCCTACAAAACTTTTCCCCGTCGTGGAACTTATACCAGGAGTATTCCGAATACCCTGTATTTTCCCTCCTGTAGCGTTTGACATCTTCTTTTATTGTTAGTGGGATGTTGTCTTGTAAACATGTTGGGAACAAGTCCTTGTGAGTTATAACTCGTTGTATGCAAAGCTCGTACAAGGTGCTCATCGTTTGCTAGTTGGCAACAGACTGACCGTTTTTCGCATCCAAGCAGGTTTGAATCCTAGTGCGGTAGTGGGGGTAATTACAGTAGTGGGGGTAATTGTGAAATGCAAAGGTCAAAGGTCAAGGTCACCCGCGAAGTTTAAAAAAAATGCAACATATCAATACATGAAGTCTGTCACATATTGATATGTTGCATTTTTTGTTTTTTTTATTTTTTTTTGTCTTTTATGATTCGTTTATTTATAAAACATTACAACAACAACATATGTACAACATTAAAGCTTAAATCTAACACTGCTGCTTGTCAGCGATGTGGATGGTCAACTCTGTAGAATTGCTACCCGTGCAGCCGTGGGACACCAGGTATAGACACCCGGGTTGAATAGAGCGAAGATCCTCGTTTTGTAGAAGATGGACGAATCTCTTGGGCAGGTACACCTGGAACTTTGGTTCATCCCCCGGAGTAAACGGTGCCTCGCTGAGACTGCAGCAGATGGCCTCCCCAACTGTAGTCTCCATCTTCTTCATAGCATGGATTATGTAGTGCTTCTCGTCTTTTAGTTCCGAGCACTTCTTTACAGGTAATATTGTTGACTTGGAGTGAGCATTGAACTGCTCGACCAAAGTCTGAAGGAACTGGTGAGATGCCATGGTCAGGTTACAGATCGTCTTCTTGCTCGGAGATGTTGTCGTCTCGGAATCTCGAGTAATACTCATGCCAGGTCCCTGTCTGCTCCCCACTTATATACTCTCCGTTACCCCCACCACTCCCCAATTCCCCACTTTGAAGGTAAGAGGCGAGTTTATAGGCATTTTTTAAAGCGCAATGTCTATCTTTATCATGTTCTGGGCTTTTTGTACAAATACATATGGTTTCCAGCATGTATTGATAATTCTTATCCAATTCCACATCATTAACCGGAACATGAGTAAATCCTTCGATCCATCTTTTCTTTTCCAGCCCCTTTGTGTAAATATTGGTAAACTTGTCTGAAAAGTGATGCATAATGTGATACAAGTCCGTGTAACTTGTAAAACCATCATACCAATCGATATGATGGAAGTGTTTTGAAATCCATCTGTTGGTAGTAGCGGCTTTACTAGTTAAAGACGAATAAGAACATGGTGGTTTAAATAAAAACGAATAAGGAACACTTGTATTCATGTCCAAAAACACAAGTTCTTTTATAATGAATCTATCATCATTACCACGAAACGCTTGAAACTCAATAATACCAGGCTTGGACTTTACTTGTTGTTCTTCTCCCTTGTCCATTTTGAAGGTCACACGTCTGCTCATTACGAAGTCAGGAGGTCAACTGATTTCCACACCACGGTAGGTACTACTTTTATACCAGGCCGTACAGTTGTTGGCGCGTTGGTGTATATTTAACGTGGGCACCGTCCCCAATAGGCCTAACCCCACAAAATGTTGGTTATTGTTTTAAAAACTAACCATTGTCATTTAAGTTTCCATCTTTATATTTTCCTTATTTTCATTTTCATCACTAACACTTGATTCTTCTCCTCCATCTTCCTCTTCTTCCTGTTTTACTGATTTCTTATGTAGTTGAGCGTACTTTTCCAATTGTCTCCACATCTGTACTTCATGAGGAACTCTATTAAATATAGAAGTATCCACAGGTCCGTATAATATAGGTGCGTCCGGTTGTTTGTCCAAAGTGTCTTCCAGATAATCTTTAATAATCGAACTTGAAAACACCAGTTGTCTCAAGTATCTTGTTATAGGTTCAGTAGCACAAGTTAAAATGAAAAACTCCTCTCGATTAAGTTGAATTTTGTTATCATGTCTTGTTGTGTCTCTAAACCGTAGCTGATGATCACCACGTTGTTTAATGATATCAATTTCCACATTTGAATCCAAAAGTCCTACTCTTGTCTTTCTTCCAAACATGTTACTACTTAAATAGCATTCTAGTAGATGCAAATGTTTCATAAACGATTCCCAAGCACTGTCCGTAAACAAAATCATTTTGGGTCCATGAGTTAAAATTACAGTAGGGGAATAATCTGTAGATTTCATAACACCGATTAAAACACTTTTATCCAAACTGGAAGAGATTGGGTAAAATATTCGCAAAAATACCTCACTCAATATGTTTGGAGAAATATTATCTTCAATATCCCTTTTTCTCTTTTGTATAGTCTTTCTTCTTTTACCTTTTTCTTCAACATTATTACTGGCGTGAAGTTGTCCGCAAACGTTTTGTTCACCTCCTTCCTGGTGACCTTGAGGATCTAAAAACTCAGATATCTCCTTCTCAATATCTACCACATTTTCAGGTGTACCACTAGGAGAAGCCATATTGAATACGATGCTACCCATACAACAGTAGGCAACAAACTGATGAGGAGCGGTCTGTACGCTCTGCTTTTATACTCGCGGAATGAAACAAAACCGGTTCTTACAATACATTTTTAACAATTCCAGTTAAAGGTGTGTATGTTACGATTTTATCATGTAGAATTAAACAGTATGCAGTTGTATTAGCCGGTATAGCATCGTTGAATTCCATTTCTATTTTTATATCCACACTTGAAGACTTTACTGATTCATTTTGTTTAGAACAATCGATTACAACTATTGGGTAGGCATCGAAATATTTGTCAGGTGGTAATAAAGGTGTATTTGTTTTACCGTAATATGAACTTTGGAATCTCGCGTACATATCGTACAATATACTGTATTTCTTCTTAGTGAATGACACATTTAAATTGTCGTATGGAAAGAATTGTGAATTTAAATAAACTTTAATATTTTTCAAGTCACAATGATCAAATTGTCCTGCATGTTTAGTAATGGCGTCTCTTCTACCTGTTTGTAAACCAAATATAATATACCTGGCTCGTTCTACATAATTCGATGTTTTAACAGTCCAAGTGTGTCGATCCGTAGTAGGTAAACTGGGATGCTCATGAAATTCCCAACTTCTAAATGGAATAACAATATCACGATCGGCTTTTAATTTTCTTAAAAGTAGCATTCTATGCTCGTCAGCCAATTTAACATGTGGAACTCTCCATACAATTTTGTCTAATTTTAATTTCCATTCTAAAGTCGCATCTGTAGTAGCATCTGCAGCTTTAATAATGTCTTTATCGTTAGAAGATCTCAACAAAACTAATTCTTGTTTAACGTTTAATATTATTTTCCTATAATCTTCAGCAAAACCAAGCAGCAAACGTAATGGAATATGAAAATCAAAATATCCATTTGGATTTGGAGTGATCGTGTCAATCGCCGTAATACCCATCCGGCAGGTTTAAGTAAATTGGTTTCATTGGGTGTTATAGATGTTAATCCTTTTAAAGTTGTCGTAATACCTACTTTTTTAGTGGAATCAACTGTTACACCTGATATTTCATATCTAATTTCATCAAATAGGAAAGCCATAGGATTATTTATAAATGGAACTGTTGTACCAACAGTAGTACCGTCCTTTTTAGTAACTTGTCCTTCAATATACAAGTAACTTTCACATGGTAGTGTGTAAATGTCTTGATTTTGTATGGGAATACGAATTTCATCGTTATTGTTTAATTTCGATGAAGTGTAAGGGTTGTGGGTGTGATATTCTTTTTCCCATAGGGTTTCGTCGAATGTTGGACCCTGCGCTATATCCAGTATATCCATACTCGGTTAATTTTAATCCAATTCTCTCTAAGAAACGAATGTTCTCGCGTGTTAACTCCTCCACAGCTGAAGAGCTACTAATGCGGTTTCCCGTAGGTTGTTCGCTTTTAAATGTTAAACCCATGGTTTTGTATTAAAGTGTCGATTTTAAATGTAATCTAATCGTAATAGGCTCTTCTCTGAAGTCTACCAAGTTACCGTCTTGATCCAATACGCTCAACACGATGTCTGAAATGAAAGTGGTGTTCAACGGTAGATATACCAGGTTTTGTGGCTTTTCAACAATTTTAAATCCAGGTGGTACACTTGGGTAAAAAGTATGTATGATGTAGGTGTTAGCCCCATCCCTGTAAGCACCTTGTATAATGTTACAAGTTATGTCTATACTATTGACTTTTAATATTGTTACTGTTTTCTTACCGGAATGTGTTACATCTGGTTCTAAAACAGGCTCATCGTTGGAAAATCCTAATAAATCACCAATTGAGTTTGGTTGAGTGAAATCTATATAATATTTGGAAGTAATTTCAGCTTTCATCGTATTATTATTACCTTTTAATGTTATATTGTCTTTTCCCATTTTAGTTTGCAAAAATTCATTTATATGATCAATTTCATAAGAACCTGTGGGTAACCTGCACTCTTGTAAGTCTGTAAATTTTCCACTGGCATCCTTTCCCTTATAATAATGCAATACGTTATTTTTACCTTCCGTAACATTGGGGATAGAGTTGTAAGTTGTAAAATCCAATAGTGCCGCCTCCCAAAACCTTCCTTTTTGCAAGCGTAACGCTGGAAAAAGGATACTTCGTAAAGTGGACGATTTTCCTGTTAATGATACCGTATAGGAAGACATCTCAATAGTGACTGATACTTTTAGCTAGAAATTCCAAACATAAATGGCCGCATATTGAAGTATTATCAGGTTGTTCTCTTTTATAGTTATAATATATGTTTTTAGCAGATTTAAAGTAATTTTGAAGTTCTTTTGGTGGTGGCAAATTACCGAAACTATCAAAATAATATACATTGTTATTTAGTTTCTTATAACGAAACCCAATGGGTGCCAGGCCCTTCAGTATTATCCAAATTTACAATTCCAGTCTCATTTTGCCACATTTTCTTTGGTAAACTGTCTTTCATAAACACACCGCGGAAAAATGGTATTTTTAAACAGGAAATATATTTAAATAATTCAATATTGGTTAATGCTTTATGTGGTATGACCAATTGATTTCTTTCATTTAATATGCACGATAAGGTCTTAGGTAAAGACCTGCCCCGTTTTTTACCATTGACCACACGGTGGGCTTCTTCCTGCCTTTTCTTGTAGATCGTCGTCTTCTTTTTATATTTCCTCCATGTTTTCTTGTGGTTGACCTCCTTTTTACTCTCCTTCTCCTCCTTCTTCCACCTCCTACTGCTGTTTTAGCCTTCATACCTGCTGTTACTGCTAAAGCTGCTGCTTTTTCTGCTATGCTAGCGTCACTTGATTTTACTCGTTGCCAAGCTATGTCCGCAAGCTTTTTGTCAGCTATTGATCTATTTTTTGAATCGGCAAACGTGGAATATGCGATATCGTGTTCTTTACAAGCCTGATCTAACTTATTTATGCCAGGATCGCCTCTTTCCAGTCGTTTTTTCAATTTAGTTCCTGGTCCGCAATACTGATAACCTCCCGGTATATGAAATTCGTATGGTAATGCGTCTATTGCTCTATTTACTATGGATCCTACTGGAATTCGTTTTAAAGCTTTACTTAACAGAGAAACCGCTGTGGACGTGATCCCACCTCCTCTCCTTACAGTGTCTCTATATGGACTGATGTACTGGAACGTCATTATTGTCCTTTTATAATCGCAATGTACAACTTATGTGTTACCTCTATGACAAGTTGGACATAAATGAAGTCGTTTATTGTGTTCTTTTATTAAATATCAAAATCACCCCAATCCGATGATCTAAACTTTTTTGTATGAGGGTTGATAAAATAGTTTTGAACAATTTCCCGTTTAATCCAAGTACCTCTCTCAGATTCCAACAAAGGAGTACGACCTGAACGAATACCAATAAGATTGTATACATCAAATAATGCATTTCCTAAAACTTTTACAAGAAAATTAACAGTGACAGCATTATCCACATGTTCAGGGTCTTTAAGGTCTGTTATACGTTTATTATTACAAGTATACACTTTGCTATCCATTTGTGATAATGTGATAGCCTGTCCTACAGTTGCAGCATCATTTGCTTCTCTTCCTTGCGCCATGTTTGTTAATTTTTTATTACTACATATAAAAAACGCATGGTAATTATTTGGATCTAGATGTACTGTTTGTCCTAAGGCAGCCGCGTCTCTATCTGCATGACCCCATGACACATTTGATAACCTTCCATGCCTGCAATCCCAATAAGCGTTTTTGTATGTCAATAAATGAAATTTTTCATTACCTTGAATAAAGTCATCCCCTTGCTTTGATAATACTTCATCTCGTTTTGCAAATCCAGTTGTTTCTTGTTTTAAAGTCTCTTTCATTTGACCCACTGTTGCACCATCAGATGGTGCTGAACCATCTTTTACATTCGCCAAACAATTGCCAAGACAATCGATAACTCCCACATCACGTATGACACAATGATCTTTTATATATTTGAGATTTACAGCATCATTTTCATTTTTTGGATAACCTATATCGTTAATAACAAATTTATAAAAAGAAAATCCATCTTTTGTCTTTTCAGGTATCAAAGAATGTAAATAGCGTCTATTTACGCTGTCTTTTGCATCTTTAGGGTCATCTACGTTGGATATACGTTTATTGTTGGCACTATACGTTTTCCCATTGAATTTTAACGTATTTTTTAATTCAGATGACAAATAACCTTTGTTTATTGCATCACCGTTTTGATTTGGTTTACCAACGTTGATGATTCTATGATCTTCTGCGTCATATGTGTTATTTTGTAGTCTTAATGTTGGCGATATCTTTTCCTTTAATATTTTTAGATTTATTGCATCGTTTTCATCCGTAGGATCTTTTATGTTTTTTAACCTTTTATTACTCATATCATAATCTCCATCAGGTGTTTGTGGTAAACCAGCACTTCTTTTTAAACTATTGGCATAATATAACCCATCCGAGGAGTAACGTCCGAACTTGTCGACACTCATGGTGCAACTGAATAGTATTCTAGGGAGTAACGCATTTTTATGAGATTACCCCACGGTTTCGGAGTTCATCCACTAAAACCACCCATTCGTTTTCCAATCCAGTATGACCCGCTTCTTTAGCTTCATGTATTAGTTTCATTCTATCCACCAATTTATTGATATTATTGTAATAAATCACATTTGTGTTATATAGTTTCTTCATTAAACCTGTACCCGTAACGGACTTACTTCTTTTTCTTCGTTCCTGAGCACTTACATCCAAAGTGGATGCCATAAATCTTCGTTTTACAGGTTTTCTTTGTGTTAACGGCATTGTCTGTCTTCTAGTTGGTATTAACTTGGATACAAATTCTTTATATTTTAAAGACTTAGATCTAAAAGGAGGCTGGTCAGGTAAATACTTTCTCCTATATGCATTTGTCTGTTCCAAAATATTTTTATATGCTTCCATGTCTTTTTCTTTCACTACCGATACTGAAGGCTTATTTTCAAATAATAATTCAAATAATCCTTTTGTGCCCTTATACCTTTGATCACCAATGACAATATTATCATGTTCGTCAACGTTTAACGGGCTATTACCTATCATTAAACCGTCTTCTGTTAATCTCGCTCCATAACTATGGTAATTCTTATTAGGAATTGTGCCGAGTAACATTTTTACCATGTATTTCCTTCCTAAAGGTCCTTTGTTATGAATGTTTTCACCCAATAAGCTTATGTTTGACGGACCTTCCCTTGTCTCTTCTTCTTTTTCCTCTTCACTAGCAGTTGATACAACTTCATGTCCTCTTTTGGCTTTTACTTCATATAATTCTTTTATTCCACTATAGTCCGGTGATTCTAGCTCTCTTTCGGGTTCTCCACCGGTAAAACCACTATACGTAGAGGATTCCAGGTCTTCATCACTAAAATCTTCTGATTTTACATTTTCTCTTTCAAACTTCGTAATAGGTGCAATCGCATCTCCTTCCAATACAGGTTTAGCAAATTTTTTGTTTAATTGTTTCAAGGGTTCAGTAATAGGTTTAAAAGTAGATTCAAGGAATTTCTCCCTCTCGCTAATACCTAGTTTCAATGCTCTGTTTTTAGCCCGAATAGAATCACTAAGTGATTTTATTTCTTTTACTAATTTTCTTGGTTAACCATGTTTGTAGCAAGACGTGTTGTACAACAATGAATGTGTTATACCACGTTTAATGTATTAATATAAATTTATCAAATCCTATCCTGTATCGACCATTGTTTAGCGGTTGTTCTCATAATTGTTAGGAACCCATACTTTTCAGCCCAAGCCTTTCCACACAACTCTTTAAATCGTTCAAATGTCATATCCGCATTTACATGATCAAAATATATATGTTTTAGGTTGGTTTCGTCCTGTTTAAATACAATTAACATGTTTGCATTGTCTCTAATGAGTTGTTTAGGTATTTTGCTGTAAGTTTGGCCAATATAAATGCTATCTATGTTGTTATGTCGACCCATAGCGAAGTAATTCCTTATTGTGTTTTGGTTTTCACAAGATACATCGTCGAATATAAACACGGAGAATGGTTTAGCTTCTTGTGGCTGCATGACACTCTCGCTTGCATTAAACTTTAAATATTTACTTCAGGCACATTAGTCAGTATTTTTTCCAATAATTGATACTTTGGTTGTTGTAGTGATTTTGAAAATACATATAGATTGTTAAATCGTAATCCTTTAGGGTTTGTAATCAAATTGAATACTACATTAGTTTTTCCACAGTTGGAAGGTCCGGTAACCAGACAACGAACGGTGTTTGGTAACAAATTGCCATGCTTCCCACTATTGAATTCTGAATTATCCACTGTGAGTTCATCTATATTATTAATAGTAAAACTCTCTTTTTGTGGTACTATCTCCATCCTTTGTAATGGTTCAACCTAAAATGATTCTCTATCGTTATATCAAATCCTTTTTAGGTATCCAAGAATCTTCCGTCTTATTAAATCCTAACCATCGTACTTTGACCTTATCTTTTTTCCGTTGCAACACCTTTTCAACTAAATATACATCGCCTACTGTTGATTTTAACATTTCATGTCCATAAAACCCTCCTTCAAGCAATTGTCCTTTATTATCTTTTAAAATATATGTCTCAGGTACTGTAGGTTGTACTTTGAATACAGTAAAAACCTCATTGGTCCAATTTGGCAGGTATCTTTTACTGAATACACCTTTATATTTACTTATTCGCACTTTATCACCCACATTAAATTTTTAGGCTTTAGTTTTTCAACTTTTGGTTTAGTATTCGTTTTTATACGTTTTAATACAAGGTTTTCATTTTTACTAGTTACTTGGTTTGGTTTTCATCCCGATAGTCCTATGAAATTTGTTATTGTAATCGTTTATAAGTTTTGGTAACATATCAATCCATATGTGCGATCCTCTGTTGGAAAACATTTTATACATTGCACTTTTTAAAGTTCTGTTGAATCTTTCGATTATTGAGGCTTTTACTTCTGAATTGGTTGAATAATGGTTTATATTGTGTTTTTTCATTAAATTTGCAAATTCCTTATTAAAATATTCTTTTCCATCATCTGTTTGTAAATGTTTAATAGTATGTTTGTCTCTTTGTATAGCTGTTTCCATTGCTTTTGTAACACTTTTGCCACTTTTATCTTTTAGTGGTAAAGCATCTGCCATTTTTGAAAAACAGTTAATAACAGTCAATATGTATTTATATCCTTTATTTTGTTTGCTATAAGGAATCATTTCGATTAAATCCGCTTGATATAAATCATTAATTCCTTTTATCACCGTATTTCTTCGTGGAAACTTTCTTCTTGCAGGTTTATGAAGTTCGTTGACAATTTGTTGCTTTAAGTCCTTCATATTGCAGGTTTCAATGTTTGTTGTATCACATGTATAATCACAATGAATGTTGTTTTAAATATTCACATCATTTATATGGGTCAAGGTCATCCAAACTTGTGTAAAAAAATGGGGAACACGGCGTTGGACTTGCCGTGTTCCCCATTTTTTTACGGAAGGAGAAAGGAATAAGGTCGTAGTTGTAGAAGGACGAAGAATAGGTTACAAGTTGATAGGGTTTAGAGAGTAGTGGCCAAAAGGAAGAGTGTGGATTTTGTCGGGCATAATGTATCTTTTATCATCCCGAGCTGACAACGCTTTTTTAATTTCGGTGACACTGTAGACTTGATGCTTGAAGCTTCGGATATTGTTGAATGTTGCTGATATCGTAGTATCTTCAAACAAACAAGTCTTGTAGTGGTCAAATGTCACATGTTTTTTCAAATAAGATGTCTTCACTCCTTTTGCTTTCTTCACTGTCGGTGTGTTGTTCTCGTGGTACATCTTAAATGAATACAATTTCGCATCAGCGCCACTATTTCTTCTAAAGGCATTCCATTTGCTTCATCTTTGAATTTTCCAATTACTTTTTTATATTTTTCATTAAAATTTGGATGGTTTTTCGAATAGTCAGAAAAATCGAAATCTTCTTTGTATGGAAAAGTCCTTAGGTCTTCATACATGTCCAAAGTCTTTATCCAGTAGATAAACGCGTCCGTATCCATGTATGCGACTCCAATGTTTTCCCTTCCGTAATGTTTAACCATTTTGTTATAATGGAAATCATACATCAAAGTTTTACTATATCCAAAATCGACATACCTATGTATAACGGACGGTCCATGACTATTGTTGTTTTTCTTCATACTGACAGCGACTAGATTTTCGTTTATAATCATGGATGTTCCGAAATTTGGTTTTTGCACTAATTTTTCCAATTTACTAGGATCACTCACTAATTTTACATTTTGTGTTTTCTTTTGTTCTCCAAGGTCTTCCCAAAGATGGCATTGTTCATTAATTTATAGAAGTCCTTTTCAAATGCTGTTGTCGCTGCAGCTCTTCTTGCAGTGTTGGAATCAATATATGGTTTCAACCAACAAGACTGGGTGAATTCAATTGCTCTATGAATTCTCACTATACGTAGACCCAATTCAAGAGCCTGTTGAACTACCCAGTAGTGAGCCACATAGCGATCCTTATTCTCCAAGGTCATCATCAATTTTGGCCATCTTCCTGTCGGTGAAACTTCAGTCTTGGCTAGGAGAGGCAAGTCGTAGTGATGGTCATGAA
Organism: Neoaliturus tenellus; assembly: GCA_030545055.2. NCBI lineage: Eukaryota > Metazoa > Arthropoda > Insecta > Hemiptera > Cicadellidae > Neoaliturus > Neoaliturus tenellus. Next base: position 56,018,821 of record CM061537.1, on the reverse strand, counting down.
GGTGCTCGGGTATTCAAAATCACAGTCCAAAATATAGCCTTTTGGACCATCCTTTGGAATCTGTGAGATGTCTCCGATGGTGGCCGGGTCGATCCACTTAAAGTCAGCGTAGGGAAGCGGATTTGACATTGCCCAACCATAAAGGTTGTTTGCATCAAAATAGCCAAGGTAGACCGATGGTTGTTGCTCGTCGAAGCCGGGGATGTACTTGTTGTTGGCTTTGACATGACGTGTTACAGCTTGTGTCAAACGCCCCGTACACCAGATTCCATCATGAGCACCATATCAATATCCGTTAGAAGTTCCAGTCGACAGTTGGTTGACTTTAGCATAGCTTGCCATGCTAATCCTGGAGATGTGTACGAGTGTAGAGGGTCCAGTCCATAGGCGGAGAAGCAGGTGTTTCTGAATTCTTCCATCACATCGCACAGCAGAGTTACGTCCAATTTTATATAAAAGTCAGAATATTCCCCTAAGGTTTGAATGTTTAGTTGGTTCCAAACATTACATGCATGATTGTAGTCTTCACTTCAACGGTGATTGCACTTTCATTTAACTTGCTATTGAAGGCTTCAATCGGTGGTAGACTGGTTTCTTCAAATTTTTCTGCAGAAGTTATGTAATCATAGGGGAACACTCCTTTACGCATTACTAAGTCCAATTTATCTTCAGATACAATTTTGCTGGTTTCTTTTAAGTCTTCTCTTCTTAGGTTCTCAGACAATCTGCTCAAACTAGATGCCATAAATCTATAAGAGTCTACGAAGCGAAGTTTAATTTTACCTACTGTTTTTGAGAAACTGATGTACTTTTCCAATGTTGTAGCAAGAACATCAATTTTGCCATTATCTCTTCCTAACTCTGGAATAATGAAGTGGGAGTCGTAGCCGCTAAGATTGTGTAACACTACAGGGATAAAGTTTGGCAGTTTGTAATTTATATTGCATGAATTACAAGCAGGTCCTCTGTATAACCCTGTGAGGTGATCATGATCTCTTACTTTTGGATTTTCTTCACTGAAGCTCTTCTTACATAGATAACATCTTGTTGCTGAAATGTATTCTTCTTGTTGATTTTGGTTCAAAGGTTCCATGGGTAAAACATTACCGTATAAGCGTTCCGCCTTTTCAGCAATGTCATACAACTGGTCTACAAAATACTTAGCAGCTTCTTCCCCACGGTAGAGTATCGGAGTGGATGTTAAGCCATAGTCTTGCAATTGTTCTTCAGGTAAAGTAGATTTCACCAATAAGCAAAAACTGTTAGGTTGATGCAATTGATATTTGGTTCTTCTAGTTACTTCATCATCCGGAAGTTCCTGCGGCACTAACGTGGATTCAAAGTCAGCATAGAAAACTAGTGGAATCCGGTATTGGTGAACTGTTTTATTGAACTGGACAAATGCTCTAGATGGTGGTGGCAGACTAATCTTCACTTCATAGTTGTCATTACAAAGCCGCTGGTGTTCCGACAACCACTCCGATCCTCCACGTCTCAACTCTTTATATGTAAAACAGAAACATCTTTTACACACTGTTAACCTACGTTTCTGTTTTGATAATTGATTTTTAACCAAGGCTGCAAAGTCCTTTATCCACACATAATGTGAAATTTCACCCTTAGTTATCAATAACAGATCCGTGTGGTTTCTTTCCTCAAATTTTGATACTCTCAGAGGATAAACACTATTGGAATCATCTAAACCAAACACGTTTACAGAAACACCTGGGTTTTGTTTCTCAAAATTACCAATACTTTTAACACTAACAGGGTATGACAAACCTCGAAAGTTGTAGCGGTGTTGGACATTTTGATACGCTCTGCTAACTCTACATGGATTTTCTTGCACATATTTTGTTAGCATAGCATATTTAAAGCATTCATTGTCCTCATTTTGCACATTGATACAAGATTTGGTAGCTTGTATCTTCTTTGGCAAAGGTATATAACTACTACCCCTTATACCATATCCGTGCTTGTGAACCCTTACATCCATACCTTCAATCGATGACAGACTCCAGCCGGATCCTCTTCCTTCATGTTCTTGCAGTTTAACTAGCAGTTCATCCAAACATTCTTCAATAATTTCATTGATATCAGATTTAGTTGTAAGGGTTCGGTTTTTGGTAATGAATGCTCTTAATACCGTTTCACCATCAGTATTGGTAAACTTTGATTCTAACACCAGTCCAAATTTAATGAAGTTCAATCTCTGTAATTCTTCTTTTAGCGTTTTTCCAACAAGTACTCTGGCCTGGGTTATAAAATTATCCAATTCCAATTGTACATTATCAATTTTAAAATGTGTTACAACTCGTCCTGGTAAGGCCGTGGTGCGCAGTTGTCTCACATCTTCCAGTTCTTCTTCCATGTCCTCTTCTTCCGTGTCCTCTTCTTGCATATCCTCTTCTTCAATAGGTCTTCTAGTAGTGGATGGTCCAGCACCAGCAAATTGGATCACACTAGGTCTTCTTCTTTGCATTTGCTGTAGATAGCCGTCGTAGTAGTCCATCTGCTTCTGATGCTCTTCCAAAAACCGGTCAATTGAGTCTAAGTCTATTTCATCGATGATAATATCTTTTTTTCCATCTTCTTCATGTAATTCTCTGTGTAGGGTGAAAAGATCTCCGTCTTCAAAAATTTCCCCACAAATGTCGCAAAGAGCCATTTCAAACAGTTTGGCTTTGAATGCACACTCTGTGAATGTCCACGCAATAATGGGCAGCGCGCTCAACTGGGTCCCTTTATACCCGAGGTTGAAGGGTGGGGGAAAGTGACGTCATATACATCCGGTTTATCAATCATGTAGTAGATTTGGCTTTTAAACACCCATTTCCAATACATTCTTCAACAGGCTTGAGAAACTGATGATGTTTGATCTAAATCCACCATTTTGTACGAGTTTTTCAAAGACGTCTGTTCCAACAACTTTATATAGGTCAAGGTCATTTGGAATTATTATTTTGAGCGGGGGATAGAGCACTAAGCAGCATCAATTACTACAAAGTGCTCTATCCCCCGCTCACATTGTTTTTTTTTTTTTTTTACTTTTTGTTTAAAACTTCTTACAAAGGTGAAACATCACCATCAGAGTTGGAATCATCCTCATCACGGAATAGGCAGCAATGACAATACATAATTCTTCTGGCAACTAACATTCTATCCATTGGACGATGAGGAGTGTCTTGTTCTTCTTCTTCTTCAATTTCCAATTGGAATTCCATTTCCGACTCAGATGATGACTCTAATGTTTCGTAGGCGTGCAAGTCCACTTCATTGTCCGTTGAACCAGCTTCATCAGAGTCCGTTTCAATATCCATTATTTCTTCCTCCTCCTCTTCTTGATCAACCGCAGGTAGTTGGTCCTCTACTTCTATAATTTCTAGAGGTATTACCTCCAGAATAGAGACAATTCTGTTGCAATGGAACACGGTGTTGTCAAGTGGAGCCATGGTATGGAAGTGTTGTATCCATCCAATTTGCTTACCCTTTTATACCCCCACCAAGTATGCATTTATGTGGGTCAAGGTCATGTAAAGATACCCTTTGAGCGGGGGATAGACCACTAAGCAGCATGCTAGTCCATTGCCGCAAAGTGATCTATCCCCCGCTCTGTTCTACAAAACCTCAATCAAGTCCAAGTTCGAGTCCTAGTTCAACACATTTTATTTCAATTTAAAAATTTCAATTTCACAAAGCGTACAATTCTGATGTATCAAATATTCCAGTTCCTAAAACATTAGGTTCAGTTCATCCAAATTATGCACTCCTAACCTCATAACCTTGGTAGGGAGAATTACATTAATATGATAGTTATTTCTACCGTTACACTTGCTCCATTCTCAAAGAGATATAAATAATATAGTCTTGGATACTGTGCTTTTTCACGTCCTGCATGTTCCCTAATAAAGTTGAAAGCCAATCTTTTTGAATATTCATTATGAAACACTTCTTTTACAGAAACAAGAATTTTTTCTTCCAGAAATTTCACTTGAATTGATGATAGTTTGCTTACATCATCCTTGTCTATCAGGGGTAGCTTGTACGTGAAAGTATTTGGTATCGGTGGTTGTTTTTTTAGCATTTTATCAAGTAAACAACAGAATATTTTATACAATTTCAGCGCTGGACGTAGGGCAGCCTCTTCCGATGTTGGTGGCACTGTCGACGGTAATGGTGGCAGGCTGGGCATCTTCAGGCTGCTCAGGAATTCTGCGGTTATCAAATATTGGAGTATTGGAGCAGGGGGCGTGTCGGTCGAGGTGGTTTTGGAAGCTGGTGGATAGTTCTTGAGCTTCGGAGGCATTTTGAAAATGGAAAAGTGAAATAATGTAAACGGTGATAATGGGAATGTAGTGTTGAAGGCGGGAATAACCAGTCCGTACGATAGCTGGATGTGGAATGAGAAGTGCGTGCAACCTGGCCGCCTTATATCCCCCACCGAGCCAAGGGTGACCCCCTCACAGAACAGACTGAAGCAAATAAACGGTTCATACAAGCTTAGTAAAGCGTCAGAGTGGGGGTATCACGTAATACACACACCTTAATCGCATGGTTAGCACTTTACTTAAAGTGTAGTTTATATATGTCAAGGTCATTCAAACTTTGAAAAATATTTTCACCTCCAAACACTTGTGGCAAGCCGCAAGTGTTTGGAGGTTTTTTGTTAAGAATTAAGACTGATATATATGTCAAGGTCATTCAAACTTTGAAAAATTTTTACCTCCAAACACTTGTAGCAAGCTACAAGTGTTTGGAGGTAAGTTTTTATTTGTTAATGATTTATTTGTAACTTAGTCTTCACCCTCAAGGACACGGTTTGAGATTGTCCCAGTGACTTTACATCACCGCCAGGTTAAAGTATTATACAAGTCAAGTATTTTTTTTTATTAGTTTACTTGTATAATACCCCTCTCCCTTACTTTAAGAGAGTTAAGACTAAATTTGGAAAAATAATTTGGAAAAAGACTTTTAAATATTGTCCAACACAACCTAACAATTTAGAATTTATTTTGGTAGGCCTACATCCTAATCCATTTCCCACACAGATTGGCATCCTTCCCTTCGTATTAGATAGCCTTTTTTATGGATGAAAAATTGTCTTTGTACCATCCGAACGGGTACTTTCATTGTATGAAGGCTGCCATCACCTTTTACAATGATTTCTACTTTGGCATCAAAAGCTCCATAAATTTGAGCAATAAAATAATATTTTTCATCCATTTTAAGTCTTCTAATATCAAGCGGTTGCGGACTGTGGGGATGTCTGGGTTGGGATGTTTTAGACCTAATGTTGTTAAGACTGTAGGGTCTTACTCTCGGAAGATTGATGTTTTTGTTCAAGTGCGTTTGGCAACGGCCTTTATCTAAAACAGCAAACTTCTGACAGCAAAGAATCCCAAAGTCTTTTGACATCCAAACGTAATCGCATTTATTACCCTTGCCAGCAGGGAGTTTAACACGCTTACGTTTTTGTGTTGGACGCTTTACTGGAGTGTTTTGGAGCTTGTCAGGTTTAGGCTGGCTAGAAGGAATGGGGGTGGGAGGTGAAGGTTTAAGTAGGTCAAAAGGTAGGCTGCAGACAATTTTGGGTGGGGTAGGTGAACGGGTTAGGTCGATTGAGGGAAGTTCGGGGGAGAAGATTGATTTACGGGGTGGTTTGGTTGGTGTAGGTGGCATGGGGGATATGGGTGAGGGACATTGGGATTTGGTGTAGGATAGGATTTTCTTAGTTCGACTGTAGGGGGTTATCCTCGACCTTGGCGCCTCTTCGAACACCGCAGACTCCGATCCCGAGTCCGATAGCAGAGAGAGTGCTGGAGAGGCTATCAGGACTCGTCCGCTGGGGTTCTTTGAAGATGCCGCAGGTGCGCCAGCCTCTTCCGAAGCCGAAGGTGCGCCAACCTCTTCCAATGTTGGTGGCAATGGTGAAAGGCTGGGCATCGAGGCAGGCTGCGGTGGCGGCGGCGGTGGCGGCATCGTCAGGCAGCTCAGAATCTGCGCTGTCATGAGGTATTCTAGGATCGGAGCGGACGACGATGAGGGCTGAGGCGTGTTGGCCGAGGTTGAAGAAGCTGGTGGGTAATTCTTGAGCTTAAGACCCATCTTGATGAAGCGAATAAATGAAGAGTAAATATGAAAAGAGTAAATATGAAAAGAAGATTGAAATAAGTAAATAAAATCTCAGGAGCGAGAGAGGACCGTCCGGTACGGGAACCTGGACAGGAATGAGAAGTGCATGCCACCCGGCCGCCTTATATCCCCGCCGGGGCTGCCACGCCCAGGATATCAGGGGTGGGGGTGGGGGTGGGGGTGGGGGTGGGGGTGGGGGTGGGGGTGGGGGTGGGGGTGGGGGTGGGGGTGGGGGTGGGGGTGGGGGTGGGGGTGGGGGTGGGGGTGGGGGTGGGGGTGGGGGTGGGGGGGGGGGTGTTCGCACTTTTTGTCGGGGGGGGGGGGGTCAATTTAAAACAATAAGCCTCACTTAAGGCGTTTATGTTAACATCGCTGTAGCCTCCAAAAAAGACACACTTATAGACGAGTCAAACCTTGTGTGTTACTTGACTTGTACATTTTTTTTAAAAGAGCTTAATATATTTACCTTGTTAATAAGACCTGACTGTTAAAGAATTTTGAAAACTTTTATATATTTAGGTCAAGGTCACGGTAAAACTTTAAAAAATTAAGCCCCACACCCCCGATGGGGGTGTGGGGCACTTGGGTTGTCATCGCTGTAGCCTCCAAAGAGACCCAACTATGACAACAAGGCAACATCCAATGTCGTGTTCCCTTCGCCACGCAAGACTTGTAAACATTTACTGCATTGTCTTTTCAATAGCTAACAAAACATTTACTTAATTTTGAGAGAGGTTGAGGACAGCCCTAGTGGCTTACGCCCTCGGTCCGAGTGCAGGGGCCACCGCAAATTGGCCACAGCTGTGGTCTGCATGTCAGCATACAAACGGACCGAGTCCCAAACCCAGCCGCAATATTGCATGCCTGAGAGGACCCATGCTAAAATTGGTTTAAAATTGTTTTACACGGGGGTCTACTTCCGTACCCTACCTTTACTATTTAACTTTATCAATGCAGTAAATTTTTATAAATCTTTGTGGGTCAAGGCCACACGGACATTAAAAAAATTTCGGCCCCCGTACATCCATGGCGAACCACGAATGTTCGGGGGCCTTGGGGACTAAAAACACAAATAGCTAACAAAGATTCATTTACATAATTTTGAGTTTCCAGAAGGGAAACAAGAGGTTGAGGACAGCCCTAGTGGCTTACGCCCTCGGTCCGAGTGCAGAGGCCACCGCAAATTGGCCACAGCTGTGGTCTGCATGTCAGCATACAAACGGACCGAGTCCCAAACCCAGCCGCAATATTGCATGCCTGAGAGGACTCATGCAAACGTTGGTATAAAATGCTTTTACACGGGGGCCTACTCCCGTTCCCTGACTTTACAATTTACTTAGAGCATTGAAAAAGCTCAAGGGGGGATTGCTAAAACAAGCGTATACACTTTACAAACATATAACACACTTACAACACACAATTGAGCTCAACGTAGTCAATGCTGGAACAAGCACATACACATTAAACACATATAACAAACAAGACACAAAGGATAAAAGACACAGGAGACATAGGGTACAAGTAAAACACTCTCATATAAATCAATTCCCAATACCCAAACGCAAGCGCAATATCTTACAACTAATACAAGTCTTAAAGTTAGAGTAGACTTCGCTAAACACTGAAGGCGCCATTCAATGTTTAGTGATGCCTATGGCGGTCCGTCCCGGTCGTTCACGTTCAACGCGCGGGAGCGGACTGCGAGCCGGCTCTGGCTGGACCCCCTTATATCCCCGCCGGGGCTGCCACGCCCAGGATATCAGGGGTGGGGGTGGGGGTGGGGGTGGGGGTGGGGGTGGGGGTGGGGGGGGGGGCACTTTTTGTCGGGGGGGGGGGGGCACTTTTTGTCGGGGGGGGGGGGGGCACTTTTTGTCGGGGGGGGGGGTTCGCATTTTTGTTGGGGGGGGGGGGGCTCGCATTTTTTGTCGGGGGGGGGGGGCCTCGCACTTTTTGTCGGGGGGGGGGGGGGGGGCTCGCACTTTTTGTCGGGGGGGGGGGGGGTTCGCACTTTTTGTCGGGGGGGGGGGGGGGGTCAGGTAAGTTAAGTGGGTCAAGGTCACCCACAACACTTGTACTCTAAGTGTTGGCTATACCCCCCACCACAACTGGGTCCCTAGGCTGCACAACACCGCTTCGCCAGTATGTCTCAGGCTTCCATGCGGTGCGTCTCGCTGTTCTCTAGCTCTCTATATGTAAGTAATTTTACAAGTTCTGAATGTAGGTCACTACACTTTAACTCTGGGACGATATCGACTTGTAGTATTTCAGTGTTTTGACTCAAGGTCATCACACTTTAACTCTAGCACATCGGTTATCGTACCAGAGGTGCTCAATAACCTAACTTGTAATGTTTAGGGTGGCGTTTGCACGCCACGTGGTATCGCCATGAGTGTCCAGTCCAGGTTTTAAGTTAAATTAATTTTACTGTAATCTTTTCCATTTCCGCTTCATTTTGCCAAAGTATAAGGTGTCGCTTAATAAAGTGGTATTTCTCTAAAGTTATAAGAGATTGAAAGGATACAATTAGTTTATTTAGGAGACTCTTCATCTTGGAGTTTAACACGATTTCCACTTTGACTTTGCTTCCTCAGCTCTCACAGCCTAAGCTGTACAGAAATGTTTCTTCTAGTGCCAACTCGGGCCAAGAGAACAGTGTGTTGACTGTAGGACAGCTCATGGTGAAGTGATGCGATACTCCAGCGTACCACCTCACCTTCCCCCGCCACTGTGACCTTCCCCCACTCCTGCTGTTTCCCCCACCTCTTTTCCCTTGACTCATGCGCTACAAGCAGTCTCTCAGTATTGTGCGGACTTTTGTGAGGTGAAGCCATGTCGCAGGACACTTTAGGTAAGAAACTTACCCGTGTTAAGACTTTATTAGTTGCTCAATGTCCACCACTCAAAGTTAAGAGGGTTTCAACTTTAGCTAAGTGGCGCAAACTGTTGCGCGGACACCCTAAGTTTTATACAAAACAGACTAATGTCAGTTTTACTGATGAGGATTTGTTTAAAATATTGGATGAAATGACTTTTCCTTGCAAACTTCAGTTAGTTACTCCCATTCCTGACAGTTTAGAGTCTCTCAAACGATATACCTAGCATACACAGAGCCTGACAGTCAGTCACTCGGTGGCTGTCGTGGGGTGCGCATCGGTGTCGGCGCTCTGTAGTTGTTAAGTGTTCAAGGTCACAGTAATATGGAATTGCGGATGTTGTGCTTGTTCAATGGCCTCTGAGGACTAGTGGATGACGGTTTAAGCAAGGTCATGTCGCAAACTCGAGTTTGACTTGGCACTTTTGCCGTTTCTCATCGCAAATTCGCTCCAAGTCGTCAAGGTCACGTGGACTCTGACTGAAACTCGGAGCGTAGTGCGAGAAACGGCAAAAGTGCCAAAAAATTTTGAGTTTCGGCATGACCTTGACCTTAACAGTGTCAGTGACGTCATTTTGATGATGTAATGGATGATGACGTCATCGGCATGTCATTTCTGTGACGTCATGGGTGTGACGTCACGGAAATGACGTCATCGATGATGACGTCATCAATTACGTCATCGATGACGTCATTTTGATGACGTCATGGGTATGACGTCATCGATTGCGTCATCATCGATGACGTCATCGATTACGTCATCGATGACGTCATCGGGGTCATTGACCTTGGCGATGACGTCATCACATTCCTCAGAGGTCATTGAACTGAGCCAGCAACCGCAAAAACACACTACTCTTACTGCACTGATAGGCCCTAATCTGTACATGGGGTAATCTGTACCATAATACCTCATTACTGGCCCTCTGTGGCTTTGGATGCATTGGAACCACTTCTGTTGAACTATGTGTTGTAGACTGGATCTGTTTATTTCGTTAAGGTAACGCTTTACAATAAATATTTTAATATGTAAAAACCTTAATACATACGTCGAGGCATCTTTTAACTAAATAAAAATAACTCAGCAACCTTTGACTAAAAACTTACCTTTATAAATACAAAATTAATCTCATAAACATACACCTTCAATTCGATTATAAAGCAAACAATCAATAACTAAATAATGAAAACTATGATTCTAAAACCATTTCAAATTTTAAAACTTTTACTTGATATTCTTCAAAATTTAATTTATATTTAAAAATTGCTTTCAAATAGCTATTTAACAAAAGTGTTGATATTTTAGCGCAAATATATGAATGTTAATTTTTTATAAATACGATGAAAAGAAATTTTCTCATGTTTTCAGCATGATCATGTAGGGGGTGAAGGAGAAACAAACATCAAAGACGTTTATGTCTCGATTAGTGCATATTGTCATATTTAAGGGGATCATCCCTAACGATAACATCCCTTACCGACGCCGGTTACAGATTACTCCAATGTGTAATATCGTAGTGCTAGGTAATGGCTTCAATAATAAATTGAGATTAAGTAAAAATATAAATAAGTGATAGTTAAAAGTGTAACTAGGGTCTAAAGAAACACTTTTCGTATATGCGGTCAATTTTTATGACTGAATTACTGTAAGAAGTCATATACGAGTCATATAAGTTAAGATATTTAATATAACTATTGAAGGATCGTTACTAATATTGAAAAAATCCTTGACAAAAAAGATTGGCAAAAACCTTCTAAGCTCCGTTTTATTGCTGCCGACCACATGTAACCATTCCTGCTAAACTCAGAAAGTGCTGTATTTAAAATTGATATTATTCGTAAGCCTAATTGGTATTTCATGGGTGTACAGGACAAATAATTAGACTCAAGGACAATGTACACAAAGTTTATTGGTTCATATCCAGTACAGAAGGGAAACACGAAGGCTTGGAAGAACAGTTTAATAGACTTAGATTATAATTGGTCTTTACTTACAAATAGTCATAAGACAATTCGGATTGTTTTATTTACCTAAACAATTGCTCTCTGAGGCTTCGGCACTATATTGATTGTGTTTTGGATAGTTTTCAAGTACAAAACATATCGTCATATAAAAATCTCGTTGTCTATTTTAAATATAGTAAGAAATACATTATGCAATTCCTTATTCCCTATCAAGTTTCAGGTAACTTTTAAAACATACACAAGTCATCAATTTTACATACAATTTTAAATGCATATTTAAATGAAAAATCTATTAGATTTTTGACATAAGATTATTGTACGTAAATTACTAAAAAGTATAGTTTAGTATTAATTTCTTAATAGTCAACGGAATTGAATGGTATTTTATTGTGTTTCGTACAAATATATTATTGATATTACTTAAGTACGGAAAATAATAAAATGTGATTTGTAAAAATATGACTTTAATTGGTAACAATTAAGAACATTTTACTCTTTATTTGAAAGACATGATTTTCCTTTTAAATTCACAAACAAACTTTTACTAAACACATTTTATAATGAAGGTCAGGAAGGAATAAATAACTTTGATTTCTACACTTGAGAATACAAAAATAAAACGAAATATTACAAATTGTATACATTACACACATCATATGGCTCAAAATAATTAATTCTTATAAATTACTACTTATCTAACAGATATTAACAATATTTTTGGCAATAATAACAAAACAGAATGATTAATACATTCTGAAATAAATGCTTGAAGCTTACAAATCATAACACTTTATAAAGCTTGCAATATAATTGTCTAAACAATAATAAATAAATTTTTCATTTTACAAATATTACAAAGCTAGTGTCTAGCACCTTCTGTCAACCCTGTGGATTCCGCATTGTTTCCAGTACAATCGTACAGTAAAATGCTGTACCTAAAATTCAACTTTTATTCTAATAAGGGGTTTGCTATTTTTATTAAAATGAAAATGGCAAATTAATTGCGTTGGCAAGTTACAAACCTTGTTATTTTGCCAGTGTATTTTTTATGAGTGCAACAGTGTAGTCATTTACACCAAATTTAAAAATATATGACTTTAGAGAATTATATGGTTATGTACGGTCAATTCTTACTTAAATTTATATCAGTAGGCTTGTCTTAACAAAGAGATTACTTTCAAATATCTTGTAGACCTAAATCGTGTTTTCCTTTAAAATTAAAAGAAACAGTTAGTGTTTATATTACAGTAATCTATGAATATCTCTTAAGCCTATGTTCAGGCAAGAGATATTTGTTTTTTATTTCATTGAGATATAAACATAATGTTTATATCTTCTTGATAATGTTTTAACCTTTATTATTAAATATATAAAAATAATTAACGTCCCTCATAGATTTTTTTTATTAAAGTAATATAGATAAAAACAAGCAAATTTGATAAATTTTAGAAATTGGGGTAAAGCAAATTATTTTATAACCCTACCAATACAAGGAATGACGGGCAGAACTTAGAGCCTGAAACACTAACGGCTCAGTTGTAACAGGACCACAGGGTTGACAGAAGGCTTCGTCACGATTGTTCGTCAGGCGGCTTCGGCGGCTTGTGGTCGAAACACGTGGCGATCAGGACATGCGACTTGCAGGCATCAACTCTCTTGCGCAGAATGGCCGTTTCTTGATGCAGCGCTTCCAGGAAACTGTGCGGGTCTTCCCAGTTCTGCCAACTGTCCTCCACGTGCACTATTAACACAACGAGAATTGTAAGATTCAAACCTAAATCTGTGAAGGACTTTTTTACACTGTAGTAGGCCTACCAGAAAGACCGAGGTGACGCTCAGTAAAATTATAAAACACCATTTTCCTTTTCCATACAAAGCTTGTTCGCTCCGTTCACTGGCCCCCGATAAATTCGTTCGCTTCGCTCACTTATCAGGCCAAAATATACACTTTAATATAAGTTTGTTGAATCACAGATTAATATATAAGTTGTTGGGTGTTTGCTGCAGTTATCAAATTATGTAAAAAAATTTAGTATCCACAAAATTCTTCATTACTAAAACATTGAAACTTTGAAGTGCTCTAGGAAGAAAACGGGATTTTCCCAGCTTTGGGACCAGCTCCAATCGATTCCTGGTAATCAAACCTCCATATTTCCGTTTTCGAATTGGTTAATTCACTTCAAAGGACGCGAATCTTGCTTACAATAGAAGGGAGGACTTTTAGTACGGTACTTATAGAAATACTAAACTAAAGGGATTATATATACTACATACAATAAATATTTTGTAATAGTGTAACACTTCTTCATAACAGAAAGAAAAATTACAAATAAAACAAAGGAACACAAGATGAAGCGTCGAGTACGTACTCACGTTCGTAGCTCCACCGGTCGTGAGGGACGAGTAGCCGCGCCTTGGCCGAGGCTAGCTCCGCCTTGAGTATCCTTTGCTCTCGCCTCAGCTCCCTCAGGCGGTGAGCCTCGCTCCACCCTCGCTCCAGGCGCTCCATGTCGGAATGGCTGTACTGCACGCCCAGACCTGGCGACACGACGGTCAAAACTGAGTGGTTAATGTGTTGGTCGGTTGGTTGCCAAGCTAGTTTACCGGTAGGTTTTATAGTTTGTTAGTTGGACTGTTGGTCGGTTGATTGCTATGTTGGTTGGTTGGTTTATCAGTTGGTTGCTAAGTTAGTTTGTTGGTTGGTTTATTGGTGGGTTGGTTACTTTGTTGGTCGATTGGTTGGTTGCTATGTCGGTTGGTTGGTTGGTTGATAAGTTAGTTGGTCTTTTAGTTTGTTGGTCAGTTTGTCAGTTAGTTGGTTGGTTAATTGTTTGGTTTATTAGTTAGTTTGCTGGTCAGTTGGTTGGTTAGTATTTGCTATTCATTATTATGCTAGTTGGTTGTTTAGTTCTTTAGAAGTTTCCAACTAGACAGTATTTTCAATCAAAAGAATAATTAGTCAGATTTTAGTTTTCCTGATATTAGGTATGCTTAGATCATTGTTTAATGTTTTTGGCTTACGTTTTTTGATAACTCTATATTTTACAAATAATAGGAGTTATTTTATCTTTGGCTATTCTGGGCAAAGCAGAGTTAATTTATCTTTGTATATGCTATTTTAGGTTAGGTTAGTTGCCCAGCCAATTGGTAGTTTGGTTTGTTGGTTGGTTGTTCACTGTAGTCATAATTTTTGTAATTTGTTTAGTTTGTGTGAATCTGTGAGTTTGTCTAGGTGTGATAAGGTGAAGCTTCACTGTCCTATGCTAGCGAGGTTAGGTTAGTCAACAATATATGAGTCAATAACTTGTTGTGGGTGAAAAATACTCTTAATTGAATTATTTTACACGTTTCCTAGCTGATTCCCAACCGAAAATAAAGTATTTAATTGGTAATACTTATTATTGTATGTTTCAACTACATGAGTGGCATTATAACTTGTAGTTAGCCATCGACGTTGGCTCCCCCACAACAGTTCAAGAAGAGTTATCTTACCCGTTCCCCCCGGGTCGTGGATGCTGGACTGTGATTGGCTGTCGGGCTGGGTCCCGCTCACGTAGCCACTACTGTCCCCGTTCTTCATCTTACCGCTACAGACGAACCTGCAACAACACGTGCTGTGTTAGGAAAAACTGATTTTTGTATTGCATTGCTTATTTCTGCATTTAAATGTAGTTGTTTCTTTAATTTTTAGTGTTATGTAGAAGACATAGTCTATTAAGACACAAATATAAATTCGTCATATACGAACTGAATAAGAATTTTTAAATTGCTCCAAAAATACTTTAAAACACTATCAGTTTGCAACTTAAAGTCTGTTATAACTTGATCAAAAATAGTCTAATTTTGGTTCCTTTGAGTTTAAAAAGCTTTTATTACAAGAGGCAAGATTACAAAATTACCATTGAAAATATAGAAAAACAAAAATAACCTGAAAAATCGTAAAGGAGGCGTATAAATGAATTCTTATTACCAACTAAATATAACTTTGTTCAGTTTTTGGAAATTTCTGGAAATAAATTTCTAACCAAGGTTACTTGTAATTTTAATTTCAAAGGTTAATTTTAAAACAAATTACTTTGACGAATAGTCCACATCACGTACTACGTATGGTAATACTGCAAAACATGTCATCCAACAAAACACATCTACTAAATTTGTTCAAACTTCAAAACGAATAGAGTTAGAAGTTTGTTCAATTATTACACAACAATAAATATTCATAATAACTTTTAATTTACTTGATAATGTTCCAATATCAGTTCAAGGTGTTACACAGTAAGCCAGCACATACCCTTCCCTGGACAGCGTCAGTAGCGACCCCTTCAGCGGCGGTGGCACTCTAGGTTCCTCCTCCTCCTCACACCCCCTCCCTCTCCCCAGACACTCCGCCCCGTTGCCCGGCGCTCTCTCTCGCTCCTCCTGGAGGTTGGGGTTCGACGCGCCGTCCGGGTGTCGCAGTGACGATATGCTCCTCGTCCTGTGGACAGGACACGGACTTGGTGAAAACGGTTGATACAAATTACTTAGGTTTAATAACTAAATCGCGGTGTCTTTGTCTGATCTTGATAGCTGTACAGTTAATCGATGATTAATTTAGTTGTTTTTGGTTATTTGGTTGCTTAGTACAGTCAGTTGGTTGGTTTAACAGTTGGTCCGTTAATTGGTTAGTTGGTTATTGGTACAGAGGTTATAAGTTGTATAATATGTTGCGTTAATTTAAACAACGTTTTTAAAAGACAGTGTGTGAACTATATATTTTAATATTATATTGAAATATATAATAATGGTTATTTACAATTCCACGCTCTTATTTCATTTTCTTCTAAACGGAAATTTTTATTATGACAAAGTTTCTCTATTATATTTCCTAATTTTATCCTCTAAGTTTTTTATCTAGATAATTCTCTAGATTTTAATATGGAATCAGCGTCATAATATAAAAAGTGCACAAGATTAAAACAAACATAAATGTGGTTTTATTCATAAAATACTGCTAATTAATATTTTACTTAACTACGCCTTTATCCGTGATATTTTAATTATTTTGTATCTTTTACCATATAAACTAATCTTGTATAATACAATTGAGATGCGTTTGTATTCTTAGGTTTATATTGGTTTTAGTAATTGTTGAACACTTGTTTATATAATACCCAAAACTATTCAACAATAAACCTACAAAACAGTTTTACACTGCATGAGATACCGTTGGATAATCTTACCTTATCACCAAAAATATATATCTTCAAGATAACACATAAAATATTACGTTTGAGAGAAAAATATATTGTTTTTATATGCGTATGACTCACAGGTGGGAGAAGTGCGAAGTGTCGTACAACCCTCCGTTTGTCAGACTTCCTTTACAGTTGTAACACACCTTACCGGCGCGTTTGTCGTCCCCCTGGAACATTTAAGAGGATATAGTCACTCTATGACCACCTGGAGACTCCATAAACGCTTCAGTCCTTACAAAACTCTCGTTCTTTGGTCAGAAATATCATTTTTATTTTTGTGGCGTCATTTATTGCATATCCGTCTCATTTAAGTACTTATGTAACTTTTTAATTGAGTTTTCTCCTCATCAAAAAACATTTAACAGCATTAAGTAATAAAAAATATTCAAATACTAATATTTAGTCTAAAATACGTGTGATATTACAGTTTTTCGGGGTTTCAAAAAGTCCCAAAATATTAGTAATAACATTTTATTAAAAACAAACTTTGAGGGGAAGGCCATTGAGGAAGCTTTGAAGTTGTAATGTGTAAGAATGGGTTGATATTTACATAAAAAATAGGTCTTCATTAGTAGAGAGCAATAGCACAAACCCGACTATAAAATTATAACTGAATCGAATATATTATTTAAATTAAACTAACAATATGGCACCAATACTTAATCATCCGCAGGCAACTCGTAGAAACTAACTATACAAAAATGGAGTTATATATACAGAAGGATCAGATCTAGGGCCATCGACACGTGGAGTTCCCCAGGGATCAGTCCGAGACATTAAAAATCTCCAATGATCCCTTAAAACAGGAACTCCACAACAGGCTGATCGACAACCCTATCTACATCATCCAGGAGTTCATCAATATGATCAAATAACATTATCTCATCTAAATTTCAATTCTGCATTACGCTATAACTGTTCTCAAAGTGCATGTAATAAAGCATTTCTGATTCCCGAAAAAAATTAAATGTCTCACTATACATCAATTTTTTGAGACTGGGTTTTTGTCAAAGTGGTCAGAATGTAAGCCGTTCTAGACTAGTATATAAATGGCGTTTAGTATCTAAAGGCCAATAAAGTTTTTCAAAAAGTCATTGGAGGAAGTATCACTCAGGAGGTCTAGGAAAAAATGTAAATAGCTTCAGCCTCATTGAACTCCATTTTTCAGAAACCCACGAAACGGTGAAAATTTAGATTATCTTATCAATTACAACACTATCAATAGCAGTGTCTGTCGCTTTACCATGCAGTAGGCCGGCTCGCTGACAATGCTGCTGTTGTCCATGTCCGCCCCACCGCCTCCACCGCCACCGTTGTGCAGATGAACATCCCCCTGGGCCAGCATGTCGGACAGAGACAGCGACTGACACCGGGAGAACATCACGTGACCGCCTGTGACGTCAGGCTGGTGGCGGCGGGCGAGCACGGGCGTGCGGCACGGGTCCGCGTCTGTGGGCGGACAAATGCATTTAAAAATGTAGAAAAAATGAATGAATTATGTAAAAAATTAACTCTGTATGCTATTATATAAAAGAAAAAGTTAGACTACAATAGTCTAATATTGGCATTAACATTTGTGTGTTTTCTTAACGAAATTGCATAAGGCAGAAATACACCCTGTAAGATATTTATATTTATCATCTAAATTTGACTTAAGTATTTAATTTTTTACCTTTTCCTCGTTATTTTTGTTCGAGAAATGTTTTATTTTTGTGCAATCGGTATCTATTATTATTTTAAATAAATTTCATCTACTTAATACATTTTCCCTATAAATATTTTATTTTTATACTAATTTATGTGAGATTTTAATGGAAATATTTCAAGGAATGATGTAGGCCCTACTCTAAGAAGATGTTGGCATTTCTCTCTCAATAATCTAAACTTGTAACGACTTTAAGCTATGAGGATTTTTCTTGACTCTCAAAACAAGTTGTGGTTTTAAACACTTAACTAATCAGTGCTAATCACTTAACTAATATCAGCAGATCTTACTCGGTCCATACGAATAGCAATATTTGGATCGTGATCCTGGATCAGGATCACATATTTCGATCCGTATTGACCGTGTAAGATACGCCATTAGATAAGGAGTGATAAATTTGCAATATATAATTTTTAAATAAAGTTACTCTCAGTGAATATATAATAAGTTCACCTTTGCTCTTGGTGATCTCCATTGACTGGTTTTTGAGCCACGCAGTGTGATGGAAGAAGCCTGGGCCACGGGGAAACAACCTCTCAAGGTCATTGGCGATGGACAGTGAATCTGGAATGAATAAAATAGAATGAAATGGTAGTTCGGTAGTATGAGTAAATAAGTATGTTTTGCTAATTTTATCAAACTTGAATTCAAAGTTAGATTAATTTTTATAACATTATTTTATGACTGATAAGCAATTGTGGAGACAGTCTTGTGAGTTTTTAACTATGAATCTTGTATCTTCCTCCATAAATCACATCAAATAATGTTATAGTCCCTGACCTGTGAATGTGGAGACAACTGTGAGGTTCTCCTGACTCAGTATCCTGAGCGGATGCTCCTCCTGATCGACTTCAGGTAGGGGGTTCTCTGACTCGCCCATACACAGGGCGATGTCCTCCTCTGTCACCTGTGGGGTAAAAGTTATAGCCGATTATGAAGAAGACTATTTGAAATGTCAAATTGAATGACAACTCAAGTATTAAAGAGTTTTCAAAGCACAAGCAGATATCTGTAATATCTGTATTTCTGTAAATATGCATTTTTTCTATCGAGGATAGGCTACGATGGATAAGTCTTGTTATTGACAGAAACATTTTTCCACGATTCAAAGTTTTTAAGTTATTTTGACGTCATAAGGGAGAAAAGAAAGTTCAAACGGAATAGAATAAATATGTTGGATTGAAATAATGAAAACAATGATCACGTTTTTGCCCTAAAAATATCAATTGCAATCTGCTTTCAATTCCTTTAAATAAGTATTCAAAATTTTTAATTGGAATCCAGATATAACTTACAATACGGTCATAAAATATGATCAGATAATCTGTAGTATTTGAACACTTTAAAGCTAATAAACTTTGATATGTTCCATGTGAACATTGTACCTGAAGACAAGAGTCCTGCATTGCCACAAGTTCAGTTGGCTCTTCTATTTCAATTATCTCCACTTCGATGTGTTCATCTTCTTCCTCTTCATCGTCATTTCTCCCTTGCAACCTCTCGATTGGAACTACTGTAAAAATACCATGGTTTAAATATCTTATTGTTATTTTAAATATCCGAAGAAGTTTCATGTAATCAAGATACGTCTTAAACCATGTTATGATGTGTTATTTACAATTTATACATAAACATAAATTACCACAAAAACAATTTTTCTTAACTGATTCGAACGTACTGAACTTCTAATAAAACAACTTAATCGAAAGACATCCTCTACAACAGGATGTGTATATTTACCTCTACCGATGTCTCCATTCCTCGCCACCACCGTTGACTGATGCAAGGGAGGCACCACCTCCTCATGTTCCTCCTCGTCCTCCTGTCCACTCGCTTGTCCTCTGATGCCGCTTGCCCCATCACTGGAGTCTGAACATGTTTTGAAGTTCGCCAAGTACCTCCTTGGCGGGGTCTTATCCCTCGCCACGGATTTGTGCTTCTGCAGCTGAACCGCCTGGTTCTCCACCCATTTCCTGATCATGCTCTTCTTGTGGTAGTCCATAAACCCGTAACCCATCCCGTTCTCCGCGTTAAGGGGTCCGTCTACCCACATCTCCTTCTTCGCCAGTACATGTGGCCCATCTTTCTGCATCATATGGAGATTCCTAGCTTCCACAACTTTTGACTTTGATATTCTCGGCCCGTCTACCCATCTTTCTTCAGGAGTGTGCGTACCGTTCAGCCTCGGTTTTGTCTCTTTCGTCTTACTGACCGATCGGGAAGGTGATGATTTGGAACTGGCCAACCCTGATTTCCCTAATTTCCCCGTCCTGTGAGGAGAAGACCTATCCTCGTGTCCGTTCATTTGTGACAGCTCTTGGCACATTCTTTGAGGTGATGCCGGTACAGACCTGGATATATTCGGTCTGCCCCTCTCGTGACCCTTGGGCTCCACACCACTTCCCCTCAGTGCCTTCCCCATGGCTCCCCGGTTATCCTCGGAGTTGAGACTGGGCAGGTACACCGGAGGATGTTCCCCGTCCGTCTCGTCCGAGGGCCCCACGTAGATGACCGTGTCTGCGGACTGCTCACTGCTCGATGGGTCCACTTCACTGCTCGTCGTGCCACGGTTCACATCTTCCCCAGCTACTAGTCCGGAGTTCCCTCCTGTAAACTGGAAAACATGCTATCGTAACATTTTGTTCCATAATAGAGATTACTAGAGTATTTGATTTATAATGCAACTTGATCAATTGTAGACCTCAGACGATCAGAATGAAGAAATTAAACAATATTTCGTAAATAATTTAGTACAGTTTTTTTATCTTATGCAAATACCATATACAAAACTTCTGATAAACAAGTAGTTTACTCATGCATCGTAGATAAGAGTGGATAATACTGTAGTAAAAATTGTTAGGCCATTAACTACTTTCAGAGAATTGTGTTTATAAATATGGAGGCCTACTGATTCTTTGTTCGAAATATCTTGAATAATAGTTGTTAGGTAGCAGTGACTTTAATCAGCAGAAAATAAGGAACTGGCACAACTTTTGAATTTAAGAGATGTATGATTACTCAATTTGAACATGTTCCTTCTAGTTCGGTGTGGAAACAGCAAAGGTGCTCCTGACATTGGGCAACTAATTCAAAATTCATTTATATTCACTTCGGCTTTGAAACAACACAATGTGAAGATGAATTTAAAAGTATTATATTTGAGTAGAATTAAAATAGAAACAAAAATATAAGGTTGGGAAATATCATTTATGTTTTATGTGCATATTTAAATCACGACTTCTTATGACGATGGAGTTGTGTTATTAAGAATAAAGTTTAGTGAAATGTAAATCAACGTCTTGTGCGATGTAGTTTGCAATGTTCGTTATGTCTACCTTGATCCTCCTCCGACGTATCCTGTGTACCCGGGAGGCGAGCTGGACGGTGCCCAGAGTGTCGCTGTAGTGCTGCGCCGACGGCGACACGTGCGCGATCATGCCCACGTGACACGTCAGCGAGGAGAAGCACTCCTTCAGCACCTGGGTCAGCTTGTGTTCCCTGCAAAATGTATTCATCACTGTAATTTTTGTAATATTTGAAAGCTAATGTTTAAAAATTTGAAGAAATTTAACAGGAATCCCAAAAATTGTTGGATCACGTATGTTGAAAAATATTTAAAACTCGTTTTAGGGGTGATTGCCGACAGAAACAATTTATTCTGTTTCCAATTTTTATAAAATTACCTTAAATTTATAAGATTAATTTTTGAAACAGCGTTGGTTAAAGTAACAAATCTAACAACGTAGTTAAATTTAAAAGTGTACTGAAGATTTCTTTCTCCAGTGTAGTAAACATTTAGAAACTTAATATTGGATGAACTGATGTGTGACGTTTCTTAAATTGTTATTATATGAGTAATGCAGATTTCATTTTGAAGACATTCTTCATTCTCATTTTTTTATAATAACTGGAATTAGGATTTGTTTATGAACACAAATTATCAACGTTCCCAGGCACTGCACTACAATTAATCTCAGCTTATATGTACGTGAGTCGCCTCTAAGGCTTATTTTATACATAAGATTATTTCCATACGTTATGTCAAGAATTAGGACATAATAAAGGAGACTAAAAGTTTGTTAAATATATAGTTTCAAAAGTGAATTATTGAATAGTATTAAAATGTTTTAGGTAAGAGTAACATCAAGCCTAATTTATACTCGTATAATATGAAACCACCATGAAATCAGTGAGGCTCTGAGTGTGTGAAGTCTCAAAAGGATCTGTCCATTGTAAAAGGTCGGCGCCAAACACAAACTACGTTACGCGCTGTTAGCTGCCATTACAGTCTCATAGACTGCTTTGGTCGACGTTAACTCCCCCGCTCTAGTCCTAATTTAGATCTCATACATTGGGATTTCTCCCCTAGGCGTTATATTTTATGTTAGTGCTCTCTCAGCCTCGTCTATTCCAGAGAAATATTGAACACAACAAAGATGTTACTTTTAAATATTACCTTTTTTTATAACTTACACGTTGACGAGAAGTATTGTGTTGTAAATGCCCAAATTTATTCGTTTCGTTTCTTTTATTTTGTTTAATTTCGTTTCTTTCGTTATTCATTACCAAAGTAAATTTTACAAAATTATATTGAATGTTTCTATCATTTGCACATAGGCCCTACCGTGCTCTCAGTAATATAATTAAAGTTTTAATTTTTATTTTCTATGTTAAATTATAATTTTCATATTTAATCCTCTTTAACACAACAATGAAATGGGCCTGCTCCCATTTCTAGTATTTTTTTTATTCAAAGTACTGTATGATTTATTGATGACTTCAATACATATTATTATTGTACTCGGACATAAATTATTATCAGCCAAAATAGTTTTGACTGACCGATTTCCATTCTAATAAAAACCATGAAATCCCTAGAAATCGATTTAAATAAGATAAAATATAACAAAATCTGATTGGTTGCTATTGATATTTTTCATACTAGGTAAAACTAAATCAAAGTGTTTCCACTTAATAACACCAAAATAGCTACCTAAAATATTATGTTACCTGGATTTTATGATAGTAAACTTTGAGTAACTTCCATGTCTTGTTTCCAACAGCAGGAAGAAGGTTTTAACCACCTTCACCACAACTACAACTATACGGGGGGTGGGGGAAGAACCAGATGGGTGATTATGATAATGCCGGTGAAGTACCTGTGGGGCAAATGTTTCTGTCCGTTGAAGATCGCCAGCAGCACGTTACCCAGTCCCCCTAGGCTCAGCCCGCCGGTCAGCTTGCTCCGCTCGCAGCTTCCCAGGTCTATTAGATGCAGTCTGCTGCGACCTCCAGCCACTGCAACGAAGTATTGATAATTTATAGAGTTTCAATGGATTCAGACACAGTGGGTCACTTAATATAATTAAAAACCACTCTACTAGTACTTTAGTATATAGTCATATGGCCAATCCGTCACAAAATAAAAATTTAATACTGCACATAACAGTAACAACCCCCGGAGCGAATCCTTCGTTTGTTATTCAATTATTTCAGATAACTTTACTATTTACTTTCATACAGAGTTTTTGTTAAACATACCGGCGCCCTTGGTAGCCACGCTGTACTGGTAGACGTGTAGCGTGTACAGCATGTGTGTGTGGGGCGCCCGACCGCCCAGGGCGCTGTCCAGGTAAAAGGCGGCCTTTTCGGCGGTGGGCGCCCTCAGCTCGCTGTAGCTCTGCAGCTGTAGAGGATCGTCACGAAGGTAGACGCCGGGCGACTGCTCGCACTCTGTAAAATATTATATTACATATTTTACATGATTTAAGGGAAATATGATTGTTTTAACATGCATATGACTTCACCAATTGCCTCCAGTGCTTAAAAATAAATTACGTTTTGGTAGGCAAAAATATTAAAGATATTAAGATATTAACCTGTGTTTACGTAGTCCCCAACAAAATTATAATTACAATTTATAAGCTTGTTACTTAGCGAGTGTATAAAGCTACTCACCATTAGCATGGCCGGCAAGGAGGTCCTTGAGCTGCTGGGAGATCTCCACGGCGGAGACGCGGACCGAGAACCTGGCGCCGGTCTTCTGCTTCTGCTCGGCGATGCCACGAAACAGCCACGAGATGGAGCTGGGGATGATGCCGAGGGAGGTGGCGGAGTCGGGGGTGCCGAGCATCGTCTGGGTTTTGCCTGGGGACCGAGAGAGTGGGGGAGATAAGAACGACTCTCGACAAGATATAAAAGAGAGGATCAGAGGAATTGGATGACTGTAAATGAGGGAAAATAGGGTGGATAGAGATGGTGAGAGGGAAAAAAGCAATTCTCAACGAACATAACAAGAGGTAGGTTTAAGAAGAAACTTTAAAACAAGGATGGAGAGAGTGGAGAGGAACGATTAGAAGAATTAGAGAAACTCTCTACTGACAAATAGAGAGAAGGTTAGGTAAAAAATAAAATTACTGCAAAAGAAGAATTTTAAGGGTAGATAGGGACGACACAAAATAGATCAACTCTTGACAATTAAAAATAGAGGGTCATGCGAAATTATCTAACTGTGGGAGAGGATTCTGAGGGGGAAAAGACAAGAAGAAGATGTAGAGAAATTATCTATAGACAGAAAAGAGGATAGAGTGGAAATGGATAAATTTCAACGAGGGATAAGAGGACGAAGAGAGATGACGAGGGTAAATAGAACTATTCTCTAATGCATATCGAGAGATAGTTTCAGTGAAAAGGAATAATTGTCTACTAGGGAGAAGAAGGGGGAAAAAGACTATGAGAAGAATTAGAACAACATTTTAGAGTCACAAAAGACAATAAAGTGGAATGAAATAACTGAGAAAAGTGTTCTTAGTGTGGATAGAGACAACGAGTGAAAATGTTTAGCGATAAGGTTAAGTAAAAATCAATAACTGTAAACGAGGTAGAAGAGGGTGGAGAGAGACAATAAAAAAGGTTTCAACAACTATACAACAGTCAAGGTAAGGGATAATTACAGAAAAGTTATTAACTTTTTTTAAGAAAGTGATAATTATTGAAAAGAAGCAAGTCGAGAGAGCAAAATGCAAGGAAATAGGTTGAAATAAGAATTAATTGTAAGTGAGCTAGGTGATCAATTATGAATGAAAAAAGAACTGTCGAAACCAAAAAGAAGTTGGTTGATAGTAAATTAAACTACTAGTGTAATTTAATTAAAACTTAAAGTAGTGTGGAATTGTAGAATTGTCAATGGCCTCACCGATGAGGTCATCGATGACGCAAGTAGTGCAAAAGTAAGGCTTTTGGGCCAGTTCAAGGTCACCCGAGCGATGACGTCATCGATGACGTCATCGAGGTCAATGACCTCATCGATGACGTCATCGATTGCATCATTGATGACGTCATCACCAATGACGTCACATCCATGACGTCACACCCATGACGTCACAGAAATGACGTGCTGATGACGTCATCACCCCTTACGTCACCAAGATGACGTCATCGATGTCACAAAGGTCAAGGTCACGCTGAAACCTAAAATTTTTTGGCACCTTTGCTGTTTCTCACACTACGCTCCGAGTTTCAGTCAGGTTACCGTGACCTTGACGACTTGGAGCGAAATTAGATGAGAAACAGCAAAAGTGCTGAGGAAACCTGAAGTTTGCAACGTGACTCTGCCTAAACCGTCATGTGACACCGCTCGGGTGACCTTGAACTAGCCCAGCTGCCTTACTTTAACCATTACTGCAACCGCGATGCGCACCCTACGACAGACACCGAGCGACTGACTGTCCGGCCTTGTGCACTCTAGGTATATTGGCTCAAGAGACTAAGACTCTAAACTGTCAGGAATAGGATTAACTAACTGAATTTTGCAAGGAAAAGTCATTTCATCCAATATTTTAAACAAATCCTCATCAGTAAAACTGACACTAGTCTGTTTTGTATAAAACTTAGGGTGTCCGCGCAACAGTTTGCGCCACTTAGCTTAAGTCGAAACTCTCTTAACTTTGAGTGGTGGACAGTGAGCAACTAATAAAGCCTTAACACGGCTAAGTTTCTTACCTAAAGTGTCCCGCGACATGGCTTCTCCTCACAAAAGTCCGCACAATACTGAGAGACTGCTTGTAGCGCATGAGTCAAGGGAAAAGAGGTGGGGGAAACAGCAGGAGTGGGGGAAGGTCACAGTGGTGGGGGAAGGTGAGGTGGTACGCTGGAGTTTCGCATCACTTCACCATGAGCTGTCCTACAGTCAACACACTGTTCTCTTGGCCCGAGTTGGCACTAGAAGAAACATTCCTGTACAGCTTAGGCTGTGAGAGCCGAGGAAGCAAAGTCAAAGTGGAAATTGTGTTAAACTCCAAGATGAAGAGTCTCCTAAATAAACTAATTGTATCCTTGCAATCTCCTATAACTTTAGAGAAATACCACTTTATTAAGCGACACCTTATACTTTGGCAAAACGAAGCGGAAATGGAAAAGATTACAGTAAAATTAATTTAACTTAAAACTTGGACTGGACACTTATGGCGATACCACGTGGCGTGCAAACGCCACCCTAAACATTACAAGTTAGGTTATTGAGCACCTCTGGTACGATAACCGATGTGCTAGAGTTAAAGTGTGATGACCTTGAGTCAAAACACTGAAATACTACAAGTCGATATCGTCCCAGAGTTAAAGTGTAGTGACCTACATTCAGAACTTGTAAAATTACTTACATATAGAGAGCTAGAGAACAGCGAGACGCACCGCATGGAAGCCGGAGACATACTGGCGAAGCGGTGTTGTGCAGCCTAGGGACCCAGTTGTGGTGGGGGTATAGCCAACACTTAGAGTACAAGTGTTGTGGGTGACCTTGACCCACTTAACTTACCTGACCCCCCCCCCCCCCGACAAAAAGTGCGAACCCCCCCCCCCCCGACAAAAAGTGCGAACCCCCCCCCCCCCCCGACAAAAAGTGCGAACCCCCCCCCCCCCGACAAAAAGTGCGAACCCCCCCCCACCCCCACCCCCACCCCCTCCCCCGCCCCTGATATCCTGGGCGTGGCAGCCCCGGTGGGGATATAAGGGGGCCCAGCCAGAGCCGGCTCGCAGTCCGCTCCCGCGCGTTGAACGTGAACGATCGGGACGGACCGCCATAGGCATCACTAAACATTGAATGGCGCCTTCAGTGTTTAGCGAAGTCTACTCTAACTTTAAGACTTGTATTAGTTGTAAGATATTGCGCTTGCGTTTGGGTATTGCGAATTGTTTTATATGAGAGTGTTTTACTTGTACCTTATGTCTCCTGTGTGTCTTTTATCCTTTGTGTCTTGTTTGTTATATGTGTTTAACGTGTATGTGCTTGTTCCAGCATTGACTACGTTGAGCTCAATTGTGTGTTGTAAGTGTGTTATATTTTTCTAAAGTGTATACGCTTGTTGTAGCATTTCCCCCTTGAGCTTTTGCAATGCTCAATGTAAATCGTAAAGACAGGGAACGGGAGTAGGCCCCCGTGTAAAGTTACCTTTGTATAATTGTTAGGCTCCTCTCATGCATGCTTTAATGCGGCTGAGAAATAGGAGCGTCCGTTTGTACGCCTATATGGGGGTAATAAGCCGATGGCCTCTGCACTCGGACCGAGGACGTAAGCCACTAGGGTGTCCTCAGTTAGTTTCCCTTCTGGAAACTCAAAATTATGTAAATGAAACTTTGTTAGCTATTTGTGTTTTTTTGTCCCCAAGGCCCCCGAACATTCGTGGCTCGCCATGGATGTACGGGGGCCGAAATTTTTTAATGTCCGTGTGGCCTTGACCCACATAGGACTTGTAAAAATTCACTGCATTGCTAAATTAAAAAAATATTAAAGATAGGGTTACGGGAGTAGGCCCCCGTGTAAAGCCACTTTATTTATAATTGTTAGGCTCCTCTCATGCATGCTTCAATGCGGCTGAGAAATAGGAGGTGGTCCGTTTGTACGCTTATACGGGGGTAATGAGCCGATGGCCTCTGCACTCGGACCGAGGACGTAAGCCACTAGGGCGTCCTCAGTTTCTTTCAAAATTATGTAAATGACATTTTGTTAGCTATTGGAAAAGTTATTAGTTAGAAATGCAGTAAATGTTTACAAGTCTCGCGTGGCGAAGGGTACACGACATTGGATGTTGCCTTGTTGTCATAGTTGGGTCTCTTCGGAGGCTACAGCGATGACAACCCAAGTGCCCCAGGTGGGGCTTAATTTTTTAAAGTTTTTTCGTGACCTTGACCTAAATACAGTAATGACCCCCCCCTCCCCCCCCTCCCCCACCCCCTCCCCCACCCCCTCCCCCCCCCCGGAACTTTTTTTTGAGAAAAAATTTTGACCTTGACCAAAAAGTTTTTTGCTCCGGACGAGAAGTGCCCAAACAAAAAATTTGTACAAAGTAGTGGATTTAGACCAAAAATCATTGGTTTATCAAACCTGTTGAAGAATAAATTGAAAATGGGTGTTTAAAAGCCAAATCTACTACATGATTGATAAACTGGATGTATATGACGTCACCTTCCCCCACCCTTCAACCTCGGGTATAAAGGGACCCGGTTGAGCGCGCTGCTCATTATTGCGTGGACATTCACCGAGTGCACACTCAAAGCCAAACTGTAAAAAAATGGCTCTTTGCGATATTTGTGGTGAGTTTTTCCAAGATGAAGATATCTTTGTTTTACACCGAGAATTGCATCATGAAGAGAACAGAAAAGAAGAGATTGTTGTAAGTGAAGAAGACTTGGATGCGTTTGATCGGTTATTGGAAAACTGCCAGAAGCAGATGGACGACTGTGATAGCTATCTACAGTTACACCGAGAATTGCATCGTGAAGAGGACAGAAAAGAAGAGATTGTAGTAAGTGAAGAAGACTTGGATGCGATTGATCGGTTTTTGGAAAAACCCCATAAGCAGAAGGACTGGGCTAGCTATTTACAGTTAATGCAAAGAAGAAGACCAAGTGTTATTCAATTTGCCGGAGCTGGACCATCTACAGCTGGAGGATTTATTCAAGAAGAGAAAATGGAAGAAGAAGATACGGAAGAAGTGGAAGATGTAAGACAACTGCGTACCCAAGAAGAGGATATGGAAGATATAAGACAACTGCGCACTACAGCCTTGCCAGGACCAGTTGTAATTCATTTTAAAATTAATAACGTGCAATTAGAATTGGAAAATTTTATAACTCAAGCTAAAAAACTAGTTGTAAAAACATTGACGGAAGAATTGGCAAGATTGAACTTTATTAAATTTGGATTGGTGTTGGAGGCTATGTTTACTAATACCGATGGTGAAAATTCACCGAGAGCATTCATTGCTAAAATCCGAACCCTTACAACCACATCTGATATCAACGAAATTTTAGAAGAATGTTTGGTTGAACTGCTAGTGAAACTTCAAGAACATGAAGGAAGAGGATCCGGCTGGACGCTATCATCAATTGAAGGTATGGATGTGAGGGTTCACAAGCATGGATATGGTATGAGAGGAAGCAGCTTTATCCCTCTACCAAAGGTGATCCGAGATACAAGATCATGTATCAATGTGAAAAATGAGGATAATGAATGTTTCCGGTATGCAATGTTAGCAAAATATGTGGAAGACCATTCCTGTAGACCTAGCATAGCATACGAAGCTGTTCAACACCGCTATAACTTCCAAGGTATGTCGTATCCTGTTAGTCTTAATGATGTTGCTAAATTTGAAAGAAAAAACCCAGGAGTTTCAGTTAATGTGTTTGGTTTAGACGAATCAAATAACGTATACCCGTTACGAGTTACAAAGACTGAACGTCAAAATCATACGGATTTACTGCTATTGACCAAAGGTGAAATATCACATTATGTTTACATCAAGAACTTTGAAACTTTGGTTGGACGACAAGTGACTAAAAATAAAATTAGAGTAACAGTGTGTAAGAGATGCTTTTGTTTCACAAATAAAGACTTGAGACGTGGAGGATCAGAGTGGTTGTCAGAACACCAACGTCTTTGTAATGACAACTATGAAGTGAAGATTAGTCTGCCACCACCATCTAGAGCATTTGTCCAGTTCAATAAAACAGTTCACCAATACCGGATTCCACTAGTTATCTACGCTGACTTTGAATCCACGTTAGTGCCACAGGAACTTCCGGATGGTGAAGTAACTAGAAGAACCAAATATCAATTGCATCAACCTAACAGTTTTTGCTTATTGGTGAAATCTACTTTACCTGAAGAACAATTGCAAGACTATGGCTTAACATCCACTCCAATACTCTACCGTGGTGAAGAAGCCGCTAAGTATTTTGTAGACCAGTTGTACGACATTGCTGAAAAGGCGCAACGCTTATACGGTAATGTTGTACCTATGAAACCTTTGAACCAAAATCAACAAGAAGAATGCAATTCGGCAACAAGATGTTATTTATGCAAGAAGAGCTTCAGTGAAGAAAATCAAAAAGTAAGAGATCACGATCACCTGACAGGGTTATACAGAGGAGCTGCTTGTAATTCATGCAATATAAATTACAAACTGCCAAACTTTATCCCTGTCGTGTTACACAATCTTAGCGGCTATGACTCTCACTTCATTATCCCAGAGTTAGGACGAGATGATGGAAAAATTGAAGTATTAGCTGAAACATTGGAGAAGTACATCAGTTTCTCAAAAACAGTAGGTAAAATTAAACTTCGCTTCGTAGACTCTTATAGATTTATGTCATCTAGTTTGAGTAAATTGTCTGAGAACCTAAGAAGAGAAGACCTAAAAGAAACCAGCAAAATTGTACCTGAAGATAAATTGGACTTAGTAATGCGTAAAGGAGTGTTCCCCTATGATTACATAACTTCTGCAGAAAAATTTGAAGAAACCAGTCTGCCACCGATTGAAGCCTTCAATAGCAAGTTAAATGAAAGTGCAATCACCGTTGAAGACTACAATCATGCTTGTAATGTTTGGAACCAACTAAACATTCTAACCTTAGGGGAATATTCTGACTTTTACATAAAATTGGACGTAACTCTGCTGTGCGATGTGATGGAAGAATTTCGAAACACCTGCTTCTCCGCCTATGGACTGGACCCTCTACACTCGTACACATCTCCAGGATTAGCATGGCAAGCTATGCTAAAGTCAACCAACTGTCGATTGGAACTTCTAACAGATATTGATATGGTGCTCATGATAGAATCTGGTGTACGAGGCGGTTTGACACAAGCTGTAACACGTCATGTCAAAGCTAACAACAAGTACATCCCAGGCTTCGACGAGAGACAACCATCGGTCTACCTTGGCTACTTTGACGCAAACAACCTTTATGGTTGGGCAATGTCAAATCCGCTTCCCTACGCTGACTTCAAATGGATCGACCCGGCCACCATCGGAGACATCTCACAGATTCCAAAGGATGGTCCAAAAGGCTATATTTTGGACTGTGATTTTGAATACCCGGAGCACCTTCATGACCATCACTACGACTTGCCTCTCCTAGCCAAGACTGAAGTTTCACCGACAGGAAGATGGCCGAAATTGATGATGACGTTGGAGAATAAAGATCGGTATGTGGCTCACTACTGGGTAGTTCAACAAGCTCTTGATTTGGGTCTACGTGTAGTGAGAATTCATAGAGCAATTGAATTCACCCAGTCTTGTTGGTTGAAACCATATATTGATTCCAACACTACAAGAAGAGCAGCGGCAACATCAGCATTTGAAAAGGACTTTTACAAATTGATGAACAACGCCATCTTCGGGAAGACCTTAGAAAACAAAAGGAAACACAAGATTGTAAAATTAGTAAGTGATCCTAAGAAATTGGAAAAATTAGTGCAAAAACCAAATTTTGGAACATCTATGATTATAAACGAAGATCTAGTTGCCGTCAGTATGAAGAAAACAACAATAGTGATGGATCGTCCGTTATACATTGGAATGTCGATTTTGGATATAAGTAAAACTCTGATGTATGATTTCCATTACAACAAAATGGTTAAACACTACGGAAGAGACAACATTGGAGTTGCATACATGGATACCGACGCGTTTATCTACTGGATAAAGACTTTGGACATGTATGAAGACCTAAGGAGTTTCCCATACAAAAACGATTTTGACTTCTCTGACTATCCGAAGAACCATCCAAATTACAATGAAAAGAATAAAAAAGTAATCGGAAAATTTAAAGATGAAGCAAATGGAATGCCTTTAGAAGAAATAGTGGCACTGATGGCAAAATTGTATTCATTTAAAATGTACAACGAGAACAACACACCAACAGTCAAGAAAGCAAAAGGAGTCAAAACATCGTACTTGAAGAAACATGTGACATTTGACCATTACAAGACCTGCTTGTTTGAAGATTCTACAATGTCTGCAACGTTCAACACTATTAGAAGCTTTAAACATGAGGTCTACAGTGTCACTGAAGTTAAAAGGGCACTATCAGCTCGAGATGATAAAAGGCATATTATGCCGGATAAAATTCACACTCTTCCTTTTGGCCACTACTCTCTAAACCCTATCGACTAGTAACCTATTCTTCGTCCTTCTACAACTTCGACCTTATTCCTTTCTCCTTCCGTAAAAAAATGGGGAACACGGCAAGTCCAACGCCGTGTTCCCCATTTTTTTACACAAGTTTGGATGACCTTGACCTATATAAATTATGTGAATATTTAAGACAACATTCATTGTGATTATACATGTGATACATGAAACATTCAAACCTGCAATATGAAGAACTTGAAGCAAGAAATTGTCAACGAGCTTCATAAACCTGCAAGAAGAAAGTTTCCACGAAGAAATACAGTGATAAAAGGAATAAATGATTTATATCAAGCGGATTTAATCGAAATGATTCCTTATAGTAAACAAAATAGAGGATTTAAATACATATTGACTATTATTAATTGTTTTTCAAAAATGGCAGATGCTTTACCGCTAAAAGATAAAAGTGGCAAAAGTGTTACAAAAGCAATGGAAACAGCTATACAAAGAGACAAACATACTATAAAACATTTACAAACTGATGATGGAAAAGAATATTTCAATAAGGAATTTGCAAATTTAATGAAAAAACACAACATTAACCATTACTTAACCAATTCAGAGGTAAAAGCATCAATAATTGAAAGATTCAACAGAACTTTAAAAGGTGCGATGTATAAGATGTTTTCTAACAGAGGATCGCACGTATGGATTGATATGTTACCAAAACTTATAAGCGATTACAATAACAAGTTTCATAGAACTATCGGTATGAAACCAAGCCAGGTGACTAATAAAAATGAAAAACTTGTATTAAAACGTATAAAACTGAATACTAAACCAAGAGTTGAAAAACTAAAGCCTAAAAGGTTTAATGTTGGTGATAAAGTGCGAATAAGCAAATACAAAGGTGTATTCAGTAAAAGATATCTTCCAAACTGGACAAATGAGGTATTTACCGTATTTAAGGTGCAACCTACAGTACCAGAAACTTACATTTTAAAAGATAATAAAGGACAATTGCTTGAAGGAGGTTTTTATGGACATGAAATGTTAAAATCAACAGTAGGTGATGTATATCTAGTAGAAAAGGTGTTGCAACGCAAAAAAGATAAGGTTAAAGTACGATGGTTAGGATTTAATAAGACGGAAGATTCTTGGATACCTAAAAAGGATCTAATATAATGATAGAGCATCATTTTGGGTTGAACCATTACAAAGGATGGAGATAATACCGCAAAAAGACAATTTTACTATTAATAATATAGATGAACTCACAGTGGATGGTTCTCAATTCAATACTGGGAAACACGGTGTTTTGTTACCAAACACGGTGCGTTGTCTGGTTACCGGTCCTTCCAATTGTGGAAAAACAAATGTAGTATTCAATTTGATTACAAACCCTAAAGGCTTACGTTTTAATAATTTATATGTATTTTCAAAGTCACTACAACAACCGAAATATCAGTTATTGGAACAAATACTCAATAATGTACCTGAAGTTAAATATTTTAAATTTAACGCGAGCGAGAGTGTCATGCAACCGCAAGAGGCTAAACCATTCTCAGTATTCATATTTGACGATGTATCTTGTGAAAATCAAAATACAATAAGGAATTACTTCGCCATGGGTCGACATAACAACATAGATAGCATTTATATTGGTCAAACTTACAGCAAAATACCGAAACAGCTCATTAGAGACAATGCAAACATGTTAATTGTATTTAAACAGGATGAAACCAACCTAAAACACGTATATTATGACCATGTAAGTGCGGATATGCCATTTGAACGATTTAAAGGGTTGTGTGGAAAGGCTTGGGGTGAAAAGTATGGGTTTTTAACAATTATAAAGGAACAACCGCTAAACAATGGTCGATACAGGATAGGATTTGATAAATTTATACTAATACACTGATCATGATGTAAAACATTCATTGTTGTACAACACGTCTTGCTACAAACATGGTTAACCAAGAAAAGTTAATAAAGGAAATAAAATCACTTAGTGATT
This sequence comes from Neoaliturus tenellus, assembly GCA_030545055.2. NCBI lineage: Eukaryota > Metazoa > Arthropoda > Insecta > Hemiptera > Cicadellidae > Neoaliturus > Neoaliturus tenellus. The sequence goes on along the minus strand of CM061537.1, from coordinate 55,984,482 downwards.
CTATTCGGGATAAAAACAGAGCATTAAAATTAGGTATTAGCGAAAGGGAGAAATTTCTTGAATCTACTTTTAAACCTATTACTGAACCCTTGAAACAATTAAACAAAAAATTTGCTAAACCCGTTTTGGAAGGAGATGCAATTGCACATATTACAAAGTTTGAAAGAGAAGATGTAAAATCAGAAGATTTTAGTGACGAAGACCCGGAATCCTCTACATATAGTGGTTTTACCGGTGAAGAACCTGAAAGAGAGCTAGAATCACCAGACTATAGTGGTATAAGAGAATTATATGAAGTAAAAGCTAAAAGAGGACATGAAGATGTATCAACTGCTAGTGAAGAGGAAAAAGAAGAAGAAGCAAGGGAAGGTCCGTCAAACATAAGCTTGTTGGGTGAAAACATTCATAACAAAGGACCTTTAGGAAGGAAATACATGGTAAAAATGTTACTCGGAACAATTCCTAATAAGAATTACCATAGTTATGGAGCGAGATTAACAAAAGATGGTTTAATGATAGGTAATAGCCCGTTAAACGTTGACGAACATGATAATATTGTCATTGGTGATCAAAGGTATAAGGGCACAAAAGGATTATTTGAATTATTATTTGAAAATAAGCCTTCAGTATCGGTAGTGAAAGAAAAAGACATGGAAGCATATAAAAATATTTTGGAACAGACAAATGCATATAGGAGAATGTATTTACCTGACCAGCCTCCTTTTAGATCTAAGTCTTTAAAATATAAAGAATTTGTATCCAAGTTAATACCAACTAGAAGACAAACAATGCCGTTAACACAAAGAAAACCTGTAAAACGAAGATTTATGGCATCCACTTTGGATGTAAGTGCTCAGGAACGAAGAAAAAGAAGTAAGTCCGTTACGGGTACAGGTTTAATGAAGAAACTATATAACACAAATGTGATTTATTACAATAATATCAATAAATTGGTGGATAGAATGAAACTAATACATGAAGCTAAAGAAGCGGGTCATACTGGATTGGAAAACGAATGGGTGGCTTTAGTGGATGAACTCCGAAACCGTGGGGTAATCTCATAAAAATGCGTTACTCCCTAGATTACTATTCAGTTGCACCATGAGTGTCGACAAGTTCGGACGTTACTCCTCGGATGGGTTATATTACGCAAATAATTTAAAAAGAGGTGCTGGTTTACCACAAACACCTGATGGGGATTATGATATAACTAATAAAAGGTTAAAAAACATAAAAGATCCCACAGATGAAAACGATGCAATAAATTTAAAAGTATTAAAAGAAAATATATCACCAACATTAAGACTACAGAAAAACACATATGACGCAGGTAATCATAGAATTGTCAATGTTGGTAAGCCAAATCAAAACGCTGATGCAATAAACAAAGGTTATTTATCATCAGAATTAAAAAATACGTTAAAATTCAATGGAAAAACGTATACTGCTGAAAATAAACGCATATCCAACGTAGATGATCCTAAAGATGCAAAAGACAGCGTAAATAGACGCTATTTACATTCATTAATACCTGAAAAGACAAAAGATGGTTTTTCTTTTTATAAATTTGTTATTAACGATATAGGTTATCCGAAAAATGAAAATGATGCTGTAAATCTAAAATATATAAAAGATCATTGTATTACACGTGATGTAGGAGTTATTGATTGTCTAGGTAATTGTTTAGCGAATGTTAAAGATGGTTCGGCACCATCAGATGGTGCAACAGTGGGTCAAATGAAGGAAACTTTAAAGCAAGAAACATCTGGATTTGTAAAACAGGATCAAGTAGTATCACGGTCGGGTGATGTGTTTGTACAAGGAAATGAAAAGTTTATTTTACTTGAACAAAAAAATAATGTTTGGGATTGCAAAGACATGAAATTATCAAATGTGCAATTAGCTACAGATGCTCATGATGTTCCGATTTTATCACAAGTTTTACATACTAATCCAAACAATTATCATAGAAGTTGGTTGGGTACAAATAGAAGAATAATTAACATATTTCCAGGTATCGATGATTACGATTGTGTTGTAGTAAAACAATCTTTAATATTAGACAAACCAAAAGGTAGTACTTTCAATGCGAAAAATAAGAAAATAGGTAATTTGGCACAAGGAACAGATCCAAAGGATGCTGCAACTGTAGGACAAACATTACAATATGATAGTGCAAATCAAGAGTTTATTTATAATACCAAAAGATTTAAATTAATGGATGTAAATGATTATCAAAATATATTAATTGCAGATCCAAATTCATTTAGCGGATTTAGAAAATTGTCTGGTGAGGAATTTATTCATAAAAATCATGTATTTAGAAATGAAGCAGACAGATCATTAATTAGTGCAGATTTAAAATATTTTAAATGTCCCGGGAATGATGCAAATGTAACTGATGAAGACTAAGAATTTGTATAAAAACTGATATGGGTTAGAAATCGGGACTAATATTATAAAAATGGGTTACACTCTAGAATGTTATTCAGTTGCACCATGAGTGTTGACAAGTTCGGACGGTATTCATCGGATGGATTATATTACTTTAATACTTTAAAAAGAGGTGTTGGATTACCACAAACACCTGATGGAGATTATGATATTAGTAATAAACGGTTAAAAAACATTAATGATCCCACAGATGAAAATGGTGCAATAAATTTAAAAGTATTAAAAAAAGAGATAGTACCAACACTGAAATTAGATAAAAACACATATAACGCGGGTAATCATAGAATTTCCAACGTTGGTAAGCCAAATCAAAACGCTGATGCAATAAACAGAGGTTATTTATCATCGGAATTAAAGAATACGTTAAAATTTAATGGAAAAACGTATAATGCTGAAAATCGGCGTATATCCAACGTAGCAGACCCTGTAGATGAAAAAGACAGCATAAATAGACGCTATTTACATTCTATAATACCTGAAAAGACAAAAGATGGGTTTTCTTTTTATAAATTTGTTATTAACGATATAGGTTATCCAAAAAATGAAAATGATGCTGTAAATTTAAAATACATCACAGATCATTGTATTACACGTGATGTAGGAGTTATTGACTGTCTTGGTAATTGTTTAGCGAATGTAAAAGATGGTTTTGCACCATCAGATGGTGCAACGGTGGGTCAAATGAAGGAAACTTTAAAACAAGAAACCTCCGGTTTTGTGAAACAAAACCAAGTAGTAACACGTCAAGGAGATGTATTTGTACAAGGAAATAAAAAGTTTACTTTACTTGAAGAAAACAATTATGTTTGGGATGGTAAAGGAAAGTTATTGACAAATTTAGGTATTGGTGAAAAGCCTGGTGATGCTGTTACTTATGAACAGATAATACAATTAGAGCCAACTGGAAAAAAATGGTGGAATTGTGATAACAAACGATTAACAAATGTTGAAGACCCTGATTATGCCGATAACGCTGTAACTGTTAATTTTCTTGTTAAAGTAATAGGTAATTTATTATTTGATATGCATAATTATATTGTAGCAGGACAACATAAACCTATTGACGAAAAAATGAGAAATACATGGATTAAACAAGAAATTCTTTATAAATATTTTTTTAATCATAATACACAAAAGTTTAGATCATCAGATTGGGGTACTTTTGATATTTAATTAAATAACACCGTATATTACATCATTTATGTGCAACCTGTCATAGAGGTAACACATGGGTTACGCTTTTCGAATATAAAAGACAATCATGGCGTTTCATTACACCAGTCCATATCGAGACACTATACGGAAAGGAGGCGGTATCACGTCCACAGCGGTTTCTCTGTTAAGTAAAGCTTTAAATCGTATTCCAGTAGGATCTATCGTAAACAGAGCAATAGACGCTTTACCATACGAATTTCATATACCGGGAGGTTATCAGTATTGCGGACCAGGAACTAAATTGAAAAAACGACTGGAAAGAGGTGATCCAGGCATAAATAAGTTAGATCAGGCTTGTAAAGAACACGATATCGCATATTCCACGTTTACCGATTCAAAAAATAGGTCAATCGCTGATAAAAAGCTAGCGAATATAGCTTGGCAACGAGTAAAGTCTAGTGACGCTAGTATTGCGGAAAAAGCAGCAGCTTTAGCGGTAACAGCAGGTATGAAGGCTAAAACAGCGGTAGGAGGTGGAAAAAGGAGGGGTAAGAATAAAAAAGGATCAAGCAAGAGAAAACATGGTGGTAATATTAGACTAAAAAGACGTTCTCTGAGAAAAAATAATAAAAAACCGACAATATGGTCAATGGTAAAAAACGGGGCTGGTCTATACCTAAGACCGTATCGTGCATATTAAATAAAAGAAATCAATTGGTTATACCACATAAAGCGTTGACTAATGTTGAATTATTTAAATATATTTCCTGTTTAAAAATACCATTTTTCCGCGGAGTATTTATGAAAGACAGTTTACCAAAGAAAATATGGAAAAATGAGACTGGAATCGTAAATTTGGATAATACTGAAGGGCCCGGCACCCATTGGGTGTGTTATAAGAAACTAAATAGTAATGTATATTATTTTGATAGTTTTGGAAATTTGCCACCACCTAAAGAACTTGAACATTACTTTAAATCTGCTAAAAACATATATTACAACTATAAAAGAGAACAACCTGATAATACTTCAATATGCGGCCATTTATGTTTGGAATTCCTAGCTAAAAGTATCAGTCACTATTGAGATGTCTTCCTATACGGTATCATTAACAGGAAAATCGTCCACTTTACGAAGTATCCTTTTTCCAGCGTTACGCTTGCAAAAAGGAAGATTTTGGGAGGCAGCACTGTTGGATTTTACAACTTACAACTCTATTCCCAATGTTACGGAAGGTAAAAATAACTTATTGCATTATTATAAAGGAAAAGATGCCAGTGGGGAGTTTACAGACTTAGAAGTTTGCACTCTACCCACAGGTTCTTATGAAATTGATCATATTAATGAATTTTTGCAAAATAAAATGGGAAAAGACAATATAACGCTAAAAGGTAATAACAATACAATGAAAGCTGAGCTTACTTCAAAATATTATATAGATTTCAGTAAGTCAGACTCAATTGGTGATTTATTAGGATTTCCCAAAGATGGAGCAATTTTAGAACCAAATAAAACAAATTCCGGTAAACAAACTGTAACAATATTAAAAGTCAATAGTATAGACATAACTTGTAATATTATACAAGGAGCTTACAGAGATGGAGCAAATACTCATATAATACATACTTTTTACCCCAGTGTACCACCTGGATTTAAAATTGTTGAAAAGCCGCAAAACCTGGTATATCTACCTTTGAACACCACTTTCATTTCAGACATCGTGTTGAACGTATTGGATCAAGACGGTAACTTGATAGATTTCCGAGAAGAGCCTATTACGGTTAGATTACATTTAAAATCAACACTTTAATATAACATCATGGGTTTAACATTTAAAAGCGAACAACCTACGGGAATCCGCATTAGTAGCTCTTCAGCTGTGGAGGAGTTAACACGCGAGAACATTCGTTTCTTAGAGAGAATTGGATTAAAAGTAACCGATAATGGATATACTGGATATAGCTCAGGGTCCAACATTCGACGAAACCCTATGGGAAAAAGAATATCACACCCACAACCCTTACACTTCATCAAAATTAAACAATAACGATGAAATTCGTATTCCCATACAAAATCAAGACATTTACACACTACCATGTGAAAGTTACTTGTATATTGAAGGAAAAGTTACTAAAAAGGACGGTACTACTACTGGTACAACAGTTCCATTTATAAATAATCCCATGGCTTTCCTGTTTGATGAAATTAGATATGAAATATCAGGTGTAACAGTTGATTCTACTAAAAAAGTAGGTATTGCAACAACTTTAAAGGGATTAACATCTATATCACCTAAGGAAACCAATTTAATACAACCTGCAGGATGGGTTTTACCTGCAAAAGACACAATCACTCCAGATACAAATGGAAATTTTGATTTTCATATTCCGTTACGTTTGTTGCTTGGTTTTGCTGAAGATTATAGGAAAATAATATTAAACGTTAAACAAGAATTAGTTTTGTTGAGATCTTCAAACGATAAAGATATTATTAAAGCTCCAGACGGTACAACAGATGCAACTTTAGAATGGAAATTAACATTAGACAAAATTGTATGGAGAGTTCCACATGTTAAATTAGCTGACGAGCATAGAATGCTACTATTAGGAAAGTTAAAGGCTGATCGTGATATTGTAATTCCTTTTAGAAGTTGGGAATTTCATGAACATCCCAGCTTGCCAACTACGGATCGACACACTTGGACAGTTAAAACATCTAATTATGTGGAACGAGCCAGGTATATTATATTTGGTTTACAAACAGGCAGAAGAGACACCATCACCAAACATGCAGGCCAATTTGATCATTGCAACTTGAAAAATATTAAAGTTTATTTAAATTCACAATTTTTTCCATACGATAATTTAAATGTGTCATTCGCTAATAAAAAGTACAGCATATTGTACGATATGTATGCAAGATTCCAAAGTTCATATTACGGTAAAACAAATGCACCTTTACTATCACCAGAAAAGTACTTAGATGGTTACCCGATAGTTGTAATCGATTGTTCTAAACAGAATGAATCGGTAAAATCATCAAGTGTGGATATAAAAATAGAAATGGAATTCAACGCAGCTATACCAGCTAATACAACTGCATACTGTTTAATTCTACATGATAAAATCGTAACATACACACCTTTAACTGGAATTGTTAAAAATGTATTGTAAAAAACCGGTTTTGTTACATTCCAATGCATTCCGCGAGTATAAAAGCAGAGCGTTCAGGTCGCTCCTCATCAGTTTGTTGCCTGTTCTTGTATGGGTAGCATCTTATTCAATATGGCTTCTCCTAGTGGTACACAAGAAAATGTAGTCGATTTTGAGAAGGAGATATCCGACTTTTTAGATCTTCAAGGTCAACCGGAGGGAGATGAACACAACGCTTGCGGACAACTCCACGCCAGTAATGATGTTGAGGAAAAAGGTAAAAGAAGAAAGAATGCACAGAAGAAGAAAAGGGATATTGAAGATAATATTTCTCCTAACATATTGAGTGAGGTATTCTTGCGAATATTTTATCCAATCTCATCCAGTTTGGACAAAAGTGTTTTAATCGGTGTTATGAAATCGACGGATTATTCACCTACTGTAATTTTAACTCATGGACCCAAAATGATTTTGTTCACCGATAGTGCTTGGGAATCTTTTATGAAGCACTTGCATCTGCTAGAATGCTATTTAACTAGTAACATGTATGGAAGAAAGACAAGAGTAGGACTTTTGGATTCAAATGTGGAAATTGATATTATAAAGAATCGTGGTGACTATCAGTTGCGGTTTAGAGACACAACAATACATGATAGAAAGATTCAACTTAATCGAGAAGAGTTTTTTATTCTAACCTGTGCAACTGAACCAATAACAAGATACTTGAGACAACTAGTGTTTTCAAGTTCTATTATTAAAGATTATTTGGAAGACACTTTGGACAAACAACCGGACGCACCTATACTGTACGGACCTGTGGATACTTCTATATTTAATAGAGTTCCTCATGAAGTACAAATGTGGAGACAATTGGAAAAATACGCTCAACTACATAAGAAATCAGTAAAACAGGAAGAAGAGGAAGAAGGAGGAGAAGAATCAAGTGTTAGTGATGAAAATGAAAACAAGGAGAATGTAAAGATGGAAACTTAGATGACAATGGTTGGTTTTTTAAACAATATCAAACGCTTTGTGGGGTTAGGCCTACCGGGGACGGTGCCCACGTTAAATATACACCAACGCGCCAACAACTGTACGGCCTGGTATAAAAGTCGTACCTACCGTGGTGTGGAAATCAGTTGATCTTTGGACTTCGACATGAGCAGACGAGTGGCCTTCGCAATGGACAAGGAAGAAGAACAAGTAAAGTCCAAACCTGGTATAATTGAGTTCCAAGCGTTTCGGGGTAATGACGATAGATTTATCATAAAAGAACTTGTGTTTTTCGACATCAATACAGGTGTTCCATATACATTTTTGTTCAAACCACCATGTTCTTATTCATCATTAACTAGCAAAGCCGCTACTACCAACAGGTGGATTTCAAAATATTTCCATCATATCGATTGGTATGATGGTTTTGCAAGTTACACAGACTTGTATCACATCATGCATCAGTTTTCAAACAGGTTTACCAATATTTATACAAAAGGACTGGAAAAGAAGAGATGGATCGAAGAATTTACTCATGTTCCGGTTAATGATGTGGACTTGGATAAAAACTACAAGTATACGATGGAAAATGTTTGTATTTGTACTAAAAGTCCAGAACATGAAAAAGATAGACATTGCGCTTTAAAAAACGCCTATAAACTCGCATCTTACCTTCAAAGTGGGGAAGTGGGGAGTGGTGGGGGTGACGGGGGTTATATAAGTGAGGAGCAGACCGGGACCTGGCATGAGTATTACTCGAGATTCCGAGACGACAACATCTCCCAGCAAGAAGACGAAGAAGAAGAAACTCTTTAACTCAACCATGGCATCTCACCAGTTCCTGCAAACTTTGGTTGAGCAGTTCAATGCTCACTCCAAATCTACCATACTACCTGTCAAGAAGTGTTCCGAACTTAAAGATGAGAAGCACTACATTATCCACGCCATGAAGAAGATGGAGACTACAGTTGGAGAGGCCATCTGCTGCAGTCTTAGCGAGGCACCATTCACTCCGGGGGATGAGCCCAAGTTCCAAGTCTACCTGCCAAAACGATTCGTCCATCTCCTCCAGAACGAGGATCTGCGCTCCATCCAACCTGGCTGTCTCTACCTGGTTTCCCACGGTTGCACGGGTAGCAATTCCACCGAGTTGACCATCCACATCGTCGACAAGCAGCAATGTTAGATTTAAGTTTTACTGTTGTACATATGTTATTGTAATGTTTTATAAATAAACCATAAAAGACAACAAAAAAAAATACAAAAGACAAAAAATGCAACATATCAATATGTGAGGTTTGTCACATATTGATATGTTGCATTTTTTTTAAACTTCGCGGGTGACCTTGACCTTTGACCTTTGCATTTCACAGTTACTCCTACCACCAAGCTAAAGGTCAAACATGCTTCAATGCAAACACCCCCACCACTTTTTCATAGTACCCCCAAGCGCTGTGCCTCAGCTTCATTTCAACTCCGACGGTCAACAGTACAACATCAAGATGTCTCTCAATGTAAGTTGTGCTAGTTACGAGGAGGTAACCATTAAGACTCAGCAGGAGCTGAACGACTTGTACAAGGAGTTGCAGCTGATGGTGGCGCGAGGCTACCGTATAAATGTGCAAGTCTACGCTTGCAATATACGCAATCTCCGACACCCAAAAGAAGAGTCTGAACATTACTCTTCTCCAGCGACTTCATCACCGGCGTCCATGAAGACTGAAGCGAGCCAGACTTTGGATTATTTCAGCTGACTAGCAGTTGGTTTCTTCTTCTTACCATTGTAGAATATGTTTATTTCTTTATTATATTAAAGATGTAAAAGAGAAAAAACACCTATCTTGTTACTGACATATGTGCTCAGTAACAAGATAGGATTTTTTAAAACACAATTTGGATGACCTTGAAACTTCCCCCACTTTTTTATAGTACCCCCAAGCGCTGTGCCTCAGCTTCATTTCAACTCCAACGGTCAACCATACAACATCAAGATGTCTCTCAATGTAAGTTGTGCTAGTTACGAGGAGGTAACCATTAAGACTCAGCAGGAGCTGAACGATTTGTACAAGGAGTCCAAAAATGAGGTTGTCAACAAAACCGATGATCAACAATTGTGGGACTCCTCTATTACAGAAAAGGAATTACATGCAGCCGTCGAAGCTGTCGAGGAAAAGGAAAAGAACCTTAGGCAGCTCTGGTTGGCTCAGATGGATATTTGCGGATCTGTGCCGCGTGATGATTTTGAACTTCAATGTCAGATGGCGATTACCCAGCAACTAGAAGAAGCCGAAAAGGAGCTAAAGAGTGGAGGTACTATTTGGGCGGAGGTGAAAACTGAGAAACATGAAGAATATACCGAATATGATGATTAAACGTACTGTTGATCCCAATCCTTTTAGTTTAAGTGGTTATGTTATAAGTAAATAGACAAAGTTTCCTTTTTTAAAACTCCATTTGGGTGACCTTGAAATTTCCCCCACCACTCTGTTATACCAGCATTGCTCGCTGCAACAAGCATCATTCCTCCTCCAACAACCATGGCGGACACACCTGCTTGCGATGACATGTCTTCCACCGAAGATGTACCCACTACAAGTTGGAAATTGACAATCAACGACGTGCATTATTTAGAAACCATCTGCGATTGGATGAAGTCTATTCTCCTCGACAACCCGGGAATAAAGCTCAAGGTCACTTTAGATTATGATTGGTCTGAAGTTATAATGCAGCAAGACGATCAAGAATCAGATCACAGTGGAGGTCAACAATCACCGGAGTATTTGTCACATTTACCGTTGTCAACCATATATCCTACAAATGAGGTGGAAAGGGAAGAAGAGGAGCATGAAGTTTAGAGTTTCTTATTTTTTAAAACCCAATTTGGATGACCTTGAGATTTCCCCCACCACTTTCCATATACCTAGAGTGCGCAGAGCCAGACAGTCAGTCGCTTGGTGTCCGTCGAAGGGTGCACATCGCTGTTGCTACTCCAATTCCTGACAATTTGGGGTAGTTCAAGGTCGCCACACTTCTACTCTGGAACGACATCAACTTGTAGTATTTCTGTGTTTTGAATCTAGGTCAGTACACTTTAACTCTGGGATGATATCGACTTGTACTATTTCTGTGTTTTGACTCAAGGTCATCACACTTTAATTCTGGGATGATTTCGACTTATAGCATTTCAGTGTTTTAACTCAAGATCGTCACACTTTAACTCTGGGGGCGGGATCGACTTGTAGTAGTATTTCTGTGTTTTGACTCAAGGTCACCACACTTTAACTCTGGGATGATTTCAACTTATAGTATTTCAGTGTTTTGACTCAATGTCACCACACTTTAACTCTGGGGCGGTATCAACTTGTAGTATTTCTATGTTTTTACTCAAGGTCATCACACTTTAGCATGTAACTTTAAGGTAGCACCGAAACGGTGCTACCCGGCTTGACATTTTCAAGTTTCCCAAGGTCATCACAATTTCCCCCACCACTTCCCATATACCTAGAGTGCGCGGGGCCGGACAGTCAGTCGCTCGGTGTCTGTCGTAAGGTGCGCATCGCGGTTGCAGTAATGGTTAAAGTAAGGCTTTTGGAACAGTTCAAGGTCACCCGAGCGGTGTCACATGACGGTTTAGGCAGAGTCACGTTGCAAACTTCAAGTTTCCTCAGCACTTTTGCTGTTTCTCATCGCAAATTCGCTCCAAGTTGTCAAGGTCATGGTAACTGTGACTGAAACTCGGAGCGTAGTGCGAGAAACAGCAAAAGTGCCAAAAAATTTTAGGTTTCAGCGTGACCTTGACCTTTGTGACATCGATGACGTCATCTTGGTGACGTAAGGGGTGATAACGTCATCAGCACGTCATTTCTGTGACGTCATGGGTGTGACGTCATGGATGTGACGTCATTGGTGATGACGTCATCAATGATGCAATCGATGACGTCATCGATGAGGTCATTGACCTCGATGACGTCATCGATGACGTCATCGCTCGGGTGACCTTGAACTGGCCCAAAAGCCTTACTTTTGCACTACTGACGCAATTGATGACGTAATCGTCAATGACGTCACTTCCATGACGTCACACACATGACGTTGCAGAAATGACATGACGATGACGTCATCACCCCTTACGTCATCATTATGACGTCACCGACGCCACTAAGGTCAAGGTCACGCCGAAACCTAAACTTTTTTAGCACTTTTGCCGTTTCTCGCACTACGCTCCGAGTTTCGGTTGACGTCATAATTATGAAGTAAGGGGTGATGACGTCATCGTCATGTCATTTCTGCAACGTCATGTGTGTGACGTCATGGAAATGACGTAATTGGCGAAGACGTCATCGATGACGTCATCCCTCAAATGACCTTGAACTGGCCCAGCACCAACAATACCACACTACTACTTAACAGTAAATTAAAAAATTTAGTCTTAAAAAAATAGGTGTGCTGTAAAATTTACCTTTTTACTTACCAAAAATATAGGGAGATAGGAAATGGAGTTACTAATGAACAAAGGCAGACAAGACTACATATGACTTAAGTCCATATAGACAATCAGGTCGACGTTGTCAAAATAAACTTAAATTGTACATTACCTAGCTTAGCGTGGCCGAAGCAGAAGAGACAACCGTCCGATCCGTTAATGACAGCGTGGAGGATGTCAGTCAGGGCGGACGAACACACCTCAGCCTGGAACGGAACATATTTAATGGCATTGCGGTACGATGTACATTGAGTTATAAAGCGGATTACAAAGTAATTATAATAACTGATTACAAATTATTACTTTAATATTAATAGGCAAGCATGTTTCATTTCCTCTTTTTCTCAGCTTGTGCGCATCGTAGGAGAATCCGCGCAAACCGTTAGAAAGGTATTGTGCTGTAGATGAGCAGAATCGTGTTATAACTCATACCGGCCCCAGGGCTACGCCCTACAGGCTTTCAAGGTTTCAATGTTAATCTTACGGGAGAAGGATAATTTATTTAATCATTAGACAGCTGTTGTAATAACAAACGCTAGCATATCGGGAGAATCAGATACTTCAGTTATAACATATTATTTTGACTAATTTGGTCCAGACGGTTCAAATCAACTGAAAAATTGTTGGTTGAATTTCAACCAGCAGGCGATCTCTAGTCTCAAATTAATTCAGAAAGGTGACAATAATGGTAACAAAAGCTAATCATGCAACGAACAAAGGTTCTCTGAAACAGACATTGAACTATTAATATTTTTAAGTTTTAATTTTAATGTGTCCAACAACAAATAAAAATTTAAGTATTAAAGGGTTTTAAAAAGCACGTAAACACTACAACAAATTGATTATATTTTTAAAATTTAGATAGAGCGTCAACCAACAAACACAAGGTCAATAGGTCAGCGCGAGGTGTCTATTAGGAGGACATGAGTCTGTGGGGGCAGCAGTTTGTGGGGGGGGGGGGAAGATAGTCTGACCCCATCCCATAAATAGCCCAGTCACATTACAGGGCTGCAACCCCGGGCCCCAGGGCCGGCGCGTAAATCAACTCCAGAACTGCACCAACTTTCTTTGACTTGGGGAGTTTAAGTTGCTAATTTATTGCAGCCTTTATCTTGAAACTCAATTATCATAGTTCGGGGTGTATGCACTTGAGCAAACGAAGGGAATTTTTCATTTTAAGGTCTTCTATAACACTGACAATGTTGTTTAATACACGAAATTATTTAACACTAGCTGAGTACCCGTTCTTCGCACGGGGTGTGTGTACAGTTTATTAAACGAATGATATTAATGATTTCACAAATTCATAACCTTCAGTTGGTTCATTCTAACGTATCTAGATATCAAGTTTTATGCTTAATAGCTACCAGGCAAATTTGTCAAAATCTTGTTAAATCCATTTCTCATTTAGTCTAGAAGTTATTTCTATTAATGGTTTTGTTGCAGTTTGATTAAACATTTATATTCGTATGGTGATTTACTTTATAGTTCTATGAGTTTAAACTTATAGAAGATTTAAGAAAACTCAGACTTGTAAAAAATATTATAGATTCTTATGAAATCTAATATTGAATCCTTGATTGGGTGTGACGATAGCTATATGTCAAATCCAATGTATTGAACCCCTGCATCTTGTTCTACCCATGAAAGATATGTACAGACATGTACAATATTAAATCTAAATTCAAAATTAGTTAACATTTTAATTCCCAAACCAAGTAAAACCACGCAACATCTGTCAGTAACGTATAGCCACCGCACCGCAGTGTAGATATTAGGTTTACTTAATTCAATTTTTTTGTCTTTAGACTTTACCTATTTACCTAAAACCTCATGTGTTGCCAATGTATACAAAACCGAATAAATAGTGACATCCCATGTTAAAAAGTTATGTCGAAAAACGGAGAAAAATTAAGCATTGATGGTGGGATTACTTTTCCTTATTGCCACGGGAAGCGTTCTTTTTACCTTCTAAATGTCAAAATAAGTATATTTGTTTGTTTACACAAAATAAAAAACAATAACAAACTTCTGCAAATATGTTCTTAAACCATCTGATTCCATTCAACCAATCAGCATGATCCTTGAAAGAAAATTACAGTGGTACTATGAGTGTTTTTTGAGCGACTTTCTCACTTCTTCATAAGAACCTACTCATTAAGCTTTTACACATTAATATTGCCCCGTCTATACCCGAACTACTTGAAAAATTGAGCAATTTATAAAGCCGCGTCCGCACTGGGCGAACATTCGTCGCGAACTTGTTCGGCGAACACAAAAATCAACAAACATTCTTACCGAACAACTAAACGGCCATATGATTTACATTCTAAAAGGTTGGCAACGAACAAACAAATGTTCGGAAGAACTTTGTTCGGCGAACATGTTCGGCCAGTGCGGACGCGGCTTAAACCTCATTGGTTTTAACTACATGTTGTGTTTGATAAAATACACCTCTTTTTGTCAGAAAGTGCAATGAAAGCTAAATTGGGAACTAAAATTAGTTTGTAATGATAATAAGAAACATTTTAAGATTTAAGGGCCAAAACTCGTTTTGTAATAATTTCCATAAATTATTTTAATATTCATATTTAGAACCAAGAATTAGTTGACTTTATTCACTGTATTTAGGCCAGTGAAAAGTTAAAGGGTTAGATATGAAAGAGTCTGTATTTAAAATTTTAAGTGTTGCCATCTGTGGTGAAAATGACAAACTGTCTAATCCAGCTGATTAAAGAGCATAGATAAAAAGGTAGAATTAAATATTCCCATAAGATTAACATTGAATATTTCTTTTACTATGAGGGAGAGCCTTTTTGACGAACGATGCTTTAGAGCAGCTAAAATCGTTCTAATTTCAACATTTAACAATAATAAAAATTTTCATATCATTTACTAAAGCCCTTGTCGTGTGAAAAGAGATTAAAGATTGGTATTTTAGCACAACTTGGCTACTTTGACATACTATGGGGCAAAGCCCTAAGGTCGCTAAGTCAATTAAAGTTGTAATGAACCTTCACACCACTCTAGTCTATGACATGAAAAAAATTTAGACCCCTAGGTAAAGTCGTTATCCAGTGAAAAGAGGACAAAATAGGACCCATGAGCGTTACAGACAGAATGACAGAGAGAGAGACAGACAGACAGAGGGAAAGAAATTTAGATGACACCGATTTTGGATTCTGTTATGCATAAAAAGTAAAAATAACCAAAAATTTCAAAATTCTAAGCAACGTACAGACAAAACTCTAATTTTATTAATATAGATTGATATTATCAACAGTTTGTTTAGTTAATTCAATTCAATGTTTCAAGTTGAACGCATGCATAAAACTAATTAAGAAACCTACGTAAACTAGAAGGGCCCGATTTTTTCATTACGTCTGTAAGTAATTTATACACACAATTAATTATAAACAGGAATATAAATTTGAAACTATTACATAATTAGTTCTTCTAATAACAAATAAATGTCCTTTTGCAATGATTTCTAACAATTTTACTGTAATTTATTTTAAATTAAATATGTCATTTATTACATATTTTAGTCGTTAAATACTTACTTAATGTCATATTTTATTAGTAATAATTTTAGGTGTAGGCTTATTTAATACATAATATTTTTGGTTAGTTAAATGATATAAAATTCTCCTAAACATCATTAGTATCGTAAAATTAGCTTAGAAAAATAGCGAATCCGAAAATTGTAAAATTACCTACGGAAAAAGATGGTGAAAACTACTACTCCTTAGAGCTGCGTTTGCCAACTATGACCGAATTTTACATCATACATCACAGTGTTTATATGTATGTATCTAGATAAGCTACATATAAATATTACCGTATAATAAAAATCTTGAATGCTATTTTAACACCTAGAGAACGTGTCGTAAAAGATTGACACAGTTGAAGACTTTAGTCTAACTTCACTATTGCTCTGAAGAGCAATATTGCCTATGGTTCATGCCACTTATTAAAATGTAAAAATTTAATTTCCATTCTTTCCTTATTAACACTTACTTATTACTTATCATTCTTTACTTAATAAGCTGTCTTAATGGATCGTAATATATATTCGATGAAAACTTATAAAACTACTGCCACATTTTTTAGAAGTCGGTCATAGTAGACAAACGTAGCGTTGTAGAGTAATATTTTGCAATTACTTCCAGATTGACCAATAGTTTGACTGGATTATATGTGGTTTCACTTGTATATCAAACATTTCCAAAACAAGATTTCATTTGGAATACTGTTCAAAGGATATCACTTTCTTTTTAATTTACTTATAAATTATGCTTAATATGCTTTAAAATTGTTTTACCGTTGGAACATAACATAAATTACATTGTCTTTGGTTAAAACGTATACACCCATATTTTTAGTGCTTATAATTATAAAGGAACGTTTAACATGCAGTGCTGCTGACCTGGGAGTCCTCGTGGGTGAAGATGGAGTCGAAGGCGAACATCTTGGGCGCGGCGACGCCGACGCGACGATCCTCTGGAGCTGCCCCGCCGCCGCTGCCGCTCACCGCCGGGTCAAACAGGGTGATCTGCTTGCGTCTCTTGTCCACGCTGAGGAAGGAGGCGGCCTCGTCAGCAGTGCTGAGCCCCTCGCCGGCCACGCGCAGCATCACCTTCACCTGGGGGCCGCACGTACATGGTGAGTAGTGGGAGAAACGGGCTTGGAAATTTAGGGGGAGACGGATTTGCAATGCTTTTCTTACTGAGGTTTTTAACAAGAGTTGCTTCCTTAAATTTTGACTTTTATTATATAACATGTTCTAGATCTGTGTTTTTTAACAATAGTTTTACCATATGCTCATATTTTGTGCATCTAATTTTGGTCTAAATCCTCACTCAAATTCAGTTCGTTTAGTAACATATCTTTGAAAATCGTCGCATTTTTTAAACTAATATTAATTCAGTATTGAGGGAATAGCAACTATATTGTAGCAATATAATGTTTTAAAATATTATTTACAAAAAGGTAAATAATGATCCAAAACGTAAGGATCTGGTTTAAATAACAACTCATTTTACGAAATATTACCAATTATTTTAAGGGTAAGCTTAAAATGTAACACCAATGTAAGCTTTTCTTTATTTACGATAACATAATTGAAGGTACGTCATTGATTAAAAAACGCGTATTACGTGTCAAAATGTGCCAAATTTTTATTAAAGAAAAATTAAAACAGATTTCTGATAGCTCGTTAAAATACATTTGTGCTGTATCAACTAACAATATAAATTTAATACAAATTAATTGCTTATTATTCAATAATGAATGTTGTAATCATTTTTTAAAAATTATATCTAATAACATCAGCAACATAATTTATAACAGATTGATAGCTTAAAAATTCCTAAGTATATGAAATAATTCAAATTTATACAATGATAGTTTGTAATACTCAAGATAAACTAACTGGCAACATACGATATCAACTTATTTAAAATTTAGCAGCAAGAGTTGTGTGGCTTGACAAGCACGGTGTAGTGTGTAGGTCATGTATCGCAGAGAGCGCCTGCACTCGCTGGCAGGCAACATGAGTTGTGCATTTCGATTGCCTACCCGCGCCGTGTCCTGGCCCAGGATCTAATGTGACCGGTTGATATTTCACTTTCCCTTTTATTTTATTTTTGTACATTTTAAATATTTGTTTAGTTTATTTTGTTAAAGGTAAATAATCTCTGTAACTGTCTGTCAACAAAATTATATGATGCAAATTTAATTCATTGGATGATTTTACTATGGAAGGTCTTACTGGTGAATATTACCATTAATATTCACTGGCTAATATCGCTGCGGGATATATTGGTTAAAACAAACGAAGTTTAACACAATTTTAGACAATTCAGTGTAGAATTATTTATTACCAGTTAAAACAGAAACTTCAAACAGAGAACGTTACTATGGCAATAATTATATCGACGCAAATACTATATTTAGTTATAGTCCCTTTCAAATTAGTTTACATTCGAATTGAAGTTTTCAATTTCATTTAGATTGTCTCCGTTCTTTCCGCTGCCAAAACTCCAATATCATAGAAAGTTATTGTGTGAGTTTATTGTCTCATTCCACTGTGTGCCGTTGTTTTGTTTTTCGTTAGCGTTTTTCGAAAATATTATAATTTGAATTTTGAGATATAGAATGAAGCGCTTACAACTTAAACTGTAAAACTATCATCAACAAAAATAAATACATTTGACACAGTATGTACTGTGAACTTTAAGGGCGAAATCAAAATAACAGCTGATAATGAATCAAAGTAGAGGAATTCAAGACAATAAGGAAGGAACTTTTATTGGACATTAATTTTAGTGTGGTTTATTTTAGATGGACACAGTGATTCCATTTAAGAATAAATATTTTTCTACAACATTTAACAAAGACAGGTATACGCAAACAATTCAGCATTAAATTATAATGAATCACGGTGGAATTCAGGAGATAAATAAATCCAGGAGATGTGTTCCTGACACGCGGAGTGGGGTCGGGGCCACTCGCTGCGAATCTATTATTCAGCGTCAAAACACTCGTAATAATTGAAACGGAGCTAGTCTGGAGATGAACCGCAAAACCTGCGGATACGAGATTGCTTTACTGAGGCGCTCTGCTCGCCTGCCGGTGAGAAAGGCGAGGGTAGCAACGGCTGAGCGAGTGTGAAAAATATGTCGTAGCCGGAAAAAGTTAATCGTGCAATATACACAGTGAGGTCATAAAACTACGAATTTTTAATGAGGACCTGACTGTAGTTATACTTTCAAAATGTAATTATTGGGCAATATTTACCTCCAAGTTTATGGCAAAGTTCTGTAGGCCTAGAGATGCGGCAAATTCTTCAGCCAAGTCAAATAATAAAAAAAATAAAATAACCACAAACACACACGGACATTTACACGGACACAGAAACACGAATAGTCTACAAAACACGCCAAACTATACCTGACGTAGTTATACTGATTAAGCGCAATCATACTCTTCATTTAATTATAGTTTTGTTAAGTTCAAATGTGGGTAGATAGATTTCAATTTAAAATAAAACGACTGTTCTCTGGGCTATGAGTTAATGTGAATGAATCGCCTGGTGATGTCAGTAGCTTAAGTACATCCCATCTGATCAGTCTCGTGTTACCCTCGTATCGCACATAAGTCGTTCATACGAAAATACGCCACAGAGCGAGTCGGTCAAACAAAGAAAGTTTTTAAATTCTTTGTAAAAAATGAATTAGTGCAAACATAAATTTAATAACTATAACTTCATCAAAACTACCTTTTCATACCATTATCATTGAGAAACCCCATGGTTATCAAATTAGTTACTAAATTTACAAGAACGCGTGTCCTCCGTGATCATGACCATGATATGCGGACGAAAGACGCTTTAGTGCGCGACGCGGCCGCTCGCAGCGCCAGCTGTACCTAGCCCGTGTTAACTACTGTGTCAACCCGGCGATGTTTACCAGCGTATCTTGAGATCAAAGCGCCACGTCTGGCGTCTGACAAACACACCTGTTTTGTCTCGGGATTATTTTCTAATTTGGTTTAGAAACATAATGTAAAAATATGTGAGGGTAGGCCTAAGAAGATATTTATTTCAATGTTTAAAACAGTAAGCAAGAATTTTTTTGTTAAAAAATTATAATGTTCTAGGAAACAATTCCAAAGCTATAAATTGTTTTATAATTGTATAAAATCTTTAGGTATATCAGAGGAGCACCACAAAAGCGAAATCATGTAATTTGCAGTTGATGAGGCTTCAGTCTTGTATGATTAAGCTTATAAATGAGAAATATAAACTTTATAGAGATCGAATACTATATTCACAAGAGCTTATAGGGCTAAGAGAGAAAAAAGCTACAAGTAAAAAATGAATATTCATACTTTTATCCTTATAAAGTAATTCATTTTTTTATCTTATTTACATAATGACATCTCAAACACGTTTCAATCTATACAACAGTTTGTTTGAAAGGTTTTAAGGGTCAAGGTTTCTTGAAACAATGATCATCAGTTAACATCAGGTACATATTTTTACTAGTTTAGTTTAACTAGATTTTAAACACATATCAGAGTAATTGTTCTCAAAGTTCTTGTAATATAGAATTTCTGATTTCATATAAACAATCACAGTTTTCATAATACATAGTACCAGGTTAACCGAGCCTTGCTCGTTGGTTTTAATTCATTTTTGTTATATTGTCATGGTAATAAAACTATTGAATTTCCGACAAAAACCAACTAAACCTCTTCACAGTTAACAGCTGTTTCAAAAACACTGCTTAACATTAACGTTACTTTACTTTTGTTTACCTTTCGTTGTTATTTCGTTACGAAAATAGCAACCCATAAGACCAATGTTAAAAATTACGATTTTAAAACTTAAATTTAGACTAAAATGTGATTTTTTTCTGGGATTGAGGCTATTTTTAAACTTATTTTTAGACCAAAACACTCTTTAAGGCAAAGTTTAAGCAAAATCTACCCGCTAGATTTCGAGATCATGGAACACACATCCCTTCAGACATTGCTCGTATTACGAGCAATGTCGTATAGGTCGCATAAAGTACTCTGACAAATGACAAGTATTAAATCATAAATTTTAACCCATTAAAATAATATTTTCTAATTATTGGTTCAGTTAAACATGATAATAAACTATCTGCAAATAGTTGCATGTTTGTATATAAATGAAATTGATACTAAATACTCCTGTTGGTAGTCGTGAAGTAATAAATTCCATAGATACACTTACAAGAAAAAAATCAAAAGTAAAACAGCCTTCCCATTTATTTAGTAAGGCTTTCGACTTGAGGTTAGGTTGAAGATGATCAAATATCTTTTGGGGTGATATTTTTCCCAAGGACTTTCTCAGAATACAAAGGCTTGATTGAAAGGCAGTTTGGAAGAAGTAAGTTGCCGCAATCGGGTTAGGGCCGAACGGAGTGTGTGCGTGGGTGGTGGGGGGGCGGGGGGGGGGGGGGGTTGGTGAGGGGGAGGGGGCCTCACTGCCCCCGGCTGTATTATTATTATTGTTTCTGCCGTCTTGGTTTTCAATAACAGCCGAATGTTTTGCGGTAGACTTCATCTCTAAGGGTTTTACGGATTAAGTGTAGTACAGATGACCGTATGAAAAATAATATTATTGAATGACAAAGGAATAATGTAGGTATATGTCAAATGCTAAATCAGCTAATGGTTCAATGTTTTATAATCCCCAAAAAATAGTGCAATGAAAAAGAGTGATGATTTCATATTGGAAACAAAAGGATTTTAGGCAAATGAATATATATACTACAAATATTTTCCAAAAAAAATTTCATTTAATTTTAAATGATATTTGATAGAAAAATGTAGGCCTATGGTTAAATATGAGACACAACTATTAGGTCCTTAGTCTTTATAGCCAAAGACAAAATATCAATTTTTGGTCCACCGATTATATGGCCACTGACTTTTGGCCACCTTTCTTAAGTCCATTTGTTTTTCTGTCCAATCATTGTAACGTCCAATATGTTTGAAAAAAGTAAAATAAAAATACCCCCGTCACATCAGAACTGCGTACTCAGCGAATTTCCAATGGAATATTAAATTATTTACTTTTCCCATAAAACATTTTAGGATTGATTATTTCTGTTTGCTGCCATGGGGTGTTGTTAGAAAATCTAAGTTAATCAATAATTGGTAAAGGTAATCACAAAATTGTATAAAGTTCTGGCAAATTTAATTTTCCTCATAAACCCCATCGGAGTGAGTATGTAGGCTTGCCGCCATGTGGGTTTTGTAAGCAAATATAAGATAAACCCTATCTACACAATGCACATACCAAATTTGATTAAGTTATGTCAATAAATAAGCAAGATATAGGGGTTTCTTTATTTTCCATATAAGAATAACACGGGAAACACATTTTTGGATTTTCCCTGTAACCAGTTACGCTAAGATAAAAATTAAAAATACCAAATTTTTTAAAAGTTTTTTTTAGCGAATTTCCCATAGGGAATAAGCTATTACCGTAGGTCTCATGGTAAGACCTAAGCCCGGGACCATGTTACTTTTTCGTTTTGAGGTGCCCAGAGACCAAAAATAATAGTCATTAAAATTTTTATATATATATATATGTATATATATATATATATATGTATATATATATGTATATATATATGTATGTGTCCCTAGACACGATAACTCTCGTAAAAATGGTCCGATCGACACCAAATTTGGTAGAGATGTGTAATCCTACGTTTATTCGGATGAGTTCGAAAACCAGACATATCGAAGTACCGGAAGGGGTAGTTTTGGGGGGTTTTGTACCCCAAAAATGGGTTTTTTGCATTTTTCATATGTAAATTTTAAAAATTTTAAATTTTTATTATGACCATTGGATTTAGCTCAAAAAAACACACAATTTAGTATTTTGAAGCTTTGCTCTATCTCCATTGGTTACCGAGATATTACAAAGTCTAAAGACAGTACATTGTCTTTTGGGGCCAATGTTAATCTTATGGAGAATAAGGATGTGTTAATATTTCACTTATTAACCAATATTTTTTGATGAAACTTAGTATTTAGCTTCATTTGGTTGAGATTCATCCATTAAAGGTAAAAAATCTTGGTTTTTGTACTTATCATGGCAGCAAACCTGCATACTCATTTCCCATGTTAATCATATGGAGAATAGGCAAAGTCTTTTATTTATGGACAGATATTGATGAAACTTACTATATGGCTTTATATGGTCGAAATAAATTTTTTCTATGCTAAAAACCTACTTTTAGTGTCCCCCATGGCAGCATACCTGCATACTCTTTCCCTATATTTATCTTAAGGAGAATAGACATTTATTTCCCTATTTATGAACACGTGATGAAATTATGTTTACAAGTTTAGCTGGTTAAAATTAATATTACTAATTTGGAAATTCGCTGAGTACGCAGGTCTGCTGCGACGGGGGGTATTTTTTTTATGAAAAAGTAAAGTGGTCCCGGGCTTAGGTCTTACCGTGGCTACTACCGTAATAGCATATTCCCTATAGGAAAATTCGGTAATACAAAGTTTTTACATTTTTTTTATGTGGACGTTTTGAAGTGTGGACATCAATCGTAAACGACATAATATGTATGGACATCATATGGAATGGTCATAATAAGAATTGAACGTTAGTAAAAATGGACATTATTGTTGTGGACTTAACAGCCACAAACGTAAAATATCTGCAATTGCATAATAAGAAATAAAGAAATATTTTGCGTTGATACAGGTTTTTTTTTCATTTTGTTGATTATCTTGTTTGGACTGAGCTGTATATAAAAATAGTGAAAAAATACTGCACAAACACAATAATTTAAGTTAGATATATTTCATTGGCATGGCATTATAAAAATTAGTTTCATCCAGACTAAAGTTTTTAAACTTGCTTTTTTCAATTATTTTAAAACATTCTCAAGTGATTAAATAATATACAGTACAAATCAAAATCAAATAATCGTCACTAACTTACACTTTAATTTTAGCTGAAGCAAACCAAAGCATGAAAGTGACAGTATCTCATTTGTCAGCACCTAAATAGAAGTCACTTTATTGAGTAGTGAGAAGTAGTGGGGGTAATTGGGTGGGGGCGATTACTCAGGGTAACTAGGCATGTTGGGGGGGGGGGGGGTGATACCGTGGAGAGGGGCGGGGAGGAGTGGGACACACGTGACGAGGGAGTGAGGTGTGGAGATGAGAGATTTGTGTTGTTCATAATGACATGGTACTCGAGCAACACACTCGGAATGGAAAACAAAATTTTAATATCTTAATGTCAACCAGTATTAAAACCAATTCCAGCTTTAAATTGGTGTCAAAGTATGCTTTTACAGTAATATTTCTTTTAATTTCCCCAAAATGTTGTAAGGTTTACAACATATAGACAATCTCTAAAATAATGGCCTCTGATATTTGTAGGTTCAATGAATCACGTATAGAGACTGATTGTGGCGATATATCCATTTTTACATTTGATTGCCCCTATAGACTATTGATATTTTCGTGTATCGCTTTGGACAAAGTAAGGGAACAAATTAATGGGGCCGTTACAATTACCTGCAGGGGCGGTCTGGCCAGGTCGGCTGGTTGACAATTGCCAAGGGCCTCAGGGGGCCCCTGACCAAAGGGGGGCCATGGCAGGGTTCCCAAAGTTGCTAAATACGTTTATTTCTATTACAAAACTTGAAACAATTTTAGTAACACAATATAATAATAACACAATTTGTGTTTGATTATAAACATAAAGAGGCTACATTATGTAAGCTATGTAAGTTAATGTAATATGTTAAAAAAAAACTTCTGTATTCTTACTCTATTACGTAATCATGTCTAATGACGTCATGCGATGTCAGTAGGTTGCAATGTTGCTTTATTAAAAAAATAGTATTGGCAAAATCGCATCACGGGGACACTGGCGAAGCGAAGGTATTTTAATGTTGTATTTTACAACTACTTGATACATGTGGTATATGTAAACATAAAGAGGCTACATTATGTAAGCTATGTAAGTTAATGTAATATGTTAAAAAAAAAAAAAAAAAAAAAACTGTCTTAGTAAAGTTCTTCTGACAATGATTTCATATGGCAGGGAAAACGCCGATTTTAAACCACGACATTGCTGCCATTTCGATGTCTGCTTAAATCACTATGCCACATAGTTAACCCAAAATCTTATGAGATTTGGCAGAAACAACATTTTATTTTATTGATTTGGCATAATGCTACGATGTTTAAAGTCCTATCTTTATATCACTAACCATTCCAACTAAAAATAATAATCCCAAACATCTCGTGATTTCTAAGGTAAATGTCATAAAAAATGATCGGATTTAAACCATCATCATTTCATTTTCATGAAAATATTGCACATAATTCACTCTGCTTCTCATGGACGGTTCTTTTTTATGATATTTTACAAATTCAACAATTCAGGAATTTAGCTCTAACCTCTAGGATTATCAAACTCATTTTCTTCAAGATTCACTGGTGCATTAATACATTAACTAGTTGTTGCCCGTCGATACTCGACGGATATAGCTCCATTGGTGGTAAATGAAACGCTATAATAGTACAAACATGTAAGGTAGTCTATAAAATGTACTTCTTTGAACTGCCATACCAAGAACAATAATATATTTTACAGAAAATACTACGGTTTTAGTTGGAGCGTCGGAAAAGTAGGCCTATTCCGTAAAACCAATAATGTTGCATCCTTGTACTTATAGGCCCTACTCTTTAGTATTTTATAAACATGTCAATTTGATTGTTTAGGTAGGCGCAAACCTAATTAGCCTAAGAAAACCGTTCTATTAGGTTCAAAAACATCAGAAATAAGTAGACCAATATCCACTTGTAGGCCTATTTTATGAATTGTTCTTAACAGTTTTTTTTTTTTTTTCAAGAATTAGGAAAGGCCTAGAGTGTTGTAACTTATGATGGTTGGCTTTAACAAATATTGGTGTATTAGGGTAGGATAGAACGTAGAGAAACCTTTTATAACCACTTTCACATCTCAATATTTATGCTGTAGTGTGCAAGTTTCAATAACTATCCAAATTTAAAGAATACAAATTTATTTCATAGAAAATTACATAATTTTAGTTGTAGTGTCTGTCAAAGTAGGCCTATAGGCATATTCCTTAAAAACAATAATGCTGCACCCTTACTATGTAACACAGACATTCTTTAGTATTTTATAAACATAAAAAATCGATTGTTTACTTAGGCCTAAACCATAGTAGCCTAATCAAAGCGTTATATTAGATAAAAACATCAAAAAATAAGCAAGCCTACAAACTATCACTTTGTAAACTTGTTAGTTTCATGAATAAGTTTTTTGAGAGTTTGAACAGGCCTATAAATATTTTAATGTATCTATTTTGCTTAAAATAAACATCGGTACCATCAGTAAAACATTTATTAGTGACGCCGTTATTGGACACACTACAAAAAGTATATTTGAGAAGAATGGTCTGGAACCCCGGACCGTTTTATTTGGAATAAGTCACGCTACCGACTGCGACACAAATACTATAGTTAGGCGCAGTAAATGTAAAGCATTACAACGTTGCAAACGACAAATTGATTGCACAAAGAATTTCTGATACATCCGTTTCTTTTAATACATCAAATGTGAGCAGTTTATTTAAACTAAACCTTTACAATTTAGTCTTAATTTTGAAGTAATCAGCTATTTTACATAATTAAGCAACTTTCTTTCCATTTAAAGGATAATACATCATAATAATTGTAAACGTTTTTAGGTACTGACCATAATAAACCAAATCCTTCATGAACTTTTGTTCACCCACTCTGTATTTAGACAAAATGCCTCGTGTGTTTACAATCAGCTGATTGAAATCGTGTAAAATAAATAAATTGTTAAGGTTTGAAAATGTCGACATTTTTAATTTAAGCAACTTTTTTTCATAAATGACAATACATCATAATAATTATAAACGTTTTTAGGTACTGGCCATAATAAACCAAATCCTTCATGAGCTTTTGCTCATCCACTGTATTTAGACTAAATACCTCGTGTGTTTACAATCAGCTGATTGAAAGCGTGTAAAAAAAAAATGGTAAAGGTTTGAAAATGTCGATATTTTCAATTTAAGGAAGTAAGATAACGTTAAAGTAAATAAAATCTGCTAATATACAAAGGTTAGCGTTTTATTTGGTACAAACTGCGTGTAAATTGGTCCAGTGGAAGTCTCAGACGAACTGTCCAAAGGATTGGAAATGTTGGCTTTTTTCCCCATGTTAAATCTCCATAAGAAAAGTTTATTTTTAATTTTTGACCGATTAAACGTAAATATTTTTGAAATACGAATAAAACCTGCTAATATAGAACCGAAAACGTTTATTTTGGTACAACCCGCATGTAAATCGGTCCAGTAGAAGTCTCAGACGAACTGTCCAAAGGATTGAAAATTTTGGCTTTTTTCCCCATGTTAAATCTCCATAAGAAAAGTTTATTTTTCATTTTTGACAGATTTAACGTAAATATTTTTGAAATACAAATAAAACCTGCTAATATAGAACCGAAAACGTTTATTTTGGTACAACCCGCATGTAAATCGGTCCAGTAGAAGTCACAGACGAAGTGTCCAAAGGTTTTTTAACTTTGTGTTTTAAATATATAGATGCATTAATACTGGTGCTCATTAAATTACAATAAAAATCTGTTAATGACCACTGACATAGCACAAGATTCCCGTGCCTCGCCTGCCTTTCTACTACCTTTCCCTCCTTGCTGCTGCAGGTGGATATAACTTTATAGCGAATCTTTATTTCTTCCGAACAGCCGTCCGATCGGGCTTTTGTATTCGGTGAAGGATTTCCCCCAATCGCACGCGTCAAGAGGTAGTTTAAATCTCCACATCATCTCCCACCCCTCGCGGGTAAATAAATCCGCATCAGATTAGTGTTGGTCGTTGGGGCAGCTTCATATAAACTGGCAGTAGAACTTTGCAACCGGGAACACTCTGAAGCTGTTGATGTGAAGAAGAGGTTAGTGATGTGCACGGGGGTATTGAGAAGATTTTAAACATCTTATTACTCAATCTAGCTCAGACAATTCTCTTTATTTCTCAGGTAATTAATTCACCTTAAGTAATTTGTTCAGAATCAAAAGGGATTTTTTTTAGTAGAGAAAACGCTGCACTTAAATTATAAATAGCGACACAAAGTTTAATTTTGCCAAAGATAATTCTGAGTACGTTTTTTTATTTTCATTTTTTGTAAACTTTTTGACGTTTGAGAGTTTTTAAGAAGCGTTTGCTATGACAATAAGCGAGTCAACACTTGAGCATAATATCTGTTTTGGGTTTCAAGGGTGAAACTAATTTTTTTTACATGACACAGTTAAAATACCCCCGTCGCAGCAGACCTGCGTACTCAGCGAATTTCCAATGGAATTTTAGATTATTTACTTTCCCCATAAAAACACCATAGGATCGAGTATGTAGGTTTGCTACCATGGGGTTTTGTTAGAAAATCTAAGTTAATCAATAATTAGTGAATGTAAACACAAAATTGTATCAAGCTATGGCAATTTTTTATTTTCCCCATAAACCCCATGGGGGTGAGTATGTAGGTTTGCCGCCATATGGGTTTTCAAAGCAAGTATAAGTTAAACCCTATCTAGATAATGTACATACCAAATTTGATTAAGTTATGTCAATAAATAAGCAAGGTATAGGGTTTTCTTGATTTCCCATAAGGATAACATGGAAAACATATTTTTGGATTTTCCCCGTAACCAGTTATGCTAAGATAAAAATTCAAAATACCTAATTGTTTGTTTTTTTGAGCTCTTTTAAATGGTTTTAGTTAAAATTGATAAATTTTGAAAAATGAGGTCCAAAAATGCCAAAAACCCATTTTTGACCCCTTTGAAACCCCATAAAACCCCGTTCCCATAACCCGATCACGCTGGTTCGCGAACTCATGAAAATAGACCTGGTCTTACACCTTCATACCAAATTTCATCAAAATCGGAGGTCGCTGTCAAAAGTTATCAGTACCACGGACACATAGATATATATATATATATATATATATATATATATATATATATATAGATATATATATACATATATATGAAAATGAACTAATGGTGTTTTTGGCTTCTGGGGACCTTAAAACGAAAAAGTATCATGGTCCCGGGCTTAGGTCTTACCATGGCTACTACCGTAATAGCGTATTCCCTATAGGGAAATTCGCTAAAATGGATTCACACAATGGATTCTGCATACATTGAGCAATCAAGTTTGATAAAATTGCCCTGTCTAGAGTACTACCAAATAAATCATTTTAGTATTAAATCGATATAAATTGAAATTAATTATATTATTATTAAGAAGTATATAAAACTAATTTGAATTTATTTGTTACGTTATTAAGTTGAACATGGCTGATGATGAAAACAGGTGTTGGTTTTTTAACCTAAGCTCTGGATCAGTTTGTAATTAAAAATTAGGAACTGTCTCAAAAAGTTTTATCCTAAGTTAAACTTATTTCATTGGCCAAACAAGATTAAATACTTTCTTGTTTTTCTTCTTTAATTATTGGTTGTCGTTGTTGGGATGACTAACGTATGTAATTGGACTATCTCATTCGACGAACAGAGTATATTGCCCGAAAGATATCACCAATCTTCCTTAGTTAAAGCACAAACTGTCCAACACTAACGCATTCATTATTTAATAAGTATTATAGTCTTTAAGCTAGCTAATGCACTAAACAAACTGAAGTTATAATCAAACTGTTCTACTTTAAATTAAATGTTTTTCAATTAACAAAATCAACACTGAAAGATTTTATTTTTCCCCGACGCTTTAATCACCCCACGCAGAGCAAAATCAACTGCACGACCAATTACGTTAATGCATTGCGTGGTGCCACTGTGAGGATTGAAAATGCAGAATATTGCATATTCTCCGATCTATTTTTATTTGTTATTGCCTGCCCGTCGGTACTCCACGGATGGTTTTTATGCACTTGCAATAATAAGCCAAATGTTTCTTGATTGTTTATTTTTCTTCTGTTGTTTTTCTTCTGTTTCTGAGACAAAATCTGCTGATTGAATGGTCCGTAAGATAAAATCAACGCAAACGTTTGGAAATGTCGATCGTTTAAACTGATGAAAGTAAGATAACGTAAAAAGTCAGTAACCTTCAAATATAGAAAAGTTTTGCTTTTATTTAGTACAAACTGCATGTAAATTGGTTCAGGGGAAGTCTTACTCTTACAAAAGATTGAAAGATTGACTTTCCCCCATGTAAAATCTCCCCATTAATAGTTTACACATATTTCCGAAAATAAATATATTTGGATTATAACAGTTGATTAAACAATTAATTTGTGGTGTATTACTTTTAGTCACTTTATTTTCAAAATGTTTTTTTTTTTTTTTTTTAACATATAACTTATAATTTAAAAAAATAAACACACCCTAACTCTGACTTAAAGCATCGCAAAAATATTGCTGAGTGGTTCTTAAATAACAAAGCTTTGTGCATTTCACTTTGGGTTTTTATATTATATCATGATATTAGGATACAGAGTTTACCTTTTATAAATATTTTCATTGCACAGATATAATTGAATACTACCATAATGAGCTCACTTGACACATCGACAATTGTTTCCAGCGTACTCTGTGGTTTGGAAAATCTAATTATAAAGTGAATTTTGTAATGTATTGATTTTATTAGTGATTTTATGTAAAATCCATGATTTTCCTTGATATATTATAAGACACTAGATGAACTACCAATATAGAACAATGCCCGACAGGCCGTCCCGACCCCAGGGCACCTGTGCCCACCCCCGCCACCTTAACTCGATTGCCGGCCCTTATTTCTTCCCAACTACAATTCAATCATCCTTTGTGTTCAGCGAAAGTCTTTCTCCTCAAGTCACACTCCTCAAAAGTAACATTTTATAAGTAAAGAGAAATTTCTTACTGCTAATAAGAAACTATTACTTACTACTCCATTATATTTGTTATAGGTACTTTACAACAATATGAAAAGAATGTAAGCATTGCGGAATTAATTATTATATAACAGGTTTGCGATAAGTATTCAAAAGACTACATCCGCGTTTAACAAAATTTTTCCTAAATTAAAATAACAAGAATTTTCTTACGAATATATGCATATGCAACGATATTTGATATGATAATGTATTATGATGTTACACCTTACGTCAAATGGGAAAATATTGGATTTAATATAATTTTTTATCAAACATTAATATGGAATAATAGTTTTCAAACGTTACGATACAAAATAATCCTCTATACGGTCTAATCAATCTCAAAGCGCGAAAGTAAGTTAGCGGCTATTGTGTTAGACAAGGGAATCACTCATATACATTTTAATTTGATGTAACTCACAAACTTTTTTTGTCGAAATGTCGCACCAGATCATGCTTCTATTATTTATCAGTATTTTGTGAATAAAAATAAATGAACGATTTCCGGGAACGATAATGTTTATTACAGGGAAATTTTACCTAAAAGTATGTACTAATAGTTGGAATGTAGGCTAAGTGACACACTTGGTGGCAAACGTTCCTGCAAAGACCTTTCCTTGGTTTCTCCCCTGCTCCATCATCCCCAATAGATTATTACAGACGGCTCTCCCTACCTTGCCGACGCCGGTGACCTCCTTGACGCCTATCCTCCGCAGCAGCGCCGGCGGCGGGGGCGGAGGCGAGCGGTGGACGACTCCGCAGAACCCGGAGCTGGGGACTCCTTCGTCCTCGGGCCTCTTGCGGCGCGGCGAGGATGAGAGGTTCAGCTTCTGGGCGGCCCTGCGAACAACGGGGAGGTGTTAGTATGGGGTACAGTCTCAACGGAGGGAGGTTAGTGTGTTATAATGGACCTCCATGGCAAACAACAGGGAGTTGTTGGTACGGCGGAGCAGCCATCTCCAGGCGCTTGGAAACGGGGATTCGTTAATGTAATGATAGCTTACCTCAATGTGGATAGGAATGATATCTAAGATCAGATACCTGAAAGTTTAACGGGGAGTTGTTAGGATGTTGAAACAGCCAAACATAAGCTGATCCATGAAATAAATTTAATCTGAGTATACAATCAAAAAGATTACATACAAATTGATGGTTCGCATTTGAAATTTTTTAGTTAGGGGTTGGGGTGACAGAGGGATCAATGAAGGAATGATATTTTCATGTAAAATTTTCCTCTCCCAATATTGATAGACATTTCCAACAAACTGCAGAGTAATATTTATTTGAGTTTTTTTTTATTAAAATACGAACAAGAAAAATTATTTTATATACAGGGTGTATATAAAATGAACAATAGACTTGAACGATTATAAAATTTCTACTTAGCCCCAAAATTCCGGTTTTGGGGGGGGAGGGGTTTGAAAGCTGACAAACCAATATTTACTCAGAAGATAATTTTCGCGTTATATGCAGCGTTTAAAAAAATAATAGAAAGGGGGTAGAACTTTTAAGACACACGTAATAATACTGTATCACAGATGCAGTCAATAGTATTTCTTATTTTATAAGCTATTACTACCGCAAATCAAGAAGAATAACCATTCATTTCATTTCGTTTCATATTGGCCTTGGTTTAAATATAACGAAAATATTCACATGCAATTTTGTAAAATACGTGAAGTACTATTAGGCCCTAAGCTCAATGGAAGACCAAGCATTAAATTGCCACACCACTTAATATTAAGACCATAAAATAAGGATGAAATATTGCTGATGTCAAGACGGTTAGTAGATCAAAGAGAGCAATAACTGGTACATATTTGTGGGCGGCACGAGAGATTTGATTAAAGATTCCATTAGCTGAGCTCATCTGACGGCGCGGAATGGGCGACACGGGGAGTCAGTCACTTGTCACTTGCGAGACTTGTCAACACCTTCGACGGTGGTAAAGGGTGCAGCATGGAGAGAAGTAAATAGAATGATAATGAATCACAATGAGATTTTCTCCAAGACACATAAATAATAAAAAATTAAGACAATGTTTTATATTGATTTGTTATTTCATACAAGATACATCTGAAATGTATACGTGTAAAAGAGATCCTACCACAATTTGTCATGAGATCAGGCTGCTCAGAGCTCCTGTGGTATGTTTGTTTCTAGTATCGAGACAAATATATTTCACAATAGATAACAATGAGACTTAGATATATAGGTTTTTGTACCTAGTAGTTTTTTTAGTAGATGTCTGTTCGTACACAGCTCTAGCTTAATTAATGATGTCTTAAACCACTTCAGATTTTCTTTTAAATCTATCAGAAATATTATGTATAGAGGTAGAGACACATTTACAAGGTTATTTTTTTTATCCGTATTAGACGGTAGCTGTTCAAAAATGTCAAAGGGAACCTGGAAAGTTATAGATATTACAAAATCATACCCTATAAAAACTTAGACCCTAAAAAAAACAGGTATAATTCAATTATTAGATCATTAATACTAAACTTTAAAATCTGACAATAAATTATAGAGCAAATTAAACTCTCCTTGATGAAACAATGGCTTTGACATTAATGTGGTAAAAACTTTTGTTTATCGTTGAAAAATATTACAGTCAGTTGTTAAGAGTTGTCTTATGAATTTTTTTATTGCTTTCCTTATTTTTTTAGTCTTCATCGCGTTTTTTGTATCAATCAATTGAGTTTTAAATGGACATTTATTACTGTTTAATATCAAGATATAGTTGATCCTCTCCTGTTCATATGACAAAGTGTAAAAAGACGAAATGTAAGCACTCATAAAATAATGAAATCCTATTAAGAATAAACGTGATCTGAAACTATAAATAAATTTAGTTCATGGACAATTTCCTTACAACAATGCAATGTGCAACCCCTCCCCCTCACCATCACCATCGCCGCCGCTCAATTATCAGCGACTCGTGGTCTTGAATAATCCTGATTGCCTTCTTCGCCAACTTTTCAGCTTTGGGTTGATAACTTAATCTTTTCATCATAGACCCTAATGAAAGTCTGGTTTTGATTATATCGAATCTTTAATACAGCAGTTAATCTTGGGTTTGGTTTCTATTAATTATCGTCTATCTTCTACCTCAGATATAGCGAATCGGTCCCCACGAGATGCCTCGAGTACGAGAAAAATAAGAGTAACTTATGATGCCTCAATTTAAAATTTGAGAATCAAGAACGTGGGAAAATACTAGAAGTCTCAACACGTGCCTGGGCGGCGCCCTATTAGAGCTCAAAGTTTCAATGTGGATCTTATGGGAAGATGATTATTAGAATTTCATGTGTGATTAAGCAGATGTTCCGGAGAGTATTTTTTATTATAAACTCAACTGTTTATTGAGCAGATATTTTTAGTTAAGATAACAATTTATTTATAACTTTTTACAATTAGCAATAGGCTACCCTATAAAAATTTGTAAAACACCAATAGTCATGAAAAAAATTACGGATCCACATTACATTTCTTTTTCGTAACCCCATACATGACATTAAATAAACAGGACTAGAATAATTTAGTGTGCTGAATATACCATACCACAGTCATATTGACTTTATCCGTGGCATGGTTGGTATAATAGTTAACACTTTGTCTTAACTCAGTTAATGTCATTTATTTTGTATGTCACTGCTTTAAGTATTGGCTTACCACATCTTAGTGGTTAGAGTTGAATCGTTTTATCAAGAAACGATACAACAATTCGGATACAATTCGGATACAATTCGGATGAATGTTTTTGTATTTTTACTGAATAATATTATGTAAACCACTTAGATTGGATGACCTCTTTGTGTGGAATATTTTGTTTTATTCATTCTTTATTTATTTATTTACGTAGTTACTACGGAAATATTAATCGCCCGTTATCCATAAAGACGGGAGCTATTCATGTAAATGACAGTGTAGAAAATGGACAATATATCAATTAATGTTCTACTTCATTGAACTAACAGATAAAATAGACTCCAATCAGAGCACGAAGGTTGTGATACGGGAGGTAGAGAGACATGGGGGTACGGGGGAGCAATAGGCTACCCCCAGTTACTCATGGTTAGTCCCCAGTTAGTCCCCAGTTACTCATGGGGGACTTAGGTGGAATGGGGGATTCACAGAGTGGCATGGCAAGATGAGGGTGGCGAGGGCTGTGGGGGCATGGGAGGGCACGAGGGGTACGAGGGTTGTCGGTAGCACGGGGTGTAGTTGGGCATGGAACACGGGGGAGGCATGAGGGACATACAAAGCACAAGGACAAGTGGAGGAGCGGTGTCAATAGGGGTACGGGAGCACGGGAGCACAGGGGCACGGGGGGCATGGAGTCGTAAAAAAAGCACAGGGCATGGAAGAGGAACGAGGCCTTGAGGGGGACAGGGGAGGTATGGGTGGCACGGGGGCAAAAAGTAAAGGGGGCACAGGGGTTCAGGATGCAGGAGTGTACAGTAATTATGGGCTGGTAACCATTTAGTCATGTTTAGTTCTATTGAACTATTTTATTTACTTGAGTTACGAACACATCATGTACATGTTTGAGGTTGAAACTATTTCTATTGTGTTAGGCAGTATAGTAGTTCAATGGATTTTCTTTTTTTCTACAAAACAGTTTACGTTATCTTAATACAAGGGAAATTATTGGTTCATTACTAATTTGATACAGCCATAAAGTTTTATTAAGCTTAGGTAGGTATTTAATAAGAAAATGCAAATGTGTAAATTCACAGTACTGTTTGAGAATAAATACGGTAACTGAACAAGGAGCATATGAATTGAAACTAATTTTTGAAGATAACATCACCATGTGGATTTTTAAGCGCCTTTGCCCCTACAAGCCCCTAGTTTATTAAATTAAGATATTTTGGATTAAAAAATAATTTAAATGCATTTTTTAGGATCTAGCTGTCAATATGTTTGTTGTTTTTGTAAACCAATTTAGTTTTAAAGCGTTAGAATGCATTTGAATAACCACAGTCTGGCGGTTGATGGAGATCCGAATACCTTTGGCTACCTTTAACCCTACAATAAATGAATAGACCCTGTTTTTATTTTGAATTACACTATTACACTATCATCACTGTTTGGTTGTTTTCTATCACATCTGAGTGCGTCAAAGAATTATGCCAAGTTTGGCATGTGTTTAATTAGTACAAGGTAATGTGTAATTTGTCCATGTAATATAAATGTACGAAGCAATGTTTACGTTATTTCAATTCAGCTATTTATTTAAGCGCATGACTTATTGGTGATCCGGGTGCGTTTCAACTAAAGGCGTTTCTATTTGCAGCAACCAAAAGTCGGATTAGTGAGCGGTGAACATCAAAGACATGTTTGTGTTCCAATTAGTGGGGATTGTGGCGTTTGAATGGATCATCCCTTGACTCCTCTTGAGACGACCTCTATGAGGGAAATGCAAATTTAAAATCATTTTCATATTCACTACGGGAGAGAAGTACGTTTATTAGACATTTCCTTTACTTTATGTGAGGCTCTACTACATTAAGATTCCCCAAGTTAGTTAAACATAAACTCAAATTTGAACTAAAATTGAGTATACGTATAAAATTTTATTTAACTAAGATTAAGTCAAACCCGGTTTGGGGAAAGTGACCCTATATAGTAACCAAGGTAAGTTAGATAAATTAATAGAAACTTATCTGAGACGATCTAAAATTATAAGAAGTTACTAAAAACACTACACAATTCCACCCATTATCAATGAAAATATCATGTTAGGAATACCAAACAAATGTCTATAGATCAACCTTAAAGACAATAATAAATACTATAAAATACCCCCGTCACACCAGTTGTGAATATTTTGTAATCTCAGCTTGTTATAAAGTTTTTAATTTGTATTGAAAATAGTATTTAAATGTTTGTTTTGATATTGAAAATCATACGATTAATAACATCTACATCTACATGTATTCGATGTCTCACTTTTATCACCATTTCGTTCCATACTTGCTATTGCCGATAATAGCAGTAATTTAACTGGCTGGGTAGCTTAGTGGTTATAGTGCTCGCCTTTGAATCCAAAGGTTGACGGATCGATCCTGAGAAAAGTTAGTAGCTTTTTAAAGGTTCGATTTCGGACCCAGTTGCCATTTGTCATTGGGCTATTAATTAATGATGCTTTCTAACAACTGGTCGATGTTAGATAGTAACAAGACTGGGGTTTGGACCGTTCCCCGTAAAAACGTTAAAGAAATGCCACTGGCGTAGATACACCCAAAATA
Source organism: Neoaliturus tenellus (assembly GCA_030545055.2). Classification (NCBI taxonomy): domain Eukaryota; kingdom Metazoa; phylum Arthropoda; class Insecta; order Hemiptera; family Cicadellidae; genus Neoaliturus; species Neoaliturus tenellus. The sequence goes on along the minus strand of CM061537.1, from coordinate 55,947,466 downwards.
AAAAATAAAATAAAATAAATAAAAAATATTAAACGCCACTATGTGCATAAATTCTCTCTATCAATTTATCTTTTTACTGAACACAAGACTCAAATTGTAATTTAAGTAAGTTTTTGCATAAAAACTGTTAGTTTTATACTTAAAGCCTTGTGTTAAAGTTTTTATTCTCTTGTAAATTGTACCTATCACTGTAGGACCTATTGAAATAAACATTCTTTTGAAGTGATAATTGCCATGTTTTGAGATTAACATGTTCAAGTAGCGGCGAAAATGAAACATCAAAGGCATGTTTGAGACCCTAATTAGCTGGGTCGTGCTTTGAGCGATCATCCCTTCTGAACGCATAGTTGTACTTTAATGATACAATAAAACCAATAGAAATTAAACATTTTGAAAACCCTTTAAACTATGGTAATTAAATCCTTAAAGGTAGTCCTGATTTGAAGTCTATTTTGAAATTAGTCATTGGGTAGCCTATTATAACAAATAGTTTCACGTAGTTTTACAACTAATGATAAGAATTAAAAATTTTTTATTTAGGTAAAAAATATAAAAAATATTAATAATAAATGAAAGAAGAGTAACCATACATTAAAGCTGTTTCCTAACACGTAATTTACTATATTAATGATCATAGCTTGAAATATCCGGGACATTAATGGATAAATGCAACGATATCTCCTTACTTAATGTTCCTAAGTTTCATTTTATTGTTTAACGTTTTCACGAAAATAAAATGTGTACACAAAACATTATTATTTAGTTTTTCGGTTTACCAAAGAAAAATTAATAACCATTCTTGTTTGCAATATCTTTCTTTTATTTTACACTAAATGTAGTATGCAAATCAGTATATTAGACAAGGGTTGCAAGCCGTTCCACCATACAAATGTAGTCTACACGAGTACAACAATACTAAATTAAATAATCATGATTTATTTGACGTTTGTGAACATTTAAACTTGTAAATTTCCGGCTAATATGTTGTTTGAAATAGTGATAATAGTTTTAAAACAGTATGTATTTACAATAGTTAGTTTGCTTCGCCAACTATTTTTTTTAATATGTTAGTTACTTACAGTAATAAAATATAAAATATATTTATAAATAAAATAAAACTAAAATTACACAACACATTTACAAAACATTTGGTTAATAATTTGTACTCTAATCCCCCTAATACCCGCCGCACAAAATCAAGTAAAAAATATAAAAAATTAAAATTGACTTGATTGGCGGTAAGCCAGGAACAACATTGGCAGACCGGCGGAGTGGACGAGTGGACGAGTGTAGCACAAAAGTGATGGTCATTTGGTAACTGGACGAGCGCGCGAGTGTTGTTATTGCAGAGCCGGATGTTGGTTTTCCATTTCATACACACTGTCTACGCTCCACTGAGGATATGAAAGAACTGCGGATAAATGAAAACCGATTGCCAGGAATAAATAGACCTTCGGTAAATTGGCTATCAATGTTTTATCGAATAACTCGTACAGCTTGTGTAGTCACTTATCACTTATTTTCTGTTATTATTTTTTTCAGTGTAATGTTCCATCCCATTAATATTTTTTTATTTGTCGATTTGATCGTACTGATCTTTGCATTACTAATATTATTTTACTTAAGTAACTCCAAAAAGAAGAAACTTTCTCTAAGGTATCCAGTAATTGCTATTATTATTTCACATGCATACGAGGATAATCTGTTCATCTCACTTTTATAAGAACCGGCTAGTAAATGTAAACTTAATCCTAAATATAAACATCCTAAAGTGGATTAATCAAGCTTTCAATATCAATTAAGCTTAAGCTTAGTGCCTATTCTTCGCGTTTAAGCGAAATTGTTTATTACGAAACCATTTAACTTATCTGCACCATAAAACTTGATTGAGTAAACTCTGCAATAAATTAAGTAGATTCTATGTAGTAAGAAAAATTAAACAAATTTCCAACCATCAGATAGCCATGACAGCATACAACTCGCTATTTGACAACAGCCACAAACCTCCACAGAGTGCTTGCAACCAAATAGAGCATTCAGTTATTTAGTAAGTGGTCTTGGACCACTGGACTCATGTCAAGCAACTTTCAAGAAACTAGGAATCCTGACCCTGATAGGACTCCACATTCAGGAAACAGCCCTAAACGCGATCCAGACAGGACTTATAAGAACCTGAGAAATCACACTAAACACGTAAGAAACTTTCTACTTAATCAGAATCGCCTGATCCTGACTGATAAAATATTATCATACAGTGGAGCTTTATTCTTCAACACACTACCTGACCCCTTTAGAAGGCTACCAGAAAGAGAACTCATCCAAGCACTGAAAGCCTGGTTCGTACAACGACTTTTCTACACTGAACAAGAGTTTCTACAGTTGCGGACTGAAACCTATAGCTAAAATACACATTCTAATACACAATTGTAACACAAACACTTGACCTTCGCTCTGTTCTCTAAGAATATGAATAATAAAGAATTTATGATTTCTGATTTTCAACGTTACTGAAAATAGGTTTCACCAACACCACAACCAAAACCACTTCGATAATTTTATGTTTTATCTCAAGTTCGAAAAAAATGGTCCTGCGTCAGGTTGCATTCTGGGCGATTGTATATTTTAAATACGAGTACTTTTAAAAATATGGAGAACCCTCTTACAGCACATAGCATGATAAATCTTCTTTCAAACTTCGTTTTTAATGCATAATTATAAATTGCTTTCTACCTATAAGCTTTTATTTGCTTGAAAACAATAACATTCTAAGTGTAAGTTTAAGTTTGGACGGTGTAGGTAAACTCACCCGTCCATGGCCACGAATGGTTGGGTTGTTGTTGTTCACCGACGAGGTGTCATGACTCTCACACACGCGCCAACACACGCACTTGGCACGCACTGCTGTCTCAGGTTACAGTCACACAACGGAACGTAGGCAAAGTCATTATCTGACGGTCTGACACTTATTAGTGAAGTAGAGATATTATGGAGTTATGCCACTGTGCACAACAAAGATAAGCACAATGTAAGTCTTAAGGGTGTTTGGTCAAAAATTAAATTTTTAATTTTTACCATGGGATCGATTTGCCACAATGTAATGAACACAAAAATGGCAATTAAAAAATTTAAAAAATTTTTTTGGCTGAACTACAGGAGGTTGAAATGCCAAAATTAGGGTATTTTTGTACCAACAAATAAAGAAAACCGCAAAGTATATTTAGGTGAAAAAAACATTTTATTATTTGAATTTGCATGCTTAAAACATTAAAATGTAAAAAAAATCAAATTTTACAACTTTAATTTTTTTTCTCTTTTTAATAATTTATTTTCTATAAATGTTTTGTCAATTTCATTACTAGTTTTGTTTTAATATGTGTGGGTTTTATCTATTATTACGATTAAATTTTTAGATAATGTCTATGTATAATAGTTTTGCTTATTTGTTGGTACAAGTAACACCATGTCAGCGCGGAGCGCGACGCTGCGAGTGTAGTGGTGATCATCTACAGCGGCCGCACGCGCCCGGGCGCGTGGCCGCGCAGGTTATCTGCGCTCTCTCTCACTCGTTCTCACTGCCTCGTTCTCTCGCCCGATGCTCGCCGTGGCCCCGCCGCGCCAGCCGTGGGCCGGATTCGACCAGCATTCGAGCCATTTCTTCTAATTCTGCTGACTTCTTTTTCTTGGAATATTAAATGTTTAAGGATTGCAGTATTGTTAATTCTTATTAACTTTATGGTTTTTGTTTTTCTCAGTTTAACAATTAAATATTAGTGAACATATTAAAAACATATTTAAAAAGTATTTGGGAATTAATTAATTACGCATTTAAAAGAATGTCAGACGAAAGTACAAAAATTAAGTAAATGTTTAGGCCTAATTATATTTGAATAACAAAGTAAAAATTAATTATTCTTTATGCATGTTATATGTTTCCTAGAGATCGCCCATGCACTGGTCGAAATTCGACCGAACATTCTGTTGATTTTGAAACAATTAGTTTTAGAATGTTTCACAACTGAAACATCTGTTCTTCCTCATTTGCTAGCATTTGTCATTACAACCGTTGCCTAAAATTCAATGAATTATTTTTTTTTAACTTTTCGTATCATAGAAACCATTTTTTATGAGGAATGGCGTGACTTCATCTTTAATTTTTTTGAGAACTCAGAGCTTAATACAATGCCACTTGAGATATTTTCGGGAAGTTACAGTCGATGAAGTATTTATTTTTAATTTTTATTATTATTATTTTTATATGAACTATGGTAAAATAGTTAAATAATCAGTGCATATAAAGAAAATGACATGGATAAAAACCAAAATAAATTTTCCTTTCCTAAAATTCACTGATAACAATTCGAAAAACATATGTGAACTTGAAAAATTAGAGGTTCCTATACATTACTACAGCACACTGACATTGCTCCATCCAAACTGATTTTATTTTTTGTCCATGTGACTGGAAGCTGTTGAACCCTGTGGACGGTTTTTTCTTTTCTTTTTCTTTTTTTTTAAGTGAAGCAATGTAGTTTTGAAGCCAATCTGGGTTTTTGGGAGTACTATTGAGAAAAACTGTTTTCCCACACCAAAGTAAATCACTAAATTTTACCTATGAACTCTGGTTAAATGGCTTTGTATATTAGCAGATTTTATTTACTTTAACGTTATCTTACTTCCTTAAATTAAAAATATCGACATTTTCAAACCTATACAATTTATTTATTTTACACGCTTTCAATCAGCTGATTGTAAACATACGAGGTATTTAGTCTAAATACAGTGGATGAGCAAAAGCTCATGAAGGATTTGGTATTATGGTCAGTACCTAAAAACGTTTACTATTACTATGATGTATTGTCATTTATGAAAAGAAAGTTGCTTAATTATGTAATGTACGTTATCTTACTTCCTTAAATAAAAATATCAACATTTTCAAACCTTTACAGTAAATTTATTTTACACTCTTTCAATCTGCTGATTGTAAACACACGAGGTATTTTGTCTAAATACAGAGTGGATGAGCAAAAGCTCAAGAAGGATTTTTTTTACTATAGCCAATACCGTACCTAAAAACGTTCACAATTATTATAATGTATTATCCTTTAAATGGAAAGAAAGTTGCTTTATGTAAAATAGCTGATTGCTTTAAAATTAAGACTAAATTGTAAATGGGAAATGTTGTGCAATCAATTTGTCGTTTGCAACGTTGTAATGCTTTACATTTACGTAACTAAACAACAGTATATGTGGCGCAGTCGGTAGCGTGACTTACTCCAAATCAGACGGCCCGGGTTCCAAACCGATCTTCACTGATATACATTTTTGTAATGTGTCCAATAACGGCGTCACTAATAAATGTTTTACTGATGGTACCGATATTTTTTTAAGCAAAATAGATACATTAAAACATTTATAGGCCTGTTCAAACTCTCAAAAAACTTATTTATTAAACTAACAAGTTTACAAGTTAATAGTTTAGGCTTGCTTATGTTTTGATGTTTTTAACTAATATAACGCTTTGATTAAGCTACTTATTTCTGATGTTGTTGAACCTAATAGAACGGTTTCCTTAGGCTAATTAGGTTTGCGCCTACCTAAACAATCAAATTGACATGTTTATAAAATACTAAAGAGTAGGGCCTATAAGTACAATAATGCAACATTATTGGTTTTAGGGAATAGGCCTACTTTTCCGACCCTCAAACTAAAATCGTAGTATTTTCTGTAAAATATATTATTGTTCTTGGCATGGCAGTTCAAAGAAGTACATTTTATAGACTACCTTACATGTTTGCACTATTATAGCGTTTCATTTACCACTAATGGAGCTATATCCGTCGAGTATCGACGGGTAACAACTAGTGTATAAATATTGTAATTTTGTTTTATTAAATAAGTACTCCTATGCTCTAAAATACTTAGGCCTACTTAATTGAACTCATTTTTTAACAACTTTAAATGGGTTTCCAGGACCATAATTAATATAAAATTCCCTGATGATAAATGTATAAATAATAGTGAACAAATTTACGGTTTGTTACTTTTAAATTAAAATTTTTTTAGAGTAATATGTCTATGAATATATTACAAAGTAGAAGTCCTCTAGTCCGGCCTCAGATGGTTCGGCCGCCGGATAATCTGGCCGCGGTGTTCCGGAAATGAAATGTTCAGAACCGGGCTTTTCCCACGGAAAAAATAGACAAGAGTTAACTTGTCCCATGTTACATTACTAAAATATATCAGTTCAATTGACGATTTCCAGACAATTCGATTTTGGATGTATTATAAATATTTGTGTTAGTGTTCAATTTTATTTCGTTATCTTTTTGTTCAGTGTTTCGCGGCCCGATCGTCGATGTAAACGAAAGTTAGGTCACTAGACAGATTCCGTCGCTTTTACAGTCCCATTTACACGTTAGAGCCTTTGTTAGAAGACCAGTATTATTGTCTGTTAAAAGCAGGTTCATCGCTAGCGACCGGTCGTGTTTCCGATCGTAATTTCAGCGCTACAATGTCTGAGAGGGAACAAATCATGATTGTTAAAAAGTTGATACATAGCATTGATTGGGCGACTTTGATACCTGTTACGGTTATACTGTATCGAAGTTCTAAGTTACTTGGAGTGTCTTCTGCCTGAAATTGTTGACAGCAGGATCACAAGAGGCCTGAACAGAGATGCTCCCTACATCATCGATGCAAAAGAGAATAAAGAAAAAAAAAGTGGAAATAAGGCCGAATAAAATGTAAAATATTATAATCTATGAAATTTTGCAAACGTTTTCATTAACATTTCCTATGTTTTATTAATGTTTTAAAGATTGAAATATGTTTCACATCGAAATATAATATATTTGGTACCTTGGTTTTAGGCCTTTTGTTTTTGTAGAGAATTGTAAAAGGCCTACAACCAAGGTAATAATTAACGTTCTTGTCACTGGGTAAACACAAGAAATATAACAAGTGTGTCTATTATTTTTCAACTCTTACGTGTTAGTGGAATCATTTTAGTGTTGAGCCCCAAAAAAATTGCAACACGAGCGATTTTTGTTTTAAATGGTAGCTAATAGTGCTCTTATTAACCCCTCAAAAATCGCCATTGGGAACATGCCCAAAAATTCAAAATGGCCGCCAAGATTGCTGCCAAAATATATATATTGGCTTATATCTCGAGAACGGTTAGTTTTATCAAACTTCTTTATTTTAGCAAAAATGTAGCTCTTTTAATGCCAATCAGTTTTCATATTTACATTTTGTATGTCAGACGTACGGTATGGCCGGAATTTGCCGAGCCGCAATTCATTAAAATCTGCCTCTTTAGCGAATTTCAGTTTGGGGCCCCCAGAAGCCAAAAACATCATTCTTTTGAATTTTTAGATATACACACATATATATATCCATATATATATTTATCAATTTATCTGTAAGCACGATAGCGGTTACAAAAATGGTCCGATCATAATGAAATTTGGTATGGAGGTGTAAAGTGGTAATTATTCGGAGGAGTTCGAAAACCAGCCCGATCGGACTATTGGAAGGGAGGCAAGGGGATTTTACCCCTCAAAAATGTTTTTTTTTGGGGGGTTTTATATATAAAAATTAAACTAATCAAATGTTAGTTGACCCCATTGAATTCAACTTGAAAAAACAAACAATTTTGCATCTTGAATCATCGCTCTATGTCCATTGGTTGCCGAGATATTGAAAGCGGTAAACACAGAACATTGTCAATATGTTAACCTTACGGGAAATAAATAAAATGCTATATATCTATTATTTGTGAACATATCTTAATAAAACTTGGTATGTGGCTTCATCTAGTAGAGATATACTTTATTATGGCCTAAAGTTCCCCTGTAAAGCAAACCTGCATATTCATTTCCCATGTTATTCTAGTGGAGAATATTTTGCTGCAACAGAGGTAGGCTATTTATCTAAAAAATATTCTAAATTTGTAATTTTTATGACGAAATTTTTGAAAATACTAATTTTACGTAAAAACATCATATTTAAAAGATGTTCTCCATTTTTTTTTTTTAGCTGAATTCAATACAGTGTACACAAAAATTTGATTTTTTTGAAATTTTATATGTAAAAAAAAACAAAAAAACAAAAAAACGTTGCAGCAGACCTGCATACTCAGCGAATTTCAAATGCTTCAATAAATAATTAATAAAATGGTGAATTACATCAAGATTTGTCAACGTATGTTCATAAATAAACATGCAAGAATATTCTCCATTATTATTCCAGAGGTAATAGCTTAATTTCACTAAAGGGAAATTCGCTAAAAAGACACAGATTTTAATGATTTGTGGCTTGGCAAATTGTGGCCATACCGTACGTCAAAATGTAAATATGAAAACTGATTGGCATTAAAAGAGCTACATTTTTGCTAAAATAAAGAATTTTGATAAAACTAACCGTTTTCGAGATATAAGCCAAAATTTATATTTTGGCAGCAATTTTGGCGGCCATTTTGAATTTTTGGGCATGTTCCCAAGGTGCGATTAATGGCGATTTTTGAGGGGTTAATAAGAGCACTCTTAGCTATCATTTAAAACAAAAATCGCTCGTGTTGCAATTTTTTTGGGGTTAGGCCATATTTTCTCATAAAATGATTCCACTATGTTCCCAAAATGCATTGAGGTTTAGGCCTAAATTTATGACATTTTAATTTTCAACATGCAACGACATCATTAACTTATTTTTTTATTGTATTTTAGTTATAATCAAATTACGTAAAAACTACTTTAAACATTTTGAATTTTTTAAATCACCAATTATTTATCAATTAGAATATATTTCTACTGTTAAATTCTGAATTCAATGCATATACATAAAAAATAAGTTGTAAAATCCTGTCACAGCATAGGATCGTGTAAAACATTACACAATTGACGCAATCCTTGACGCCAATCGCGCGAACCCCGATGCCGCCTACCATGCTGCTACAGTGCCGTTGCCGTAGCCCGAGCCGTGATGCCGCGATCGGCTGAGTTGCCGAGAGGAGGGGTGGGGGTGGGAGAGAAAAACAGGGGGAGGGGCTCTCTCCTCTCTTTGCATATGTGTGCCAGTGTGCGTGAACGCTGCGCCATTGTGGCCCTAGCGGAGTCTAGCGGCGAACTCTGGAACTACTGATTCTCACCGCGAGACTTGCCTCGCGGCCAACCGGCCTTAACATAAAGTCATAAAGTATTACAGTAAGCAGAAAAACTAACTGAAATTGCAATAGAGTATTAATAAATATTTTCACAAGCCCTATGTGCTTTGTTTTGGAAATGAATACGAAATTGATCAATGTTTGTAATAAAATAAAGGAATTTCGTATGAAAAAATAAAACCTTTTGAAAATCCGGATGGTAAAGAAACACTTTAAATTAAATAATTCAAAAGGTATTAATAAATTTTTTCTTGAAAAATTTTTGATATTTAAAATGTGTTTTTTTTCACAAAAAAAAAAAATTAAACATACTTACATCACAAAGGTACGAGTAGTTTATAAATAATTAAAGCGCAGTTATAAAAACTCTTTTTTTATATACTCCTCACTATTTACCCTTTTTCTTGTATAAAAGTATAAAAATACATGTTCACGGGAACGCGGTAGGAACGAGTCGGCGTCGTGATAGGAACTGAGCGTCGCGACGTTGTTCTGGCGGCGCGCCGGGCACGACTGACTAGTGACTACGGACGATGCCGCCCCCGCGCCGCTCCCACCGCCGCCCCCACTGGGGGTGGTGGGTACGCCGGGCTGGTAGTGGATCCGTATCAATTGTATTTCGTCTACGTCTACGTCTGGGTCTGAGTCTAATGTAAAGGCGAGAAATGGAGACATAGACTTCGTGCTTCGTTGGGAAGATGAGCTCGAGATGAGCCCGTGGTGAGTTTGAGATACTTACTTGATACTTGATACTTGTAGGCTTCATCGCTGACCGAACTAATCGGATAGATGAGTTCCCAGCACAATGAAAACTCATTATTGTACTTATAGCGTGACTGCAACTATCCTAAACATATTCAGTATCGAAATGGCACAAATCGCCACACAATCATTGAAGATATAATGGACATATCGGTTGCATCCTCTAGTGAGAGCGAGACTAGTTAAAAAATTTTTATCTACTAAGGCGATCTAAGGGAAAGTTAATTACAGTTTTTAAAATGTTTCTTATGATATATGACATGCAATCCACACAGTACGTATGGAGCACTAAATACAAACTCACTTTAAAATGTATGTATTACTTGCAGATTAGAGGGAAATGATCAGTGGGAGAATTATTTACAGCAAACACACCGTTGAAAACCTCTTCAGTGAACAGTCTTTCCGGGTTTTCAGTCTCATTCTCAGGCTCAGTATTAGTATGGTTCTGTTTTGGTCTAAATCTCTGCAGTCACAGTGTCAGTCTCAGTCTGAGTCAGTATCGTTTTCAACAGCGTGTGGTAACAACATGGCGGCGTTTTCACGTTGAGTTTACAGCGTCGTCAGTCGGAGCGTTCAGTTAAAGTTTTATCGTCCGTAAACGTTAACTCGAGACTACAATGAAGTCGGCGATTATTGCGCCCTTATGTGTTTTGCTGACAAAGAGGTTAAACGAGTCGATTAAATACTATGTTTAGTATGAAAATATGAATTATGTTATTTAACGGTTTGATTTAGTGCATTTAACAAATATTTATTAGAAGTGAAAGCATTTTATAAGTTTTACGGTAATCGCAAATAATGGGTAGCTAAAAGGTTAAGGGCCTCGATTTTTAAACAAAAGATTGCCGGTTCGATCCTAACACAGTTACTATTTTAAAGGTTCGATACTGAACTCAGTAGCCATTTGTCATTGGGCTATTAATTAATGATGTTAACTAACAAAATGCCGAAGGCAAATAGTAACAAATCGGGTGTTTGGCCTTCCAAAAGCTATTAGGCCTAATACCCTCAGGCGTAGATATAGACCTACACAAAATGAAAAACATGGATAAACAAAATGAAAAAGTAAAATAAAAATACAACCAACTTGTGAAATTAAATGAAAGCTGTAACAGAGCTTGGTAGTCACTCGTTTTGCATCATCATCAACACCAAAAGAAATTTCTTTAATTATAATTTTCCAAATAAATATAATTGTTAAAATCAATAAGATTGTCAACTTTATCGTATCAGGATTGGTACTGAAACGCTTTCTTTATAAATCCACCATCCCTTTGTAAAATTTGTTAGTAGGCCTAAACATACCCAATCTAAACCATTGTTTGAAAACTTAAGCGAGAATATATCAATTGTAATTCCAATATTTTCGGTATGGTTTTAAAATGTGTTTTTGCTGCTTTGACTTTTTCAATACAAACGTTTTTTAATCTACGATAACATCATTAGTTGAGCTTTTTTCTCTTGTGTTACCAAACATATGTCACTCATTAAACTAAATTTTAGTTAATTTTTAACAAAAATTGAGTTAGTAAAGTTCAAATTCGAGAACGTATTTTAACGTATTTTGTGCTCTGGGGTTCAACACATCGTTACCTTTTATCGTAGATACATTTACCTCATAGCAAGTGTCAGATACGAAGGAACACTCGGCGACAAATGCAACAGTCGTTTACGTCTTTTCATTTGTCGTTTACGACCATTTCCGACAATGGATCGGTTACGACCAGCTCAAGTCAAGTTACGCATACACGGCTGGTCCTAAACCGGAGCTTCCATTAAATGTTTATCGTTCATGCTGATGACGCAGAGAAAGTTATTTGGAAATAACGTAAATTACGATCAAGTTATACTTAATAGTATACCCGGTCCTTGCAATTCATTAGGACAAAGAGTAATATTTGGAAAAGTATGAGTAGAAAGTAATAGTAGTAAGAGTACGAAAACTATTCAACACACATCTTTATATGATGTGAATCTTTAATTTTATTTAGACTTTGAGTGACACGTCACAAGATAGGACATAATAGTTTTAGAAAAATTAAGAGTAGGTAATTAAAAAATCTGATTTTCATGCAGTCATAATGTATTGTAATCTATATATATAAAATACGTGATGCCCTTTTTTTGTTAACACTACTCCTCCGTTATTTCTGGACCAATTTTAAAGTTTGAGGTGTCAATAGAATGGTCTCAGTTCGTAGTTTTGCAATAAGGTTTTAGATTTTTGATATTTTAATTCTGCAGCTCACGGGAAGCCCTCAAAGTTCATTTTTTGTCCATAAGATTAACATGGGGAACAATTTTTATATTGAATTTCTAAATAAAACAGCTGTTGATTGTAAAACAGACAAACACATATTAAAAGCTTAATATAAGGAATTGAACTACTGGTACTGAAATATCAACACAATTTCATACTTTAAAACAAGAAGTGTCTTTTGTCGTATTTTAACCTTTTCTCAAAATTTAGCACGTAGATTTTTCTTGATATTTTATCTACGTGTATTTGGGCACAAAATAAATTTAGTAACGTAACCCTAGAAAAATTCATGTAGGGCCTACAAAAACAAGTTTGGAAATTGAAATTTTTTATGTGGGTCTTATGGGTTGTTCGATTGGTATTTAAACAATAACGAAAGTTAACAAATATTGAAATAGAACACTAAATTTGTGTACATGGGTTCAAACTGCAGTAAACTATAAAGAAAATGGATAGTTGGTTGTAGGTGTTATAACCTGTTTGTTTACTATTATAATATACACAAATTTAATGCAGAATGATACACAAATTAAAACTCCTGTTTAAAAGAAACAACATTTAAACGTTTTTTACCTCCAGTGCAGAAAACAAGCTTATAATATGGTTTGTTGATATGAATTTGTTGATACGAACATATGAATATGGTTTGTATGAAGAGAAATTTCAACCAAAATAAATACCACATAAAACCAAAATGGACCACACTAACAAAGATGTAGATTCTCCTTATTTTAATTCACACAAGACTTTTGGAATAAACATAATTTGGAAAAAATACTCAAAAATTAATAGCCTTGACAGCAATAAAATTCTCAATTAGTATATTAAGAAATAACATATACAACAATTAGACTTTGAAATAATATAAAAATTTGTATTAGTATTATTTGTTATTATAGCAAGTTACAATGTGTAATAAGATTATAAATAATAAATTATATTTATATTATATATTATATTTATTTATTTACATTTTGCAATCCCATGGAAAATTAAGCTATAGGGGGTTCAGTTCTTTTTTAATAGTAATGTGGACTCATTCACTATGTCGCCGACTACCTCATAACAGCTGCAATGAGTGTTGCATAACTCATACAGGACCGGGGAGTTGTAATGAAATGTCAATTTTTATTCCGTTGTCATTTAAGGCCGGTTCCTACGTGGGCGACAGATGCGACGCGACGATAGCGACAAAATTTCAAACAAATGTATAAGCATTGGAGCGTTCTTAGTGGGCGACAGGAGCGACAACAATTTACAATGTATAACGTTATGGCAATGCAACCTTGTCGCTGGTGTCGCTCCAGTCGCTCTCGTCGCGTCGCATCTGTCGCCCACGTAGGAACCGGCCTAAGTTTTATGTTTGATGAACTATGTAGATCCAACATCTGTGAATTTATTCTAGATTTTATAGGAGTGTTTAGACAGTCCTAAGACAAATCGGAAAAAGAACAACTACGTAATCATAGCTAATTTGGAACTAAAAGAACAACCACCAAATCTCAACAATGCCACATTGGCAAGTTGCATAATTAGTAATGAAGATCGATTGATGAATCAGCATTATGTTTTACTGATTTTCACCATATTTTATTTTTTATTCAAAGTTACTCTACTAAGTTAAATGGACTAGTCGACTAGTCGACTGCCCATCTCTTCTCGGGATGATCAACCTGAGGATACCAACGGGTACAAGATCAAGGCACATGTTTGAAGTTGAATACTCCAGTACGAATTATATCAAGTTCAGCCCCATTCCTCGTATGCTGCGGACAGGGAACAGTGTTAGCGGCTCCGTAGACTTCTTTGCTGACTCCGCGGGATCCTTCAGGAAAACTGTGCTCAGCTCTCCCTTCATTACTGAAGTGTAGTGGCGCTCGGGTGTGATAGCATGCATTATGCCTATTGGTGGTGCCTCTAAAGGGCCACATGCATGCAGTGTCGCTACTTGGTGGCAGTGTTGTGTTGTGAAATTTCGCATGCCCCACTGGTGGTGCCTTTAAAGGGCCACGTGCATGCAATTCAGTTTTCTCTTAAATATGTGGTTACTAGTGCATTGCATGCTCTTGCCTGTTATTTTCATTTAGTTACCCAAAATGCATGTGATCAGTTCTCCTCGCGCCTGTCATAACTTATTGTAGTCTGTTTTTGCATGTTCTGAGAGACCCGCATTTTGTTTTGTTATTTTGTTATCTTGTTATTTAGACATTATTTTTATTGTTATGGATATGCACAACTGTTAATTGTTTTGTTGTTATTTATGATCTCTCACTGCATCAATTTGTCACATTTTTTACCTGTCATGTTATTGTTCTGTTTGTTATAGTAGACTAATCTAAATATTTATCTCTTTAATTGCATTTTTAAATGTAATTACCATATTGCTTTAATCATAAGCCATCCTGAATTCTGTAATGTTCTGTAAAATGGTTTCGACCGTGAGAATAAATAAATAAATAAATAAATAAATAAATAAATACTCTCTCTATTACCACAGAGCAAGGTTTAATACTCTTATAATAAATGCAGCGCATTGCGCTGCACGGGCCCCCTAGTATTATAATATTTTTTGTAGAATTCTGAAGTTTATTAACAATGACTATAGGATAAACTTGAGAACTCCATGCATACTAATTGTGAGTTTTGCACCTCACTTCAACTTAAAATGTAACACAATTGGCGAATTACCACAATAAAAAAGAGCAGCTACAAAACATCAAGCATTTATTTTAACCTTCATAAACATCTCAGATAGTTTCTCATACGAAAACAAACATTACACAAAATATAAACAAACATCAGCTGATATTAAATTTAATTATTACATCTTATTCTCCACATTCTCCCACCTAATTTTCTATCAAGAAGAAAATTACTACGGTAACTAGTACAAACAAGGCACTTTACAAATTAAGTCTCAAGTCTTTGTGGAACTTTTATACATCTCCTTGCTCTAGTTTGTCTTGTATGGACATCTGTACATATATCAGCTGAGTTGTTTTCCGGTTTCATCGTCACAATCGTATCAACGAGTACCCGAACCCTACGTTCAATTTCATTATTGAACAATACTGCCGTAAAAGTTTGTAAGTAAACCTCATTTCCTGTCTCTGATGCAAGGCTATGAATCTTATTATTCCCCTCAGACTTACTAGACTCAGGTATAGTGTTACGAGCTAGTGCCGGTTTACAAACCTCAGATTTATTACACATTAATGCAATGTGTCTCCCACCGCATTCACTACATCTTGATCGACATTTACGGGAAAGATGGTTGGTTTTAGTACATGAAAAACATGCTCTTGCCTTTTTCAAAAAGCCATTTCTTCATCAAAAGTCATGTTAAGAGCTTTAACACATTCAGACGACAAATGTTTTTCATTACAAAACACACAGTGATGAGCACGAGAGTTTATGTTAGTCAAGTCAGCCGCGGTTGGGCGTCGATCAGGTTCATGAACCGCAGAATCATTTCTGCTTTTACAAGCCCTACTCAAGTTTGGGTTACTCGCACCTGCCAATTTCACTCTCTCTTCAGCTTCCACCTCAGACTTGAGAAACGCCTTTAAGCTCAGCATTTGCTCTTTTAGCGATACGTTGCGACTGGTATTAGTCCTCTGCCAAATTCTCAATGTCTCAGTTGGAAGACACGACTCAATGAGCGGGAACAATATGGCAGCATAATTATCAGAGACTATATTTAACGTCTCTAAGACACGCAACTGTGTTTCTAGTTTATCGTAAAGGTCTGGGAGTTTCAAACAACTACGACTAACTAGTTTTAAGAGTCCACGAATGTAGTACTCAATTAACAAATCCTCTCGCCCACATCGTTCCTTAAGGGATTGTATTCCCTTGTCATAATTTTCACCAGATTGTGGAAAACTCTCAACAAGTACTCGAGCTCTAGAATTCGGTACCGTTGCTTGGATTAAATATTGAAATTTTTCTTCTTTTGATAATAATTCATCCTCATCTATTAGTGAAAACTGAGCCCAGAAATAAATCCACTGTGATACATCCCCGTTAAACTTAAAAAGTTCTAGTTTAGGTAGTTTAACACTATGCTGTCTGTTATTACTATTAGTACTGCCTGGTTTGTTACTTCCTACTTCATCCCTATTTATTCTGTCAAATTTAAATTTTAGAGTGTGAAACTTACGAGAATACTCATCTGTAGCCTCCAGTTCTGCAGTAACATCCCCTTCGTCCTTCTCCAATTCATAAAAACAGTCCAGTATATCGTTATCCATTTTAACAAGTTCCAAATACCTAGACTCAAGAACAGAGAAACGTTCCGACAGATCATCAACATTTTCGCTGGTGTTTTCTTCTCTGAGAAGATCATTCAAACTTTAGATACATTTATCTAAAGTTTCTTCGGCTGCCATTTCACAACACAAAGAAATTCCCCTACCAATGTGTTACTGTCCTGTCTACCGGTCGCCAGATGTGAGTTTTGCACCTCACTTCAACTTAAAATGTAACACAATAATGTATTGGCGAATTACCACAATAAAAAAGAGCAGCTACAAAACATCAAGCATTTATTTTAACCTTCATAAACATCTCAGATAGTTTTCTTCCTACAAAAAACAAACATTACACAAAATATAAACAAACATCAGCTGATATTAAATTTAATTATTACAGCTTATTCTCCACACTAATAATAACGATTTAACATGACATAAAAATCCAATAAAAGCGAAGTGGATAATTTGGTTTCAATACAAGCCTTAATCATTCATATCATCATTATACTGTAAATATTATTCACCTATAGGCCTACCTAAGTACCGACAATACTTGTTTGATATTCACAACGGTCACATTATGTTCATTAAAATTATTAATTCTTAATTGCTCTATAGTATTACAATGAATATTATACCATTTCTCAAGGGTAATGAATTATTTGCCATATACTGTACTTTCTCAAGTTTCTGCCTTAGCCATACTCTATTTTATACATTTTAACCCTTTACAATAAAGCAATATCCTTTATTATTCGGCGTAAAAGTAAAATTGCTAGTAACAAAAGCAACACTTAGAGTTATAATTATACACCACAGTAAAATGATTAATCTGTAAACTCAGCTTTGCTGTTAGATAATTTTGCACAAGCGCATAATCAGACACTTTAGTGTACAAGTGATAACGGTCAAAATATATACAAGAGTGTTATGTTAATTTCTCCAACCACATCAGTATATCCTCATTAAATATAAATACTTGTAACACTATTAAATTAAATACTTGTAAGACTATTTGTAACATAACCTAATGGTTATTGTTAGTCATCTATTGTTTTTTTATTTTATTTTACTTCGTAGTATTTTACTACATTTCGTGGTTACAATAAAGTGATTGCAATTATTCAGAGTTCATCATTTTTTATGATTTCAGTACTGTTGTTGAAAAATAAAACTTTGTATGTCTATTTCAGTTTTTATTTCAAATTTCATGCGAGTTTTAAATTATATTTTTCATTACTCCATATTATTGTTATTCTTTGTTGAATTTGCATATTATTTATTACTGTATCTTGATTTAAGTATTTATCAAAGTTTTCACGTTTGTTATTAGCTATTAGATTTTTACTGGATTTCTTAAACCTGATTGCTAAAGCACATTGAAAAACGTATTGTAAACACTGTAAAGATGACATTGTTGAAAGAAGAATATTACATTAGAAAGAATAAAAACATTGACACCAACGAGTTTTTGGACATATAATGGACTTAAATCAATTTTACGAACCCAGGGTGAGTATATCTTCCGAATCCTGATATTATCCTGCTTCCTCCGCGTATATTAAGTATCGCTTTTAGTAATAGTCTCAGTTTAACGGGCCGACAATAAGCGTTGACTGGTAGTTGCGGAAGTTGTCTCTGGTTTTATTAGCAATATCTCGTTATTTCGGCACAGAATTGCTCACTTTACGATACGGCTTAACGGGGCCGTAAAGATAAAAGCTCAACCTTAGAGCGAGCCTAATGCTGCAAGATATGGATTGGGACCACTAGTCACAGAGATTGGGACATTGATTTATTTCCCTGTTGTTGACAGTTTTAGTTGAGGTATTTTATAACAGTTTTAATTTAAAATGTTTACAATTAATTAAGGGTTTTCACGTTTATCTATGTTAATTCCGTTTATATATTTACGGAACTCTAATTTAGTTAATGGGGAATAACAGGATATAAGCGTGCTTTATCAAGTACAAGCTCTGGATACAATTATTTAAGTCCTAACTTCAATTATTATTATTATTATTATTATTATTATTATTATTATTATTATTATTATTATTATTATTTGTAAAATGTATATATTTTTTATATTAAGAAATTATTTGGTATCAGTCGGTAGGGAGACAACTGACTATAACATTTTATACAAGTGAGAGGCTAGGAAAGACCACTGCAAAATTTTACGTTTTAGATAAACCATCTTATTGGCTGATTTGAAGAAACTTATTGAAGTTATTAAGACTTATTACAAAGTATTAACGAATAACTAAAATTTATATTGGACACACACAACAAACTAGAAGTATAATAATAGTTGTTCTTTAATTTAAGGTGTTTTTAAAATTAAGAACCACAAGAAGAAATAGTATAGGTTATTTTGTGTGAAAAATAAAGTATATAAATATGGTTTACCGTTAGCGAAAAAACCTGTTTACAATTACACGAATATACACTTTAATCCAACATTGGAAATCCCAAAGTATATGTAGGAAACTATCATGTTCAATCTTTTTGTATGCTTCCCTTAGATCCGTATTATTACATATACGGATATATGTCAATATACCTAATTGACATATCATATAAATGTCTTCAAAATATGTAGAAATGTCATTTCATAAGAATTTACCTCTAAGCTGATTTTTCTAATTGAGGTCACAGAAAAAATTCATATGTTTGACAAACAGTTAAAGTTTCTCACACAAGTTACATTGATAGAATACGTAATTTTAAAATGAGCACGGACGATATAGATCTCTACACCCTTAACTTTGTTATAATGAACATCATCGGAATATTTTCAGCTCATTATGTTGATACAAGAAACAAAACCAAAACCCCGGCGCGCCAAAGAACTGTCGCCTCGTGGACATGCCGATGTTTAAATACAACGTTCCACTTGTACGTAATTTCCCCTCATTTTTCAAATTCCCAACCATCGTCGGCCGACAGCGCTTGGCGTCGTTTATTTCTTCGCTGTGGAATTCCCATTTGGGACCGGCAGATGTAAATTGTCCTACAACTTTATTCTTGGAATTTGAGCGAGGAAGGAAAGCATTTTCATTTAAATTAATTTATCGGAAGTGGATTGTAATGTCTTGCAGTGAAGTACTCAACTTGAAGGTAAGCATTTTGTAATACTAAGTTTTATAATTAGTCTAAGTCGTATGTGAGATTTAGAACACTTGACTGTGTACTTAAAATTGTTAAAATGAATTCTTGACTTTTCAAAATGTCAATGTAACTAACGTCTCAAGTCTAGTGTTCAACAAATACTCACTTTAGCAGCTACAACTTGACGTTTTTTAAACATGACAAGGAATCCTACAGAATATGTTTAATATAATTATAGCACCTTTTAAATCTACAAATACCTATGCTTATTTAATACACTAAGGGTTGTTTGGGGAGCGAACTCCTCCTACAATCTTTAACCAATTTTCAAGTTTTTGGTGTCGTTGGATAGGGGGCTTGGTACTGTAGTTGTTTCCGCCGAAAATTGGTGAGAATCTGACTTAAAATAAGGGCGTTATCCACAAATTAAATTTGAAATTTTCCCATTACAATAACATTGAGATTGGTTTGAGCATTTTAAACATCTGTTAACGTGCAGCTGTAGCTTTTTGTGATCTCTGATATTCACAGTATTGGATTGGTCGGATGTCATTGATTTAGAACTAAATGTAACTTTTGTATTGTATCAAAATAAATTTCTCTATGTCGAGCAACACGAGCACTAGTATTTGTCTTATATCCACTTTTGAACATTACACTAATATTTTTTGATCAACGTCACCTCAAACCAATATCACAAATTACTTCCATAAGTTCTTTTTATAACTAAAGTTGGGTACGTTTTAGGTCGTAACTGGCTTACGAGAACTATTAGGAATTTATATTTTTAACTCGCATGGACCTCAGATGTTTCTTATAACTAAAGTGTATCTATATAAAATAATCAATTTAAAAATATTGAATGCATAAACAAAATGGATTATTTTATAGATAGACCCAAGATTCAAGTCTCCACAACGGCCAATATGCTCTAGAACAGCCATCACCATCCATAATTTATAAGCAAACTGCAATGCTTACAAGATGTGTATTACTGTATTTTACCTAAATTCCACTTACCATATTATATCTACATGTTTTCTGAAAAAATTAGGTACTCGAAATTTTAAAGTAAATAATAATCAACGTTCGCTAAACAAATTATTTCCAAATAAACAAATCAATAACATGAACAAATTTGATGCAAAATAATAATAAAAAACAAATAAGATAAAATGCCAAAACCAACTTATGTTTCATGTTTCATAATATAAGTAAACAAAAATATTTCAATCGTAAGTAAGTAAGTAAGTAATTCTTATTGTTCAAAACTGTAAAAATGGAGATGTCCGTTGAAATGTAAAATAAATAAATAAGTAAGTAAGTCCAAAAACAAAGAAAAAATTTTATGCAATATATGTCCTATAAAACGCTTCTTTAAGTCACTAGCCGCCATTTTGTTTGTTGTCCTCAGAAATGAAACAAAGGTACCGTATACAAGATTAAAAATTTATTTACACTTATACTGCAAAGATTACGGACGGTAGATACATTAAAAGATGGAAAATGGCAATGGATTTTGACCGGACACACCGATCATCATCAAGCCCAAAGAGAGAATGACAGGACCATCATTGTGTAAAATAATACAAGAGACAATATGGCGTCATAGTCACATGACTTTCTTCACTGCTATTGGCCAAAATTGTACCAATTGAGAAACAAAGTGTACCGTACGGAAAAAGAATATAAATTATCAAAATTACCAAATAAACATAAATATAATTTTCTTAAAAAAATTTAATTTTTCCAATGTGTAATTTCAAAAGTGCGTGACTTGTTTATTTCAAATGCAAACAATCTTTAAAACGGTAAATTCTTAAAAAGTTCTTAAATGTGCATAAAATTTTGAAATTTAATTATCGTTAAAGTTTTATCTAGATTGTAATAATGATTAACGGATTTATTGTGATTTTTTTATTAGAAGCATTTAAATTTGCGTTCGTTATTTAGTAATGTACTAATGAGTTTAGTATAAGTATAGTAATCAGTAGCAATGTAGTAATTACATGATGTAGTAATCTATTTCTTATTTAGAAAATTTGCCATAACTCAGTTATTTGTTGTCCAATCTTTACAATCTTGATACCATTGTTAAGATAATTACAAAAAGGCAACTTTTTACCCTTGTAACCTTTGGTAAAATCCACTACATTTAAAAAAATTCGCTTTTGCAAATTCAAAACGGTTACCTTTTTTTAAAAACACATTAAACAAAACTTTTTATGTAAGTTAAAACCTGTTGTGATACAGGTTTATATATACTGTTCTCTATGTATACACAAAAGCACTGACTCAATTTAACATCTTCCGCCAGTTTTCTTGGGAAATACCAGAAGAGTCAGAGAAGAACATAGCAAACAAACTAATCAACAACCACTCAGCTCTAAACTTTAGAAACTTAGTTTTCTTAGTTATTGGCTCTAATTAGGGTTTAACAGTAAGTCATGAATGGAAAATCCTTGAGTCAGAGATGGGTATTAGTGGTGTAGTTACTAAATGGGTGTTTAGATGGGCCTTTTAATTATTACATTATGGTAACATGAAATTGAAAAAAATTTAAATATGGATGGGATATGACAAAGTCTCGTAAGAGTTTGTAACATAAGATTTAATAAATAAAAAGATATTGCACAATACCAAGCAATATTAAACTATTTCGTGTATAATCAGAATTTTTTCTGTAAGGTGGGGTTACTTGGTAGGTGTATCGAAGGGACTGACAGGGACGTGTGAAGAAGCTAGATGGTTTGTGTGTTGGAGTGAAGCTCCTCCGAGCAGCTGTTACGTTTGAGTGGTCGGAACTCTGAGTCCCTGTACATGGCGGTGTCATCAGGTCAAAACTATCAAGAAATTACAACCATGACGATGAAAGTCACTTACTCTTAATTTCGAACAAAATAATAACCAACTTTCATGATATTTCTTTTTAAACTTAAATTGATAACACATTTCTATTGTTTGGGTATATAAATATGCATTGGAATATTACACTGTTTTCGGATTATTCAGATATATGTTTTTGTACTATTAATATTTTATGCAATCATGAAAACTCATAGAAACACTGTTTAGTTGTATGACATAACTCCAAAAACTAACTTTATTTATTTACATTCATTATTGTCATAACAAAAACATATTGATTATAAATACTTTAAAATAAACATCTGTTAAATAAACCACTCTTACAACAGTTTTTTATCCTCCTAAAGCAAAACTTATGTTCGGTATGTAGGCTGTAACACTATTAAAACTTTTTCACTTTAAAAGGGCCTTAAACCCGGTAGTCTCCTCAACGAATGAAATATATTCAAATTTTAAAACAGCATTAAGGTGCTTTTAAAATAAAGATTACAATAGTCCCTACTTCATGAAATAGGTAGAGTTATGAAAATACTTATTTTGTATAAGAATAAAAACCAAACAAGCATAATTTTTCTTAAATTCAATAAAACAGGAGTCGGATTATTTTAAAATAATTCGAGGTAGTTCCCGCGTCGCCACGGCCAGACCGGAAGTGATGGCTCAGCTGTCGGTTTCCGGTTCGGTAATGTAACTTTCATTGTTGCACTGATGCTTTTGTAATTAATTAAATCAATCGGAGAAATTGTATATTGGATGTCTTGTTTGGCAAACTCTAGCGCCTAGTTTAACATTTATATAAGCATCATGCATCTAAAAAAGATAAATATTTTTCCCAGCATTTTTCATTTAAAAGAAAGACAAAAAATTCGATTTAATCCAAACATATAATTTAACTCGTGGGCCAATGAGCTGTGCAATAAATTAACTTTGTAATAAATGCTTGAAATAAATACTTATGGCATTATTGGAGGTATGCAGACGATGTGGTTACATATATTCAAATCATGATTAAAAACATTTAATATTTTCATATCAACGATGCCAGTTTAAAGCGAATAGGTCACTCTGAACCAAGGTGACTTTTTTATCTATTATGCTATTTGACTACACCTAAGGAGTTTTTACCAGGAAGATACATTTTTTATATACAAATCTAGTAAATATCTATAAAAAACATAACAATAAACTCAATAAGGGGTAAAGTACTGAATGTTGGTTTACTATAATTTTTCACTTGAAATAAAGGAATTTTTGTTTTTGCAGCTGTGGCATACCACTGGAATAAAGAAGCTTTAACAAATGGATTCGCCCAATATGTTTTCAGGGCATCGGCCAGTGGTAAGCAGCTTATTCGCCAACCATTGGATATGACTTTTCTAATATTTTACATAGTCTCTGGTAAAATTGGAATTGGTAGAGTTATTACATCATATATTAAATCCGGATTGTAAAACGCGTAAAATAAATTTACCAATCCGCAATGCACTTATCATCAATACCTTTATATTAAATAAGACTGCAATTATCAATTTGATATAGTAAATATTTTAATGTATTTATGTGGAATACAACTGGTAAACGATATTGGCGTTTGTGTTTATTTATTTGACAGTAAAATGATTAAAAAATTCGGGTTGAATCTTCTTTGATAAAGTAAGTTATAATATTCACATAACAAGTATGTCATAGTAAAAATAGAAAGTTCCCTAATTTATGAAGTTTTAATCAATTTTTTAAATATAAAATGCAATTTTTGTACGAGTCATTTCGATTCGGAACATTAAAACTACATGTTCAAACGTGTTTTGCGTTAGTGGTGAAATATTCCTTTTTTAACTTTCTTTACCATAAGATAAAAACTAGACATCCGGTTTTTAAATTAGACTCTCATACCTTTTTCTATAATGATGTCATATATATGTCTGTGACAGGCCACCGTAAGGTGGAAAGGTTAAACTATTTCTCCAGACCGCAGCAATACTCCGCTTTAGCCCAGTATTCCTGAAGAGTTTGGAATTCTTTTTAGTCAGGTTCGTTCGTCGCCGAGCATTGTTGCTGTCAGTCGCTCCAGAGTATCACTTACTCACAGGTATTCTTCCCGACACCAAGAATGTTTCAATTAGAACATTTTTCAAACATATTTTCAATGTGTGGCTCATACGCTTTTTTTAAATTTCTTAGGAGGTTTTTAGTTTGAGTCATGGTACCAGATTTATCTTGTTGCTATTTTAATAAACAATAACGCTTAGATAATAATACATGAACTTGCCATATACAATCGAAACAAAATAATAATTTTGCAAGCTCAAAAAAATCACAGATCTTTTTAAGTTTTTCTGTTAGTGCTAACGATTTCAACTGTCCAAAAATCTTATTCAATTTCATATTTTATAGCGTGAATATTTATTTTAAATGTAAGTATTCATGTTATTAATTATTCGACATAAAATTGTAATATTTTCAATTGATTATAAAATGTTTAGGGATTACCTTAATTCAGTATTATCCAGGGGACTTCAAACCTTTGGATTATAAGTTCTCCTCGAGGAGTTTCCAAAAATACCTGTATTATTCACCAAGGGATCTAATATTATTTAAGATCTTCATACGTTTTTCATATTTGGAACAAGCCTTCCCTTCGTTTTTAAAGAGTGTATAAGAGAAACTTTATAAGATCTATTCAAACCTTTTATATAAGACGGAGATAGCATTTAAGATTAATGATTAGAGATTAAATTAAGATTGAAGATTAACATTAATAGATTTGTAAGTAAAAACAATTGGGGAGTAAGTTATTGCCATGCCTGGATCGGAAGTGATGTTTTAGCTGGTGGTTTCCGGTTCGGTAATGTACTTTTGATTGCAGCATTAATATTTTTCGTAGTTTAGTAACATAACGTTTTAAAAATGTTATTTTTAGCGAATTTCCCTATAGGGAATACGCTATTACGGTAGTAGTCACGGTAAGACCTAAGCCCGGGACCATGATACTTTTACGTTTTGAGGTCCCTAGAAGCCAAAAACACCGTTCGTTCAAATTAATATATATTTATATATATATATATATATATATATATATATATATATATATCTATGTGTCCGTGAACACGATAACTTTTGAACGGAACCTCCGATTTTGATGAAATTTGGTACAGGGGTGTAAGCCAGCATCTACTAGGTTGAGTTCGCGAACCAGAATGATCGGACCATTGGAACGGGGTTTTATGAAGTTTCAAAAGGGTTAAAAATGGGTTTTTGGCATTTTTCTACCTTAATTTTTAAAATTCATCAATTTTGACTGAAACCATTTAAAAGAGCTTAAAAAAACATACAATTTGGTATTTTGAATTTTTATCTTAGCATAACTGGTTACGGGGAAAATCAAAAAATGTGTTTTCCATGTTATTCTTATGGGAAATCAAGAAAAGCCTATATCTTGCTTATTTATTGACATAACTTAATCAAATTTGGTATGTACATTATCTAGATAAGGTTTATCTTATACTTGCTTAGAAAACCTATATGGCGGCAAACCTACATACTCACCCCCATGGGGTTTATGGGAAAAATAAACAGAACACCATAACCTTATAAAATTTGGTATGTACAATCACTATGTAGGATTTAACTTATATTTACCAACTAAACCCATATTATGTCGGCAAACCTACATACTCTCATCCCCATGGATTTTATGGGGAAATAGAAAATATACCAAAATTCCATTGGAAATTCGCTGAGTACGCAGGTCTGCTGCGACGGGGGTATTATAATAAAAAAACTGTAGGAAAACATAATTTCAATAATGTCGTTTAAATTAATTCCACATAATGCCGAGGAATGCATTAATGGTTTTGATTTGTTATTAAAATCTATTAAATAGAGTTTGTAAATATTAATTTGTTCGCTTTGAAATGAGGTTCGT
This sequence comes from Neoaliturus tenellus, assembly GCA_030545055.2. Taxonomy (NCBI): domain Eukaryota; kingdom Metazoa; phylum Arthropoda; class Insecta; order Hemiptera; family Cicadellidae; genus Neoaliturus; species Neoaliturus tenellus. Next base: position 55,921,118 of record CM061537.1, on the reverse strand, counting down.
CAGAACATATTAATTATTTGTATTTCTATTATTGTGTTTTTGATAATTATTGTTTTATAGTATTTATCAAGTAGAATGAATTTAATTAGAAAGTATTTTAACATTATTTCTGAAATGTTTTTAATACTTAATATCCGATATTAACTTATAATTATTTTTCTTGTTTGTAAATTAAAAAGACAAAAATAATAAGAATAAAAATAAATGATTGGTGACTTACGTAATGAAGCATACCAGAATATACCAGGGTATTTTCGTAATTACCTGAAACAACATAAAATACTTCAATAAAAGTAACCCAAGCTTTTTGTTAAGATAAAAAAAATTTCTATCGTACTATAACCGGGAAAGTTTGGATTATTCCTGTAAAAATGTATCCAGTGGCACGGTCGTGTCACGTCGCCAAGTCCCACCCAACCAAACAGACGACGCGTGCCTATATAGACACGAAGCAGAATACGGCCAATTTTCACTTCTCAAAAGGGCACAAAAAGGACACAATTAGCTCATTTTTCGTTTTCTATCCGTTTAACTGGGTCAATGAACACCAAAAATCACCAAGCTTACTTTAAAAACCTTCAATGAAGTAAAATATATGCGTTCAAAAGTAGCCTAAAAAATGTCAGAAATGTGGTTTTTACGCACAACAAACTATTTAAATTTTTAAGCAAGTCTACAGCCTTTATCACTGATGGGAATCACACGAAACCTTATAGGAATCTTCTTATTTGTACGTAGTACAAACCTTTGTGTACAAAGATCGAGTTCATTCACTTTAAATATCACAAAATAAAACAAATATGAGATTTCTTCAATCATTTTGAAAGCAAGCAAACATTTGACATTATAATTTTAATTCGTTGTATAAACCAAGCCAAAACATCTGCTATTATATTTATTGATTTGATCAGCTGGCACTTATAGATTGTGTTATACAGAAAATTGTTTTACTTAAAATTGTGTTGACTTTTGTCCAAGCCAATAAATTCATTTGAATTATCTGTATAACTGTATTAAAAAATAAAATATTGTTATCTTTAGAACTGGAGAACAGTAGTGGGGTTTGCCTACTCCTGGCCCAGGTCAAGGTCAGCGGTTGTAACTGTTGTAGGGGTAGTAGCGGCTGGGGTTTTTTTGACAGTGATGGGTGGGTTTTGGAAGTGGGTCAAGGTCATCCGGAGGGGGTTTTTAAAAATATATTTATTTAATAAAAACTCATCAGTAATTGGAGAATTGCTTTGTCATTATTTGCAGCGGTAATAGTTATTTTATTACTCTGTATGGGATGGGTTTCAGTGCTTGTATGGGTGAATCCCGCTGTGTGTCCATAATTGCAAAAAAGGAGAGGTTCTAGGTGGTTACAGTGTGAGTTGATAGAGCAGAACAAGACATGTGTTTGAGGAAGAATGATTATATAAACCTGGTAATATAGTGAATAAGAATAATTGGATAGGATCGTCAATAGGTGTAACAAGATTGAAATTTTGATATTTCAGCATTTCAGTTAAGACAGAGTGTAAAATAGAATCAGTAGAACAAGTATTACAAAGGTTGGATTTTACAAAGTACAACGGGTGAAAACTGAAGTATTTTTTAAGCTTACTCAATGTAGTATGCGGTTTTGAAATTGTGGAGTTAGATTGTTTCTGTAAAATGTGTTTCGTACGCAAAAGTTTTAAATGTAAAGTGTGTGAATCCATAATAATATTCAAAGGGGAGATGTGTACTCTCCAAAATTCAGCGAGTATATGAGTGGTGCCCGCGAGTGTGTCTGAATATATAGAGACTAATTAGCATAATAAGCGCAAACATATGTTAGAGTAACAAGAGTAAGTTAAAAAATGTTTGATAGTCTTAGAGACTTACGGATAGATGTTTACTGTTGCCCTATCGCCATTATAATGGCGCACGCGCGAGGTAACAATGCCGCTTATAAAGGGTTGTGTGAACCCCCCTAACCCCCTCCCCTAAGAGAATGAGATAAAAGGGAAGAACTTCGGAGATTTCAGTTCTTTGTCGGGGCGGCAGCGTCGCGAAAGGTTCTAGTAGGAGGAAAGAAATAGTTAATAAATTTTTGTAAAATTACCGCTAGTGGTAGAAGTTAGTTAATTATTTTATAAGGGTTTAAGAACTGTGTCGTAGACGATTAATCGCAATTACATCTAGCATTTGTACAGGTAAAACTTGCAGTGTAATAATTATACTGTATATTAATATATGGGTGTTAACTGTTTATAGTCTAAGTAGTTTAGTCTAGCAGCAGAAGTTAGTTAATTATTCTGTAGGGGTTAACTTGTATAATAAGTATAAACTAAAATAAAAATAGTAACGCGAGATTATTTGATATATTATATATAAAATAAAAGTGCATTTTTATATGTTAAGAAATAAATTACATAAAAAAATAGCAAGCTTAACAGGTGTAAGTTAAAACAAAGCATATGTTACATTACTAGGTGGTAGAGACTTACAGATTAGTTGTTTCAGCTGCGGTACCTGGGGAGTGAATGGCAGACGCGCGACCGCGTTGCGGCTTATATAAGCACAGATAGCGATTATGTTGAACTTGACCCCCCCCCCCCCCCAAGAAAAAAAGTGTTGACCCCCCCCCCCGTCACTTTCACTTATCAAAATGAATTAGGTTGATAGTGGTTACATTTATATAACACCAATTTAGCTTTGATGTTGCCAATAGTTTAATAACTATAGTTAAGTGGCAAAAGAGGACAGATAATTTTTTGCCATTACTCAAATAATAACAGGCAACAATTATGGTGTTACGCGATGGGGAAAGCCTCAGTGAAGCTCAACGGCGGATTAAACCAGGTGTTGCCTAACGTTAATTGCAAGGTACAACGCTCCACCTGCATTAGCGGCGACCTACATGTGACGAATAGATCATTGGAAATTTCCACTGACGTTGGACGTTCTATCCCCCTTAAACCCCTACGGCTCTCCCCACCACTTTGTGAGCCGAGAACCTTTTTGGCGACTATCGCTGAGTTAGTTCGGAACAAATCGTCGGACGCGATGGTTGTTCCGAACTCAGAGGGTACCTCAAATATATAAGCGGCCGATATATATTTGAGTTATTCTTGCTGTTAGGGTTTTAATATTAATACTTGTGTGTGTGTGTGTGTGTGTGTGTGCAAAATGTTATTTTTAGTTTTAAGTTGTGTTAGTTTTAATTTGCGCATTGCGATGTTAGCATTAAGGTGTGTTATGGTATTGTTGATGTTTGGAAAATGTGTTTTTAATGTTGAGTTTTGGTATAATTATTGTATATGTGTATGTACTAATAATCTTTCACAGCTAGCAGTTAGGAGGGTAGATTAAATTAAAATTTAAATTATAGAAGTTCTGTTGAACTTCATTAAATATGGGTGGGACATGCGCGTTGTGCCGTAGGTAGCGCATATTTTTTAATGCTTTAAAATTTTTAATTTTTATTAGGAAATAATTATATTTGGGTGGGTCTAGATTAAGGGTGGGAGGTTAGAGTTGCGTCTTGCATTAGCTGTTCCAGAGTCCCCATTGTAAAATTGGAATGGTCAGGTCCAGTGCCCAGGCCCGAGGCCGGCCGCCCGTATCACAGCCCACCAAACTGGATCGCCATGTGCGTGCGGGCCAAAAATTGGGATCCCTTGCAAGACGTAACTATAGCGGGTTGGGATTTGGGGAAGTGTTAGGCAAACAGAGTGGTGGGGATGGCTTCGGCCGTCCCCATCACTTTGGTAAATTATAATTTTTTGGTGACCTTGACCTCAATTAGGTTAATTAACCCCCCCCCCCCCGACAGTGAACTTGGCCTTGGTGACCTTGACCTTGAACTTGAACTTGACGAGGCCCCCCCCCCTCCCCCCCCTCCCCCCCCCGACAGTGAACTTGGCCTTGGTGACCTTGACCTTGAACTTGAACTTGACGAGCCCCCCCCCCCGACAGTGAACTTGGCCTTGGTGACCTTGACCTTGAACTTGACGAGCCCCCCCCCCCCCCCGACAATAATCCGGATTAGAAAATGGCTAATAATTCAAGAATGGTTTGCCGGAATAGGGCAAGTCATACATCAATGAAAAGCTCTAATTAAGAGCAATATTGTGGTAAAGACAGAATTGTATTATTTTCTTTTACTAAAATTGTACCATAAAAAAACACCCCCACCCCACTCAATGACATGGTGATATAAGAGTGGTGTGGTTTGTGTTGAGAACATTCTTCACCTATAATAGCTAGAGTGAACATGTCTCCCCAAGATGCTTCAATATTTTATAACAAATGTACAAAAGTTAAAGGAGTATTGGAGGTGGATGAAGAAAATGATGAAGAAATTGAAGAAATTGAAAAGCCTTTGTTAAGTGAAAATGTTGTAACAAGAATATTTGTGGATCCAAATTCACCAATGAATATTATAGGAAGGTTTTTAATTGAAGTTGTGACATGGATAGAAAATGGAAGATTAGTAAACATAGGATCTCCAATTTTGGTAGATGATAGACACACCTTTGGTGTATATTGGAGAAACATAGATCTGTTATGGCTGTGGAAGGAGGCATATGTGGAGTATTTGCAATTGGAAGAAAATATAGGCTTTAATCATTACTTTTCAGCTTTAGTGTTAAACTACTAATTCTAACATTTCACTAAAAAAAAACCTTACAAATGTGGTGGGGGAAGCATTATATAAAGGGAATAGAAGGGAGAAGCATTTCATTTCCGTGCTAAATTTCAAAGAGTAAACATCAACACGATGCATCAATGTGAAATTTGCTCAGAAACTTTTCATGATAATATTCTACTAGAAATACATAAAGAATTATTTCATAATAATAATGAAGATGTAACAGAAACAGAATATGAAGATTTAAAACTATATGAAGAAGAAGAACCAAAAGAAGAACAACAAGAAGAAGAACCATTAGCAGGACCATCTAATGAAATATCGCATCAATGTGAAATTTGCTCAGAAACTTTTCATGATAATATTCTACTAGAAATACATAAAGAATTATTCCATAATAATAATGAAGATGTAACAGAAACAGAATATGAAGATTTAAAACTATATGAAGAAGAAGAACCAAAAGAAGAACAACAAGAAGAAGAACCATCAGCAGGACCATCTAATGAAATACCGTGTTTAAAAGTATTTGCTTTAGAAGGTAGAGTAGTAATGCACCACAAAATTCAAAATGAAAATTTGGAATTGGATCAGTTTTTTAAAGAAGTAAGAACAATTGTAAGTAAAACACTCACAGAAGAATTAAGAAGACTAAACTTTATTAAATTTGGCATATTATTAAATGCTATGTTTACTAATGTAGAAGGAGAAATGTCACCAAGAGGATTCATGACAAAAACCAGACCATAATGGCAAGTTCAGATATTAATTCAATAGTTGAAGATTGTTTGGAAGAAATATTAACAAAAATTCAAGAACATGAAGGAAGAGGATCTGGTTGGATTTTGGTTAGTATTGAGAGTATGGATGTTAGAGTTCATAAACACGGCTATGGATTAAGGGGTAGCAGTTATATTCCGCTCCCAAAGGAAATTTCAGACACCAAATCATGTATAAATGTTCAAAATGAAGATATGGAATGTTTTAGATATGCAATGACGGCAAAATTTGTACCACCTCACCATGCGGTTAGACCCAGTGAAGAATATGAAACACACAGATTTAGATATAATTTCCAAGGATTGACTTACCCAGTGGCTTTGAAGGACATCCCAAAGTTCGAAAAACAAAACCCTAGAACATCTGTTAATGTTTTTGGTTTGGACAGTTCGAATAAAGTGTACCCATTGCGTGTGGTGAAGAATGAACTCCCAGATCATACAGACTTATTACTACTTACAAAAGGTGATGTTTCCCACTATGTATGGATTAAAAAATTTGAAACTCTTGTAAGTTATCAACTATGTAAAACTAAAAATAAGAAGATAGTTTGCAAAAGATGCTTCAATTTTCATGAAGAAAGAAGAGAAGGAAATGAATGGTTACAAGAGCATAAAAAACTATGTAACAACAACTATGAAGCAAAAATTATCTTACCATGTCCAAGTAAGGCAGAGTTGAAATTTGAGAAAATTTCCCATCAATACCGGATTCCCATTGTTGTCTATGCTGATTTTGAATCGACACTAGTGCCTATTGAAAATAATGATGGTGATGTAGCAAGGAAAAGTGTTAAGTATCAGATACATGATCCAAACAGTTTTTGTTTAATGGTTAAATCTACTCTTTCTGAAGAACATCTAAATAAATTTAATTTAACTTCAAAACCTATTGTCTATCGTGGTGTTAATGCTTCTAAAATATTCCTTGATCAGTTGTATATAATAGCGGAAAGTGTTGAAAGATTGTACAGTGATATTATACCGATGATACCTTTGGATGAAGAAGAAGAGATTCAACATGAAAATGCAACTCATTGTTATTTATGTAGAAATGAATTTACTGTGGAAAATCACAAGGTTCATGATCATGACCATCTGACAGGGTATTATAGAGGTGCTGCATGTAACAGCTGTAATATCAACTACAAGATCCCTACAAATATACCTGTAATATTACATAACCTTAGTGGTTATGATGCGCATTTTATCATTCCGGAATTAGGAAGAGATAATGGAGAAATTGATGTCATAGCTGAAACCACGGAGAAGTTTATAAGTTTTACTAAAAAAGTTGGAAATATAAAGCTTCGGTTTTTAGATTCTTACCGTTTTATGCCATCTAGTTTAATGAAGCTTTCTGAAAACCTGAGAACAGAAGATTTAATAGAAACCAAGAAGATTGTAAATAATGACAAGGTTAATTTAGTTCTTCGCAAAGGTGTTTTCCCGTATGATTATATAGATAGCTTAGAAAGATTTAATGAAACATCCCTTCCACCAAAAGAAGAATTCAAAAGTAAACTATATGACACAGATATATCCCATGAAGATTATGAACATGCGTGTAGAGTATGGAATGAATTAGGATTTAAAACACTTGGAGAATATTCGGACTTTTATGTAAAACTAGATGTAACTTTACTTTGTGATATAATGGAAGAGTTTAGAAATACATGTTTTAAGGCATATGGATTAGACCCTCTGCATTCTTGTACATCACCTGGACTAGCTTGGCAAGCAATATTAAAGGAAACAAAATGTAAACTTCAACTTCTTACAGATATAGACATGGTGCTGATGTTGGAATCAGGTGTTCGAGGGGGACTAACTCAAAGCGTAACACGACATGTAAAGGCGAATAACAAATATTTGCCCAATTTTGATGCAACAAAACCAAGTACATATTTAGGTTATTTTGATGCAAATAACCTTTATGGATGGGCCATGTCGAATCCTCTCCCGTTTGGCAAATTTAAATGGGTAGACCCTGATTCTATTGGAAACATCATGGATATAGCAAAACATGGAGATACTGGTTATATTTTGGATGTAGATATTGAGTACCCTGAACATTTGCACGACCACCATTATGATTTACCTCTACTGGCCAAGACAGAAATATCACCAACCGGTAGATGGCCTAAATTAATGATGACTTTAACCAACAAATCAAGATATGTTGCTCATTATTGGGTAATACAACAAGCCCTAGAATTAGGATTGAGAATAACAAAAATTAATAGAGCTTTACAATTTTCTCAATCCTGTTGGTTAAAGTCATACATTGACAATAACACAAAAAGAAGAACTGCAGCTACATCTAATTTTCAAAAGGACTTTTTTAAATTGATGAATAATGCGATATTTGGCAAGACACTGGAAAACAAAAGAAAGCATAAGAATGTGAAATTAGTTAGTGATCCGGTGAAACTACAAAAGCTGGTACAAAAACCTAACTTTGGATCATCCATAATAATCAACGAAAATCTTGTAGCTGTTTCCATGAACAAAATTTCAATTACAATGGATCGTCCTTTATATGTGGGGATGTCTATTCTAGATATTTCAAAGACCCACATGTATGACTTCCATTACAACAAGATGGTTAAATTTTATGGAAGAGAAAACATCGGCATTGTATACATGGATACGGACGCTTTTATTTATTGGATAAGAACTGAAGATATGTATGAAGACCTACGCTGTTTTATCTACAATAACGACTTTGACTTTTCTGATTATCCACAAGACCATCCCAACTACGACAATGGTAAAAATAAAAAGGTATTGGGAAAGTTCAAAGACGAAACAAATAGCGTGCCAATGGAAGAGGTTGTTGCTTTAATGTCTAAATTATATTCATTTAAATTGTACAAAAATGAAAAAAGAGAACATGAAATCGTGAAGAAGGCCAAAGGTATAAAAACCTCATACCTGAAGAAGAATGTACAGTTTGAAGAATACAAGAGATGCTTATTTGAAAATGTTGAGACAACAGCAACATTTAACACCATAAGAAGCTTCAACCATCGTCTCTTCAGTGTAAAGCAAACCAAATGGGCTTTGAGTTGTAAGGATGATAAGAGGTACATCCTGGAAGATAATATAAAAACTCTACCATTTGGACATTACTCCTTATACCCTATCGACCAATAAACCTATTCTTCGTCCTTTACCTTCTTCCTTTTTCCTTTCCGTAAAGAAGAGGGGACATGACAAGCTCAATGTCATGTTCCCTCTTTTTTACACCAATGTAATATGGCCTTGACCTATAATCTAACCATATAAAAGAGGATAAACCATTTTAGAGATCAGTACTTTTACAAGCGGGGTGGAAGACACAACTGAAGATGGAAGATTTAAGGAACAAGATTGTAAATGAACTTCATAAGCCGGCAAGAAGAAAATTTCCTAGAAGAAATACAATTATAAAAGGAATGAATGATCTTTTCCAAGCCGATCTTATTGAAATGATACCACATAGTAAATTAAATAAAGGATTCAAATACATTTTAGCGATTATAGACTGTTTTACTAAAGTGGCTGATGCTTTACCGCTAAAGGACAAGACTGGTAAAAGTGTTACAAAAGCTATGGAAATAGCTATACAAAAAAATAATTTCAACATCAAACATCTACAAACTGATGATGGAAAAGAATATTTTAACAAAGACTTTGCAGCTTTAATGAAGAAGTATAAAATAAATCATTATTCTACAAATTCTGAAGTTAAAGCTTCAATAATAGAAAGATTTAACAGAACGTTAAAAGGAGCAATGTATAAAACATTTTCCAAACGAGGATCATATATTTGGTATGATATATTACCACAACTTATAAAAGAATATAACAATAAGTATCATCGAACCATTGGTATGAAGCCTAACGAAGTAAATAGTGCCAATGCTAAAATGGTATTAAAACGTATTAAAAATAATACTACTCCTAAACGTGAAAAAATGCAGCCCAAAACATTTAAAGTTGATGATAAAGTTCGTATAAGTAAGTACAAAGGAGTATTTAGCAAAAGATATCTGCCAAACTGGACTAATGAAGTATTTACAATCTATAAAGTGCAACCAACAATACCTGAAACCTACATTTTAAAGGACAACAAGGGTGAATTACTTGAAGGTGGATTCTACGGACATGAATTGCTAAAATCATCAGTTGGCGATGTATATCTTGTTGAAAAAATTTTACAAAGAAAAAAGGATAAGGTGAAAGTACGTTGGTTGGGATTTGATAAAAGTGAAGACTCTTGGATCCCTACAAAAGACTTAGTGTAGCAATTTATGAAGTCATTACATGTTTAACCTTTACACAAGATGGAGATTGTTCAACAAAAGGATCGATTTTTTATTAATAATATTGATGAATTAACAGTTGACAACGACAAGTTAAATCATGGAAAACATGGTGAATTACTGCCAAACACAATAAGATGTTTAATAACTGGACCATCAAATTGTGGAAAGACAAATGTGGTTTTTAATTTAATAACAAATCCTAAGGGATTAAGTTTCAACAACATTTATATCTTTTCCAAATCTTTGCAACAACCCAAATACCAATTATTGGATAAGGTACTCGCAAGTGTGCCTGAAGTTAATTTCTACAAGTTTAATGCTAGTGAAACTATAATGGAGCCAAACGAGGCTAAACCATTTTCTATATTTATATTTGATGATGTATCTTGTGAAAATCATGACACTATTAGAAGTTATTTTGCCATGGGAAGACATTACAATATTGATAGCATTTATATTGGTCAAACTTACAGTAAAATTCCAAAACAACTAATAAGAGATAATGCAAATCTACTTATTATCTTCAAGCAAGATGAAACAAATTTAAAGCACATATATAATGATCATGTGAATGCAGACATGTCATTTGATAAATTTAAAGAAATGTGTGGCAAAGCATGGGCTGAAAAATATGGATTTCTTGTTATTATGAAAGAAGAAGCTATAAAAAATGGAAGATATCGTATAGGGTTAGATAAATTTGTATTAATCCATTGAACAATTGATGATACGTTTAGTAATAGATTGGTCTTCGCAGTGTAAACATGGTGAACCAAGAAAAACTATTAAAAGAAATAAAATCACTGAGTGACTCGATTAGACTTAAAAATCGAGCATTAAGAATGGGTTTGAATGAAAGAGAAGAATTACTAGAGACTACATTTAAGCCTATTACAGAACCTTTAAAACAGATAACAGAAACTATTGGTAAACCTCATTATGAAGGAGATGTTTTACTACCTGTTTCTAAATTTGAAGTAAAGACTTTGAAGAAGGAAGTAGATGATGATTCTTATACAAGTGATAGTGAAATTTCTCAAAAAGAAGAAGAAGAAACAAGACAGGAAGAACCAGAAATAAATGTTCAAAAAGAAGAAGAACAAGAACAACATATACCTGAAGCAGAACAATCAATTCCAAATCTAACAAAATTAAGTAGTGATATATTGCAACAAGGACCTCTTGGAAGAAAGTATATCATGAAGATGTTACATGAAATAAAAGATAACCCAAAATTACACAAGTCACATGTATATGGTGCGAGAATTGATGGAAATGAATTAAAAATAGGTGATTCAAAAGTATATTTGACTGAAGATGATGATATTGTTATTGGTGAGCATAAATATAAAGGAACAAAAGGATTATTTGAACTGATTTTTAAAAATATACCTATAAGATATACGCTTCAAGATTTAAATACTTTTAAAGAAATTTTGCAAAATACTAATGCTCATAAGAAGAATTACTCCAAAGATTCAATGATAAATAGAACACGTGCAACTAAATATACGGTTGTAATAAAAAGATTGTTTCCCCTGAAAAAACTACCAACATTACGAACTGCACCTGCTGTGAAGAAACCGCTAAAGAGGAAGTCATTATCACTTATGGACTTATCACTTATTGACGAATATGGTAAAAAGAAAAAAGGAGAAACTTCGACTTCTGGTAAAGGTTTAATGAAAAACCTATATAATACAAATGTGATTTACTATAATGATATAAACAAATTGGTCGATAGAATGAGACTATTACATGAAGCCATGGAAGCTGGTCATACAGGTTTAAATAATGAATGGGTGGCTTTAATTGACGAACTTCGAAATCGTAGAATAGTTGTATAAATCATCACGGTTATATAAGAGAGCTGTTAGCATACAATGGATCAGTTCAATCATGAGCGTCGACAAGTTCGGACGGTACTCCGGGCTAGGAGTACAAGGAGGAGAAAACAGAAAAAGAAGTGGATTGCCGCAAACACCTGAAGGTGACTATGATATGAGTAACAAACGTTTAAAATTTGTTAAAGACCCAGAAGAAGATACTGATGGAGCAAATTTAAAAACAGTAAAAGAAGCAACTTTAACATCATTGAAATTAAACAAGAATACTTACGATGTTAAATCACATAGAATAATTAATGTTGGTAAACCAACTGACAGTTCTGATGCAATTAATAGAGAGTATTTATCATCTGAACTTTCAAATACTTTAAAATTGCAGTGGGGTAACAATTTAAAAGATGGACAAACATATGATGCTGGAAATCATAGGATAACCAATGTGGCAAATCCAAAAAATGATAAAGATTCAGTTAATAAAGAATATTTACATTCTATAATACCGGAAAAGACTCAACGAGGATTTTCTTTTTATAAGTTTATTATAAATGACATTGGATACCCAAAGGAAGACGGCGATGCTGTAAACCTGAAATACATCAAGGACAACTGTATTTTACAAGATGCTGATAAAATTGATTGTCATGGAAAAGCATTGTCAAATGTAAAATTTGGTTCTCAACCAAAAGACGCTGTTACTATGGAATAATTATCTAAAGAATTAAAAAGGGGAACATCAAATTTTGTAAAACATGAAGATGCTGTGCTAAAGCGAGGAAATGCATTTATACATAGAAATGAAAAGTTTGATTTAATGCAAGGAAGTAATAATGAATGGGATGCGGGAGGTAAAAGAATAACAAATGGAAGATTTGGTCAAAAAAGTTCGGATGTACCTTTAATGGGACAAACATTAATTGCGGGCGGTCCTTTATTAGGCACATATGAAGGTCATAATAGAAGAATAAAAAATATAATGCCTGGTTATGAAGAAAATGATTGTGTTACAGTGAAACAAACAATAACTTGGGATAAACGCGATGGAACCAAATTTGATGCTAAAATGAAGAAAATAATTAATATTTCACCAGGTGAAGATTTTAATGATGCTGCTACTATTGGACAAGTCATAACAACATCAAAAAGTGATTCGACCGCTTACACGTGTAATGATAAACGTATTATGCAGTTACACGATCCTCAACATCCGAAAGATGCTGTAACTTTAGATTGTTTAATAAGAATAGTGGGCAATTTACTTATTGATACCCACAATCATATAGCTAGTACAACAAGTCATGTGATGATTCAACCCGATGAACGAGAAGCTTGGATTAAAAATAGAATCATAAATCAGTATGTAATTAATTTGAATAATTAAATATTTAAATATAAAAATTATGCATAAGGTATTCATTTATGTAAAGCAACTCGTGGAGTAAACACGCTGGTTATATAAGACGACATAATGAAGACCGCACCGCTCAGTCTTCGTCAAGACAGCGGCAAGAAAGGACGTGGTATTACATCAGCTGCGTTATCCCTGCTCAGACAAATTCCTGTTGGTGCTGTTCTAAATAGAACAATAGACGCTCTACCATACGAATTTCATCTGCCCGGAGGTTATCAATATTGCGGACCTGGAACTAAGTTGGCAAAACGTTTAGCAAGAGGAGATCCTGGAATTAATAAATTGGATCAAGCCTGCAAAGAACACGATATAGCATATTCCAAGTTTGCAGATTCAAAAAATAGATCGATAGCAGATAGAGTGCTAGCGGAAAAAGCTTGGCAAAGAGTTAAATCAAGTGACGCCAGTATTGCAGAAAAAGCAGCAGCTTGGGCAGTGACAACAGCCATGAAGACAAAAGCTAAGTTTGGTGGTGGAAGACAACGCGGGAGAAAACCTAGTAAAAAAGAAGCTGCAAAAAGAGGCGGGAACATTAAAAGAAAACGTCGCACTAACCCTAAAAGGAAAGTCAAGAAAACATCCATATGGTCAATGGTAAAAAACGGATCGGGTCTTTACTTAAGACCATACCGTGTGTATTAAATGAGAAGAATAAATTGATAATTCCAAATGAAGCATTAACAAACTATCAATTGTCAAAATATGTGAAATGTTTAAGAATACCATTCTTCAGAGGAGTTTTTATGAAAGATACATTACCAAATAGAGTGTGGAAAAATGAAACTGGAATAGTAAATTTAGACTCTAATTATGGACCAGGTACTCATTGGGTATGTTATAAAAAACTTGGAGAAAATGTTTACTACTTTGATAGTTTTGGAAATTTACCGCCACCAAAAGAACTTCAACATTATTTTCGGAACTGCAATAATATATTCTACAACTACAAAAGAGAGCAACCTAGCAATACAGAAATATGCGGACATTTATGTTTGGAGTTCTTAGCGAAGAGCGTCAGTCAGCTTTAAGATGTCATCGTATACAGTGTCGCTAAGTGGAAATTCATCAACATTAAAAAGTACACTTTTCCCAGCGTTACGTTTATCTACGGACAAACTATGGGAAGCAGCATTATTGGATTTGACTACATACAATTCAATTCCTAATGTTACAGAAGGAAAAAATAATTTACTACATTATTATGAAAGTAAAGATGAAAAAGGAAATTATTCACAATTAAAAATAATTCCATTATCTACAGGAGCATATGAAATAGACGATATAAACCAAGTATTACAAAAAAAACTTGGAGAAGAAAATATTTCTATAAAAGGTAATAATAATACATTAAAAGCAGAAATAACTTCAAAGTATTATATAGATTTTAGCTTAGACCACTCAATCGGCAATTTGCTCGGATTTTCAAAGAAGAAAGGAATTTTAGCTCCTGGAAATGATTATACTGGCGATACAACAGTAACAATATTAAAGGTGAACAGTATTGATGTAACATGTAATATTATACACGGATCATATAGAGATGGAGTAAATCAACATATATTACACACATTTTACCCAACAGTAGCTCCTGGTTTTAAAATAGTTGAGAAGCCACAAAACCTAATATACCTACCGTTAAACACCAGTTTCATTTCAGACATCGTACTGAACATATTGGATCAAGACGGCATTAGTGTTGACTTTAGAGGAGAAACAATAACTATACGGTTACATATCAGAGCAGCAACATAAAGTCAACATGGGATTATCATTTAAACCACAACGGAAGAGTCGGGAGCTCAGTAGCTCCTCAACATTTGACGAGTTAACACCGGACAACATACGCTTCCTACAGAAGATCGGACTAAAACTTGCCAACCATGGATATACTGGATATAGCGCAAGGACCGACATTCGACGAAACCCTATGGGAGAAGGAATATCACACTCACAACCCTTACACTTCATCAAAATTAAATAATAATGATGAAATAAGGATTCCCATTCAACAACAAGATATCTACACATTACCATGTGAAAGTTATTTATATATCGAAGGAAGAGTAACAACATTGGATGGAAAATCTGGTTCAACTGTTCCTTTTATAAATAACCCAATGGCATATCTGTTTGATGAAATTAGATATGAGATATCTGGAGTAACAGTTGATTCAACAAAAAAAGTTGGTATATCAACAACTTTAAAAGGATTGACTTCAATAACACCTCATGAAAAGAATTCTTTAATCTCAGCTGGATGGGTGACTCCTGATAAAGACACTATTACTCCTAATTCAAATGGTTACTTTGACTTTAATGTACCTTTACGATTGCTTTTGGGATTTGCAGAAGATTACAAGAGAATAATAATAAACGTAAAGCAAGAACTGGTACTGCTCAGATCTTCAACGAATAAGGATGTAATACAAGCGCCAAGTGGAACTAAAGATGCCGATTTGGAATGGCAACTTCAATTAGATAAAGTTGTATGGAGAGTACCACATGTCAGATTGGCAGATGAACATCGAGTATTATTATTAAAAAAATTAAAATCTGACCGTGATATTGTAATACCATTTAGAAGTTGGGAATTTCATGAATACCCCATATTGCCTCAAACAGAAAGACAAACATGGACTGTTAAAACCTCTACTTATTTAGAACGGGCAAGGTACATAATAGTTGGTTTTCAGACTAAACGAAAGGATATTATAACTGCGCACGCTGGTCAATTTGACCATTGCAAAATAAAGAATTGCAAAGTTTTTTTAAATTCTCAGTTTTTTCCATATGACAGTTTAAATGTTTCATTTAACAAGAAACGTTATTCCATTCTATATGACATGTATGCAAGATTTCAATCGTCATATTATGGTAAGACCAATACACCACTACTATCACCAGAACAATTTTATTCAAAAGCTCCAATTGTTGTAATCGATTGTTCAAAACAAAATGAATCTGTGAAATCTTCAAGTGTAGATATAAAAGTTGAAATGGAATTTGAAGATAAAATACCAGATGGAACTTCAGCATACTGTTTAATTCTACATGACAAAATAGTTACCTACACACCACTAACAGGAATTGTGAAGAATGTGCTTTAAGAAGGATTAATACAACGATTTGTAAGGTTTTTACAAAAAGTCAACAATATCTAGGTCATCTGCGAGTATAAAAGCGAGAAAAAAGAGCTGGAAATTCATTTCATCTTTGATTGTCGTATGGGTAACATCGTCCGCAAGATGAGTTCTACTACATCAAGTGCTAATGAAGAAACTACACCTTTTATGGCTGACAATAGTTTGGATATAGAAAGACAAGTTGAACAGGAAATGGATGAGTTCCTCAAGTTTAAACATAAGAAGACAGAAGAAGAGGAAGTTGAAAAAGAAACAAAGAAAAGAAAAATTGAAGATAACATTTCCACCAACATCTTAACGGAAGTATTTCTTCGAATATTTTATCCTATTTCTTCTTGTATGACAAAGACTGTATCTGCTGGAGTAATGAAATCATTGGATTACTCTCCTACTGTTATTTTAAATCACGGATCTAAAATGGTAACCTTCACTGAAACTTCATGGGAATCTTTTATGAAACATATACATCTTTTGGAATGTTATCTGAGTAACAATACATTTGGAAGAAAAACAAAACTAGGTTTGTTGGAATCAAATATTGAAATCAATATTGTTAAACAACGTGGTCAACAACTAGTTCGATTTAGAG
This sequence comes from Neoaliturus tenellus, assembly GCA_030545055.2. Lineage (NCBI taxonomy): Eukaryota > Metazoa > Arthropoda > Insecta > Hemiptera > Cicadellidae > Neoaliturus > Neoaliturus tenellus. The sequence continues at coordinate 55,904,421 of CM061537.1, read as the reverse complement.
ATTTAACTAAATATAATATAAAAATACATTTGACTAAAGAAGAGTTTTACACTTTAACTTATGCTACTGGTCCTATAACAAGATATTTAAAACAGCTAATATTCTCAAGTGCAATTATCAAAGACTATTTAATTGATGCATTGGATAAACAACCATATGTTCCAATCCTATATGGTCCAGTAGATACTTCAATCTTCAATAGGAGACGCTATCAATTGCACACTAAGTGAAGCACCCTACACACCTGGTGATGAACCAAAATTTCAAGTATTTCTTCCCAAACGCTTCGTTCAACTGCTGCAAAATGAAGATTTACGACTGATTCACCCCGGCACACTCTACTTAGCATCTCACGGTCCTAGCGGAAGCAACTCTACTGAACTTACACTTCATGTTATGCCTACTAGCAACTAATCTGTAGTTTATATATATACTGTTGTACATGTGTGTAACTGATTATAAATAAATAAAAAATAAAAAAAATAAGAAAAAGGCAACATATCGATAGTGTTTCTGCACTATCGATATGTTGCTTTTTTAAAAACACGTTTGGGTGACCTTGACCTAGTTTCGAGGGTATATAAAGGCCGTAATTTTCTTGAGGATCTCATCAGTCTACGACTACCTTTCGTGCTGTACGCATCTCTGTTGGCTCTCCAGTTATTACAAATAACAACATGTCTCTTAAGGTGAAGTGTGCATCATATGATACCACCACCATCACAACTTTTGAAGAACTCGACGATTTTACTAATGAATTGCGAGTGTTACTTGCCGGTGGTTATCGTTTAAATATTGATGTTTACGCTAACAACATGAGGATGTTTCCTAAACAAAAATTCTGCAATGAAGAAGTATTTGTTTCCACACAACCTTCAACTACAACACCATCTACTCAAAGTAATGTTAAGTTTCAGAAATATTACTGATGTTGAATAATATTGAGTGGTCACTGTGGCATCTATAAAAGGAACGGGTAACCTAAACAGAATCATCATTTGCTTCCCAACTGACGCAGCGAAAACAACTACCACTACCATGTTGTACAGAATGATGATTGAATTTAATGGAAAAATCTACGGAAAAGATTATCAAAGTGTAGAACAAATGACATCCGATCTTCAAGTATTGACTAAAGAAGGATTCCAACCAAAATTAATTCTAAAATTTCCAGAAGTACATCCACTATCCACTGAAGATCTCATTGCTATGGCTAAAGAAGAAAAAGAAAAATACAAACAAGATATAAAGAAAGAAAAAGAGGATGAAAACTCACTATCTTAAATAAATACATCTTACACTTGTAAGATGTTCTTTTTTAAAACTCCATTTGGATGACCTTGAGATTACCCCCACCACTTTTTCTAATCTATAAAACATGCTATCCTACACTATACACCTTCATTTCTTGGCTAAACTTAGAAGCGTCAACATGGAAAACAAGAAAGACGAGTACAAACCACGCTATTGTTGTGAACAAAAATGTACCGATATAGGAAGATGGATGGTAGACGGATTAGCTTGTAGAAAATGTGAATTCTTCGGATCCTGTTACTGCAAATGCAAGACAAAACAACTACCACCACCAGAATTGCGAACCTTTAAAATTTATAAATCAAGATACTTCCACACTTGCTGTCCCCAGAGATGTATCAAATTTCATCCAGAAAAAATTGTTAATTGCCGAGAGTGTAATGCATGTTATAAAGACGACTTTTGTACATGCATCATAAATGCATGCAAATACAGATCAGATTGGTCTTCTCATCCTATTGAAGCTTCAGATGTATAGCTGTAGTCACTGACTGCAGCTCTTTTTTAAAATTTCATTCGGTTGACCTTGAAATTGTCCCCACCAACATATATTCTACAGATCCTTCAATACATTTCTCATTCCGATTTCATTACTCTGACTGGCAACAACATGGGTGACAGGTTTATTTCTTTTGAACATTTAATTACCGAAAGAGATGAGATGGAAACTCTATTTCACAACTTACTCACACTTATGGATAAGTATCCTTTAAGATGGATCAAAATCAAAGTAAAATATGTGGATCCTACCAGAATATTTTCATCATCGTCATCTTCCAACAGTGCAGGGGAAGAAGAAGAAACAACTCATGGTATTAAAATTATTGAATTGGACAACGAGGAACAAGAAATGCAAACTCTGGTTAAAAGTAAACTTAATATTTGATTTAAAACAATTATTAGTGTTTCTAATTTATATTACAGCTAATGCTTATTTCTACACACCACCCATGACCTACCCAAATGGGGTTTTGCGGCAAAATGCTCTGGCCGCCGGTTCGCATATGGGTATATCAACCTTCCCCCACCACTCTACCTTCCCCACTCCTCTACTTCCCCCCTCCACCACCTTTGCCCACATATAAGCGACCCTCTGACCATCGCTCACCATTTGTTTGCCAACTTCCGAACAATGAGCTCCTCTCCTTTAACAACAAGTAAATGTACTTTTCTTATTCAATCACAAGAAGAATTACAAACTATTTTTCAAATTTTAAGTGATCTAATAATCACTCCAAATAACACCATTACTATCACTGTGGAAGTTTCCTACAATTCTTCTGATTACGAAAACATGGAAAGCAAAGACGTCGAAGTTTTACAGCTGCCAAACAATAGTCTTCCATCTTCCAAAGCTGCAACACCCGACACAGCTAATAATGATGTTTAGTCGACTACAATTATTTTCTTTACCCCCCACCATTTTTACAGTAATATATAACCTGTCCCTATCTCTGTTTCTCATTTCATCGCCAACTTTCTCACCATCAACACCGCTCCCATTTTTACCTGCACACATTTAATACACGAAGATGATGGATGATTTTTCATTTACGTCACAATTGGAAGAGGATAAACTCAAACTCGAAATCAACAGACTACAATTAGAAATAAAGAATCAACAAGAAATGATTCAGCTTTTACAACTATTCAAATGCGTACTGTGGATAGTATGTTTTTATCTTCTCATCGCTATCACCTTTGGCGTCTACCACTCCATCACCAGTAAACAACACTTCAACACCTCCTCAAATAAAACCACTACTTTTCTTTGATTAAATAAATTTTTACCCACCTTCAATCTAACCCCTCGGGGCTCACCTTTTTTAAAAACCCCTCCGGATGACCTTGACCCACTTCCAAAACCCACCCATCACTGTCAAAAAAACCCCAGCCGCTACTACCCCTACAACAGTTACAACCGCTGACCTTGACCTGGGCCAGGAGTAGGCAAACCCCACTACTGAGAACTGTTATTATTCTCACTGTTGTAACTTTGTTGTTACAACAGTGTATTTTTTCTTTGGTTAAGTTACAACCCGAAAATTAACAGGAAACTCAATAAAAACACACAAAACTAAACCAACTAGGAAGATTTTATCTTCAAAACGCCGTTTTAAGAGAAATTTGTCTTTGTAAATATTATAAACTGTGGAATGCATAAAAGAAACAAATACATGAAGACATAAAATATTAATCCAAACCAATGAAAAGTGACTATGCGGTGCCAAATAAGATTAATGCTCCTCCTCCACCTATACGTATGTGCATTAGTTGCTATGCTAACTTCTCAGTGACAACTGAACCGATCTTCAAGATTGATGTGTCAAAAAAGGAATTATGTTATATTTGCCAGTTCTTCATCAAATTAAAAGGCGTAATTTCTCATCGAGCTATGCCCTATTTCGCTTGGAATGTTTGGTTTTGACCAACTCATTTATTGGGCAGGAAAAAATCGCGGTATAGGCCGCCCCCCTTATGACAGAAAACTGATATCCTCATAAAATGCTATTTTTGGGCAGTGTTGATGTACTAAGCTTTAATGCTAGTATTCAGAAAACGTATGGTAAGCGTTCTTATTGTACTCCCTGAAAAATTCTGCTAGGGAAATGTTTGAACTAGAAAATGTTGTCGTTTCATAAATTTCAATGTACAGAGGTTGCTGCAAGGAGTCATTCTAATTTAATTGTATGTTTGGAGATTGACTGATTTTTATATTAAACATGGACCAATCCTTAAAACAGATTACTATTTTGGCACTGATACGATAAAAATCGTATCCGTAGCAATTTTGCTTCATCCATTCTTCTAATCAGATGTGCAATATTAAATATTTATAGCTAAAATTCCTTTTTAACGCTTCACATACAGAACACAAAACTGCTATGGAGCAGACCTGTAGTAGAAATCAGTTAATCTTAAGTTGTCTTTACTCAAAGATAGTTCTATGTAGTCTGAAAATTACACTTGCAGTTATTTAGAGAGTAAAATTACCGTACATTTTCTTAACACTGCAGACGAAGCAATAAAATTTGGTACATTAACACGACACAAACTTATGCATTTAACAATCTTTGATTTATATCTCGATAGTAAAGATGAATTCGAAGGGGGTAACCAAGATTAAAGACACCTTCAAATCCTACCTCCTGTCACTTCCCTTACGAATCATGGGTATTCAGCATGGACCCATAAATTAGTATTTTAATCTCTTAATGCAGCTAAATAGCTAAAAGAACTACCCTATAAACGACAGCAGTGTTCCTCTGTATAAATTCCAGACAAACGAATGCAAACATAGTGTTCCGTTTAACTTTAAAGCTTTTAATTAAATCTGTTTTCCTACTTAAAGATTTTACTTTAAAAACCCAAATGGCCAAATATGATAAAAAATAATGATATCATAAACAAAAACACTAAGTGTTGAGGGGTTGCCAAGTCCTAAAAAGATATGATATCAAAATATGTTCCAAGTCAATGACTTTGATTTTAGAATAGCTACTCGACAAATTGATTCGATCTTTTAATGCTTGGTAAACATTGCGTAAAACAATATTGTTTTACAAAAAAAAAAATATATATATATATATATATATATATATATATATATATATATATATATATATATACATCTGCTGGCCAAGTTTGGTTTCGAAATAAAACAATATTGTTTCACGGAATGTTTACCAAGCATTAAAAGATCGAATCAATTTGTCGAGTAGCTATTCTAAAATCAAAGTCATTGACTTGGAACATATTTTGATATCATATCTTTTTAGGACTTGGCAACCCCTCAACACTTAGTGTTTTTGTTTATGATAAAGAAGAAACAATTCAACGTTTTGAGCAAAAGCGGCTTGTGAGTTGAGAGAATTAGTTTTTCTTTACACAAATTAATTTTCAAATACATTTCTCTACTGTATAGTTATTATAATAAGAGGTAAAACCTATGATAACGTAAACTTTTTTTTGTCAGAAAATACATTCAATGAGTTGCTAGTCTAAATAACGCTGTTTATTGGAAAGAAATAATAAGAAAAGAACCATAAGAAATAATAGCGAGAAACAAGAGTAACGTTTCCTCGTCTGTTTACACCTTAAAATTTTTCTGTCTGCACTAAAAATCTGCATGATTTTAATTGCTTAATGTGAAATTTGTTTTATTTCCATGTGCTTATAAGTAAATTATTGAAAAATATACTTTTTTTGGTAATGTTAAAGTCTATGTTGCTTAATTTTAGGTTAAATTAAATTCACTTTGTAAAACAATGAGTATAAAAAACTAATTAAATAGAAGCGCTATATGTTGACCAACACGTTATTTTTTAATAATTTAATTTATTTTACCATAAATAAATAATGCATAAATGCTGCTTTATTTAAAAATTCCCAAGCCTAGCCAAAGGCACTTTTGCAGATCTTCTGTCATAGAAGTCTTTGTGGAAATGCGAGCAAAGTTTTCTTGTGAAAATGCTTTTGTGAGTAGGAAACAGCTAGAGCAGCCTCTGGAAGTATATTTGAACTTTGCTTATGAAAGATAAGTTTTATTTCATTTGTAAATTATAAAAGCTAAGTTCAAATCACTTTTTTGCTATACAATAAATATGAAGTTGTTTATATAGTGTTTATAATTTTTTTGTTTTCTCTGAACAAAAAAAATATTTAAGCCATTTTATTTGTTTTAATAAAATAAAAATTTTCTATTTATTTCACTTTTTTAAGATGTATTCATTGTACACATTGAAAAGCAGATTCTAGTTTCAAGTTTCAGGTTTTAGGAGTGCCCCAACCAAGAAAATGTTTACGTGTAAAAAACAACAATAAGAAGAAGAACCCTATTACAATGAATATTAATTTCAATAATGAAAATTGTCTTCTTATCTTATGATATCATCAACTTATTAGGATTAACTATGAATAACATTCTTACTTGAAATAACACGAACATAAATATTTTGGCAATTAATAATGAACCTATTTAAATTTAAGATAAGACATTTTATATTTTGCACAAATAATAAGGAAAAGTTCCATCCTGCTATTGCAACGTACTTGATGAACAGGACTCAATAAATTTGCCCTTCTGGATGTTTGGCTTATTGTTCATTACCACGGTAGAATTCTCCCACTGTGGTGTAACATAGAACACAACTATGTAAACATACAGGCTTCATATAGGGTGTCCCTTACGTTAATTTCCAAACTTCTTTGGAAAATTATTTTAATGTTCAAAATAAAGAGGGAATCATGACTATAAGTTTGAGGCTTGTTTATTTACCAGACATAAAATAATTTTATTTTTTACAAAAATATTAAAATTTTTGGATTTTTAACGGTTTTTATGAAGCTAAGGATGTATGTTGAAAGAAAATATACATTTTGGAAAAAAATTCAACTCAGTTAAATCCAAAGTTTTAAAATAGAATCTATTTTTTATTCCATTTTCTACCCTTTCTGTTGAGTTTTTAATTGTGTCCTCATTGAAGTTTTCCCCAAAAACTATCCATTTTGACTTAATATACAAAACTATTTTCTAAGAAATTCGTTTGAAAATTGGAAAATAATTTTTTTGTTAGAAATGTGGTAAACAGAGAGATTTTGAAGAAAAATTACTAATGCTTTCCTTTTTATTTTTACTAGTAAAATATCCCAGAGTTTTTCATTTTACTTATGGGACACCCCGTATAATACCGTGTAAGATATTTTAATCCGTAGCTGTCACAGAACCCGAAGGTGCATCTGGATATATCGGGCACTATTCCCGTCCACCATTAGTGGCCCTACAGGCATAAATCCAAATACGAAATTGACGACGGCGGCGACGCGCTCCCCACTTAATGCAAATTATGTTTCACCCTCCATTTCAGCAGGAATAGTTTTAGACCTCGAGTGGTAGGGGAGGTATGATTGAATTTGTAAATTAACCCGTACCGTAAACAGTCGTATGTTAGTACATCTAAAAACTGTACATCTTTATAGGAAACAGGTATTCTCTTTGGTAATATCTTCAATATTATCGTTAGTTTCTACACTTGTTTATAATAATCAGATTAAGACGATGAAAAAGGTTGAATTCAATTTCTTTTAAAAATAAACCTGGTTTTATTGTTAAAAATAAACAAAGTTAGTTATTTTTCTGAAAAGTAAACAATTTCTTTATCGTATGATAGAATTGAATTTATAAAAATATCTTTCTTAACAATCTGTATTCTATAAGAATAGGTATGTTCCATACATTTTATTAATGTATCCAATAACTCTATACATTTTGTCACGATTACATTTACAAATTTCTTTCAACGCAATATTTAAATAGACTTAATGAAGATTAAACGCTTAACTTTATCAACAAATTCATTTTTATAAATTTTCCATCCATTGCAACATTAGAGATTCGAACGGCCTGATGCATTCATGCAACTTAAGTTTATCACAACATAAAGTCAGCCATAACGCCAACGGGCTAACAGCACCTGGGATAGTGTGGACAAAGCTTATTGTATGAAAACAGTTGTAAAACCTTTACTCTTTACGCTATTGACATTTTATTGAATGCATTCTGGCTACAGTTTTTATTTCAATAACATGCGTATAACTTATGTTAGTAATAAATGGATGTGTACATTAACGTAACGATTTCGTAGTTTGATTAATTATAGTTGCCATTTGTTATTAAGCTATCCATGATATATTTAATGATTAGTTGACTTTAGATAGTAAAAATTCCAGGTTTAGGACCGATCTCTTTGAACATAAAATATTTTAATGTAAAAACACACAATTACAAAGTATACTGTAATTATATTATGTAAGTATATTGTTGAAATTAGTTCAAAACCGTCTTGAATAATGGTTTATATAACAAAATGTGTATTTTGCGTTATAAGGTCGTGGTATAAGTGTTTACTAAAACACAACATATAAATTCATAACAATCACTAAATTACCTTTCATTTCAATAATATTAAGAAAATTATTATTTATAGTTATAACTGTAATGTAATAGTCGATAAAACACAGATCATTAAAATGAATATATCTAAATCACAAAGGGTTATTTATTAGTTCAATCGTACTTGTAATACATTCCATTATACATTGCAAATTAGTTACATTAAACCAATATTGCAGCGTCAGAAACAAAGACGTCTGATCTTGTAATATTGATCCTGGGTTTCAATATTGTGATGGATGTTATTATAATCATGGATATTGAGGAACTTATTGAATTATACTACAATTTAAATAATACTTATTTGCGTGACTGTTTATTGCATAATTATTTGTTTTATTGTAATATTATTTAATGTTGTAATTTAAAAACAATGGAGTCCTTTGCTCTGTCAAAGTTCTAACCTCTATTTAGACACACTACAGAGAATTTTAAGATCAAAGAGCAGATTTCAAAAATTTTTATAACAGACTAAATGTTATTAACAGACTAGTAGTTTTTTTCCACATGAACGCTGTAAGTATGTACAATGATATACATCTAAACTGTAGTCCTTTTCTCTACTAAACCAAATGTCAGTCGCAATGGACTCCACGGGTTCCAACTGCCTGTTCCATTCTACTCTATAGACAAGTTTTTTTTCTTCCGAGTTTGCTGCTTAAAAACCTTCACGAAATTTCTTTGCAATTGAATTCTTAATTTGAATTTGTCAAATAAAAAAAATAATCTTTTCAATAATGTATTATTTTTTTGTCACAATATTATAAAAATAAACAAACAAAACTTAAAAAGGAACACAAGAGATTTGATAACACACCAATATAACATTTACAATCTTTACTCGGCAAAAAACATTGATTCGTTAATGGGTTTCATATTAATAGTCATATGAAATCTGATCCTTCTTTTTGAAACGATCTTACTTTTTTGTAAATGTGGAAAGATAGCAACAAAGTCTCACATGCAAAACACATTAAAATAAATCAATTTCTATGATATGTGTCAGACTAATTCAGAACGACATTGTTGTCTGGTGCGATTGAAACCTAGCAGTGACAATTGCTACAGCGCAGCGCAGTACAGAATATAAACTGCCACAAGGGATCGAACCCTCAGCTGAAGTGACTTGTACGCTTCTATCAGTGTGATCACTCAATGTGGAACTGAAACTGCACCGTGATTAAGGAAGGCCTACGCTGTGAACGGTTGAAATCTCGTTACGTAACTATTATTCTACTGTGTCTATTTTATAACAATTAAAATTACGGCACACGTTCTCTGTGTGCAAGCAACTCCTACGTAACAGTTTTCAACAGATTTAAAAGTATTTTAATGTCATTGGATAGAGCTTCTCATCAAGTTGTCTGTAAGAAAAATTGGAGAATATCTATCAAAACAGCTCTTACAGTTTGTCATTTCCTAATCTCATTTTCGGGTAAGGAAATTATTTGATTTACAAGTTAAACAGCTGTAAAGAATAACACAGTACACCAACGTGGTCATTTGTCTATTCATGTCAAAGAGCTTATGGTACACCACCGATGATATACTGGTTAACGAACATCACAAGGTAGCGTAAACAGGGTGTCTACTGCCAAATAGATATAAAAATCAGTGACTTTTTGGGGTTAAAAATGTAAAAAATCTGTGACTTTTTCTTTGTCTATTTAGAAAATTATGGGGGGAAATTGGTAAAGGCTTGCAAAACTTTTGCTTACAATCGCGTTGTTTCCTCAATTTTTATACAAAAAATCAGTGACTTTTTTGTATTTTAAGGGAAAATAAGTGACTTTTTGGTGACTTCCGCTACCATTAACTAAAATCTGTGACTTTCGGTGACTTTAGGTGACTTCAGTGACCAGTAGACACCCTTGTAAACATAAAATTGTATTTATTAATTTTTTCCATCCGTACCCAAACTAAAATACTCGATTTTGAATAACGTGTGCAATGGAAAATGAGAATTGTGCCTGTCTAAAGGATAACGGCACAGATTGCAATAGTCATAACACTAAACATTTAAGGTAATCTAATAATCACTATTCATTTTACTACATGCCAAATTTTTTTGCAAAATATAAAATTTTCCTCCGGATGTTACAGTAACCAGTCAGATCGTATCCACTGACTAGCCGTCCACGGTTAAGCCCCAGCGGTAGCCAGAGTTTCAGCGAGTTTTACTGAGTTAGATTGCCAGATTGCAGCAGGGAGTGTTTTTGCCAAATCGCACCCCCCCCCCCTTCGTGCTCCTCCCGAATTCCCGCTATCGTGATAATCCTTGCATCGATCTTATCTACTTGTTTAAGCCTCAGTAGGGGTCGGACCCTGGAATTTCCCAGTAACGACACCGAGTTCTTTGCGCTTCAGGCAGTTCATGTATTTTTTAAGAAAGGTTTCAACTTTTATTTAAAGCCGTGTAAATTACTGCTTGCAGTGAAGCATAAAAATGTAATATCCTGGGAAACCTTATGAACAATTATTTAGAATAATTTGTTAACTTATAACGTAGTAAAAAAACAAATTTGTTATTTAAACTAAGGTTTGCATATTTTTAATTACTTCAAAGAATTAAGGAGAAACGAAAGTAATAATAACAAAATAATAAAGTAATAGTAGGCACCTGGAACTGGTTTAATCCAGTTAGTTCAAGAGTGTTCCTTATCAATGTCAAAGGTATACGCATTTGCGATAGGGGTTGGAATAGAGTCTTATGGAACCAGTCTCTCAAAATTATATGAGGAGCAAGCTGTCCGTAATCTGCCTTTTCAGTTGTAGTGAAATTTATGTGCAGTTATCTCCATAACGGCAAATACATATTATTAAAAATTAAAATTAAATCAAAGTTGTTTTGATTTTGTAATTAAATTCTAGTTTTGTTTACTAACTTTTTTAATAGCTAACCAAGGAAGTGGTAATATGTTTTTTACAAACAGAAATAATTCAAATAATACTGACGTAACAGTTTAACACCTCATGGATACATTTTATATTGTAATATGAGTGTTCGTCGATGAATGACACAGTTAATTCTCTTTAGACCAACTATACATTTTTACTAGACTTTCATTAGACTGTTAGTTATTAGTTTTTTAAACTAAATTTTAGACTTTATTCTCTAATTTATTCATAGTTCAACAATTTCAGGACATATTTAACGATGACCTTACATACTTTAAGATTAAATTTTAGCAGGTGCTGTAAAAAATATTTCAGAACCAGTAATATTTTTATATAGCTTAAAGATGGTTAAAAATTATTAATGAAAAAGATAATGAAAGAAATTTAAAAGATAAACATTTTGACTTTTACTAAGCAAAACATCAAACCTTACTTTTTGTTGGTCTACTTATTTTAATTAACATCCAACCCGTGAAGAGTTATCTATAATTGATTTGCATTGTTATATGCAACACATATGATAAAAACCTTCCAGTTTCACCAGATATTCAGCCTAAAGGCCTGCCGAGTACATAACGTAGGTACGCAGTGGAGGGGTGGCAAGGTCATGAAGTGTTTGGCGACCCTCGCAGCGGCCGGGGGCTAAAACAACGACTCCCCATGCAAATCCATTTATTGACGGATCTCGGGAATAAAGTGGCAAGCGATTCGGGGGAGAACTGTTAAGCCGGAGCCCGTTATGGGGAAACTGGGACTCCCGGCCCGCGGTGATGGATGCTCTGCGGGCGGTATGGTGATACACGGGGAGGTGATTTTGATTTTTAACAAGTTTCATTTTGGTATTTGACTCATGACAGATATTCTTTACGTTGACCATTTCGTTTCCCTATTTAGCTCGTGAAACAAGACCCGGTACATATTTTAAGTCGAATATGACTGAGGGGTGAGTGCGATGAGTGGATCAAATGAGTTGTAGATTTGATACTGACAAATTTATTTGTCACTATTAATAATTAAATGCCAAAGGAACAAAGGCAGCTTTATGCAGTTACGAACAATAAAGAAGCTACTAGGCCTAATAGACTCGTTCACGATCATCCACCACAAAGAGGTTTGTTTATGTTTTTGCCTATCACGTTACAAATCCCACAAATAACATGTCTGGAAGTGTGCACGTGATAGTTACAACATAAAAAAAAAACTCTTTGCGGTGGATGATTATGAACGAGTCCAATGTTTCTGAAACTGGAACCGGATTTTTTTTATTCAAATGTGAGCCTTATAACCACTCAGCTACATTCTTTGAACAATCAATTGAGAAATCAAAGTTTAACATCTGCTTTTAAAACACCTTATTCCTATTACAGCAATACTCATTCGTAAACTAACTCAAAGTGGTCGTAGTTCTTATTTATATTTACTGTTCTTTAGTTCTTAATAGTTTTATTATGAGTAAAAATCGTTAGGGAAAGATATTGAGAGGTAACTTTGTAGATAGTTAGTAATATATAGTAAACGAGACTTCGATTTCTATTACATCACTGTCGTAGTTTGAAATAGCTTAATGGTAGCGGCTGCACCACCAATTACACAAACATATTTTTGCAGATATTGGCATATATATGTATTAGATATTGTATACACAATTTTATAGACAACAACCGCATAAGACTTATCACAAAATTACAACGCGATAAAACTGATCCTTTAAAACCTGATATGGTCCCTAAAATGTTATATTTCGTATACCAAACAAATGTGAGGATAATCTTATGAACGTAATTCTGTTTACTACTATAAATTTAACTAATAAATACCATGTTAAAAATTCAGCATTAAAAGTTTGAAAACCACAATCACGGCTTTGCGATCATACGAGTATCATACGACTGTAGGGCCAAGAGTGGAGCGCATAAATCCGAATTTCCACGTTTAGCAGGGGGACGTTTCCCACTTGATGCAAATCCTGTTGTCGTCTTCAGAGGGATTTGATGTAAGGGTCTGGTTAGGGTCGCAAGGGCGGGGATTTAGCACTAGAAGCAGAATATGTTTATCGCCGAGCACTTAACCTAATGAGATTTCTGTTTGGTCCTTAAAATTATAGGCACTTTTAGCATTTTACGATTTACCGAATTAAAATCATATTATTTGATAGACAAATTGTTTTATTAAAATAATGATGTATTAGTACCTACTAGTAAGAGTAAGGCTGACCTGAAGACAAAAAAGTTTGTAACTAATTAAATAAAAGTACTAAGATAAACATTAAAGTTATTCAGCAAAATTAGTAAGTAGCCTATTAATTTTAGATAACATAGGATATATTAAGGTCTATCATATAAGTGTGGGCATTAGTTAAATTTATTCATAACTGAACGCCTTCAGGTTATTGAATAACCGTTGACGTTATTTGTGTTTTACTCTAAAATGCGATGTGTAATATTTTTATAATAGTTATAATTTATATGGTTATATTATTTTGTTATAAATGTAAAATGTTGATTTCTTTACATGTAATATACCACAAAAAAATTATTTAACAATATTCACTTCATTTAACAGAAATGAATTATTATTTCATTTATTTTAAATTATTTACAGATATATAATATAATTTAACCATCAATTATTATGATCTAAAATTAATAGATTTTTGTTAATATTTTAAAATATTGTGGATTCAGATATTGTAAAAAATGTATTACTTCAATATAGGCCTATGTTGATCTATTTTAGTTTACGTTGTTGTCTATATCCAGTGAAAACAGATTCGTCAATCTTTTTATAAATTCCCATCATCAATACACGAAGCAAACACGATAAACTATCAGATATACAAAAATAGGAACAAGGGGTAATGCTTCCCTAGAAGGTTTGTATTAGTTAGTGCGCAGACATTTTCTTGAATTTAATATAAATTCCTATTTTACAAAACAAAAATTGTTTTTAAAATTAAAATATTTTTAACTAAAAACATATTATAAATCACTATTTTTAAAAGGTTGGCGGACCTCTTTTTGACTTACTTTGCGCCGTCCACATAGACTATTGATCTGTGCGTGGATCGTATTAGACAAAGTAAGGGGGTGAGCCGGTACAGTACAAGGTGAAAGGTACTGATAAAAGTCACTGGCAGAACGCGGATTCGAACCCAAGACATCGCTGCCGTGGTCCCGAAGTCCGGAGCGCTAACCACTACGCCACCGACTCACCCAAATTATATATTATAATTAATGGTTAATTAATTAATTAACCATTATTAACGTATGATTAATTAATGGTTAAATTATATATTATAAATCCTATATTTTTTGATGTCACGAAGAATATTTTAGAGTTGGATTTTTTTTATACTGTACCAACAATCATTAAATCCTACATATGTTTAAAACTTTAAAGCGCCAAGTAATTTTCAAAAAAATACATGAACCAAGAGTTTTATGGTTTGTTTAGCGGGATGTAATTGTATTTGCTGGAGGGACTACAGCCCATCTCTACTGCACAGATTATACTGTAGTGATGTGATTACTTCCGAGCAAAAATTAAAGGCATAAAACAGAAGAGGGGTTTAATTGAATTTGTTACTTTTCTTTTATAAGTCTTTTAAATCTAAAAATTAGCTATTTCATTGCGGGGTAATTGTTTTTGTTGTATCATTTTATTAAAATTTTGAATAATAATTTTATGCGCCTTACTTTATTTTTAATAAAATATTTTAAACGCTTTATTTTGTTTGGTTAATAGTTTAGAGTAGAATTAAACCATATATAAACATATACCGATTATATATAATATTGGGATATGCAATTTTATAAATAAGAGTCGTGGAGAAAATATATAAATACTATGAGCAAGGCCTATATGCAAGGTGTTTTAAACCCGTCTTATCAGCTTAGAAGTTAACGAATTGCACCAATATGTCGAATACAAGTTGACTGCCTTAAACATTTATTTTAATTCATTCTACTAATAGAGAACAAAAAACTTTTGAGATGATAGAGAATAAATAATTCTAGATATCGCTCGCTAGTCGAAATTCAACTAAAATTTGATTTGCTCCGATAAGAATGATTTAAACAATATTTTATAGGCCTAACTGAAACATCTGTTATTTTCATAGCATTTTTTCGAACATTTGTTAGAAAGCTGTTTAATAATTCAATTAAGTACCATTCTTCTTAAGATTAACAATGAATCTTTAAAAGTTTTAAGGGCGTAACCCTGGAGGCCGATGCGAATCATAATAGGATTTATTATCAACAGGACACCATTTTTATATCGGTATGCACGGATTTCTCCTACGATGCCCACAATCTTAGGAAAAGGAGGAAAAGAACCATGCTCGAATATTAATATAATATAGACTTAATGTCTCAAAATTATGTCATATATTTTGTTTTAACATAAAAATTTTATAATTGTAATTTAAAATTTATACTGTAAGTTATTATATAAAGAAATAAAGTATAAAAGAACCCGTGAACTCCCTAAGGTTCGACTTTTACCGTTTAAAAAGAGTCTTACGGCGAAAGCACAGCTGGTGCAAATGCGCTCTCGATATTTGGATGAAATTTTTACGGTTCTATATGCTCGCCGGTGTAGCATTTTATTATATCTTAGGTAAAAGGTGGAGCATTTTCAGTCTTGAAATACGGTATCTTACTTCATAAAGTCTGTTTACTACGTTTTAGACACTAGTAACCAAGCTGAAAGCTTTTTCCAGAATGGTAGTTGAAAATGTTGAATGTTCACTACTGTAAATAAGCCAGACTTAAAATATTAATACATCACATTCAGGATATTTAAAGTAGTTTTTCCTCTATAAACTAACTTGCTTCTTCATCAGCGGTAACTATAAACATTATAAAAAAACGTTTAAAACATTTAAGTTATAAATAGCTAGAAATAAAGTGCAGTAGTGGTCTATGATAAAAGGTAAGAAATATAATTTTGAAAATAATCATATGCAATCAGCTTATTGTTCATAAAATCAACATCCGTTGCCAAAGAACAATCTTTTATATGTTTAAATTGACATAGATTTCTATTCCCATATTCAGAATGTATACCAAAATTAAAATTTTGAAATCATTCTAAGAATATGTTTTTTGTCATAACATTTTATTGTATTAATAATTAGGATTTTTTACAAATTGCATGAGAACGTCTTAACCAGTAGGATGAATTCAAAAGGATACGTCATTGAAGTAATCTATGGACACAGAAAAAACCCTTAAGATAAAAATTATAATTTTTTTTTTAATAAATTCTTGTAAACCTTTTGGTGTGGTTTAAGAAAGGACACAATCGGGAAGTGTGTGTCGCGTAGGTCTATTTCGGTAGCCATCTTTCAAACATCGTCGGTTTGTATATACTGTATCAGGATGGCGGCACCTGTATCCTGCAACCCATTTGACAGTAACCATACGTTTTAAATACATCTATTCATTATGTGTTACGCTCTAAGTTGCGTGAGTCACATTTATATTCAAAATTCGAGATATATTTTCCTACGAAAACTACAATTAAATCTAGTAGAGTGGATATGGGTATTTGAAGACGAAAGCTTTCGAAGAAAGTAATAGTTTATCGATTAAAGCTTATAATATTTCTCTACTGCATTAATAAACGATTTTGCATTTCCTTAAATTTATAAAAGGCTTAGAGGAAATAAGATTAGTAGAGTAAAGTTACACTGTATAATATTTTCAAGTATAAGAAAAGAAGCATGATTCTTTAAGAATAAAAAATTCCGTTGAACCATAATTTTGAATAACTGTTGACTTAAAAGTTTAAATGAAACGTATGAATGCAAGGATTCCATTTCGTTGAACACTATTATAGGTGTATTATGCATCGTAAAAGTATATGACGATTTAATACAATTAATATAATTTTTTTATAGTCCGCCAATGTCACTGAACCCATTAAACTGGTTGACTAATTTTATTCAAGGATGTGAAGCTCCCCCCTCCCCCCCCCACAACCTGTTGTGACAAACCGTATGATTCATTGCGCTTCTTGCGATAGTCTGCACCGGTTGTTGGAGCCACTTAGTTAATTATTCCTTCAACTGTTGCTGAACTTTCCTTACTTTAAAAACCACTTGGCTTCGCGGGGTTCACGTAAGAAATTATTCCACGTAATTCCAAGTAATTATTCACGTAATTTCAGGTTACAGTAGGCTTCTAACAATCAAACATTTGTTGATTTTGATACAAAGGAAATTACGTCTTAAAGGACAGCCGTAAATCGGTTCATGATAGCAATAATGCCACCATTAAAAAGCATATTTGTGTGATAAAAAATATATAACACGTTTGGAGTTATTAACGATAGATAAATGCTCATTAAGTTTAAAAAAAAACAAAAGTTGTACAATATTATACATTTAAATATTTACACCAATTGCTCATACAGTACTGACAAATAAATAAGAGTTGAGTAATATTTACATGGACCTTCATCAACAAGTTTTAACGTTGTAAAAACAATTTAATATGGTGACCTGAAATTTAGTCCTCTTTAGAATCTGTTGGGGGATGGGATGGAATATGACAAGGAATGCAGTAGCTCACGGCATCGCCACTCTTAATCCAACCTTAACAAGGGGAGCTCATCCCGAGCCTTCTGATGTGGTCGGCACCCCTTGTAAGTTAATATTGATACTAATTATATGTTACCTGTCTCATACGATCCGTTCCTAAAGGGGAACGAATTTAATTGTTCTAAATTTTAAATGTTGCTCTCCTTGATATAAACCGCTACTTTCCATCGTTAATCTTGAAATGAAGAACTGTACTACTTGACAAACATTGGACAATGTGCGCTATGTATATAGTTTAGGACCTTTTTAGTAGCTGAAGATGGTTCATTAGCCTGAAAAATGTCCTGCACCAGTGAAAAGAATTGTTGACCTCTTCAGACTGTTTTACTTAAGTAAAACCAATTTGAATTATTTTACCACTGTAGGTGTCAATTCTGATTAGAGATTTATATTTTTTATATGTAATGACCATATAGTTTATCATAGTCTACCTTATTATAGTCTACCTTAACGTTTTTATACTGCTGTTTTGGTAAAAATGTTTCCTGAGCTTTGAAAGTTTATTAGAAGTAAATCACAAACAGAAAAAATACAGCGAGTATCACACACAAAATAAAAATAATATAAACTAATGCTTCGCAGTTGTAGTTATATGATTCATGATATCTCGCTCAATACTACTCCAAATTACTAAAACATTTTTACTACTCGAAATAAAATTAAAATGTTGTTTAAGTTTATCCTCCATTGCATTGTACAATAGTCTAAACCTTACACAGTAAATCCTACTCAAACACACTTCATAATATTGTTAGACGTTAGACAATTAAAACGGTAATTTCAATTTGGACTAATTGCAGGAATTATGAAAAACAACGATAGTGAGTAAAAGGCCCAAAAAAACTCCCATTTCACGCTAAATCCCGATTATCCCTTCACGCAATAAATAAGACAGCCCTTGGTGTAGCGACACAGCCAATATGGTAATGGTACTGCCACCCCCCCCCCTCCCCAAACGACAACTATCTTATCAGCAGCCCTTATCAGTAGACGAAAACATCACTTACACTGGAACCCACCCTTAAAATCCACCGTGGGTGTTGTTAGGGAATCGTTAATATTTGCACTGCACTGATTCACTATACCCTACGACGTTTTGTCTGTTTGCTGCTTTTCAAATATTTATTTGTTATCACTTGTAAAGTACGTGATTTTAGTGATTGATCCAAAAATGTTTATGTAAATATTGTGATTAACAGTTAATAACATTTCAATAACATTAATAACGTTTTCTAAGCAATTTTAAGTGAAATAGTTTTCACTACTATGTTTTGTCTTCTAATAATAAAATGAGAAGATTAAATGTTTTCTTGATAGTAGACATTCTACTTATGGATGTTTATATTGTTCTTTAAATGAAAACTTCAGGTATAATTTTTTTTATTTTTTCGCTTAGTTTTAAGATTAAAGGCTGATTTAAATAATGTAAAAAGTTACTAAAAATTGCACTTGAACATTTATAACTTCTTGAAACACAGTACAATAATTCCTTGTTACATAACAATAAATCCACACATAACTCCTAAAATACAAGTAGTAGTGGGTGGAATTGATATTTAGAAAAATAATTTGGTAGGTTTTCAAGGAAAAGTCTTTGAACATTCGAAACACGCAGTCAAGCTGCCTACTCAAGTGGTCGTGCGGCCGATAGTGGGTTTAAGGATTCATAATCTAAATTGCCTTACAAATGTCAAAGACCTGTATTATATTAAAGCTAAATCTGGTTAGCTTTACTCACAAACATATTTCCAGGAGATATATTTGAGACCATAAGAGCAATTTAAACAAAACATAAATGTTTTATGTATGATAATAGCACATTGCAAAACTGCACATTCTTCCCGACCTTTCGTGGCTAAATTGTTTAAAATAAAGGGAATTCCCATTAAATTTGTTTTTAATTAAAGCTGATATTTGATATGCCTATTTGTTATAATTAAGCACTAAAGAGGGCTTATTCGAAAATTATGTGTGTTCTTTTTAATAATTAAAATAAAACCTTTTACTTGTATAATAAATGTAAATAATTTTGAATCATGATGATAATATTATTAATTGAAGTTATTATTTATCAGGAACACCCTGTCTTGTTATTATAAACAAGTCTAGACAAACAGCCTGGTACTTTGGAGGAAATCATCCTGTTTCTTTACGTATATTACCGAATAGTACAAAGGGATTGTTGACTAATAGTGTTAATTCTAGACTGTATCATGTAAATTACTTGGTGAATTCAAAACACTTATATTTAGCTTACTAAGTTTTCCTTTTTTGTTAATATAATAAAAAAATACCTTGACAACAAGGAACAAGGAAGTATTGCACTATGTTTCAAGAAGTTCTGAATGTTCAAGTACTACTGTACGGTACATAGGTTTTCTTGGAAGATATTCTTTTAACGAGACACAGACGCTTGCCAAATAAGACAACCCCTCTACAGTTACTCCGAGTAATTTAATTACAAAAAGCATCAGTGCTACAATCAAAGTCACATTACCGAGCCGGAAACCGACAGCTGAGCCATCACTTCCGGTCTGGCCGCGGGAACGGAACCACCCCCGAGAATCGTTCGTAGGGGTGCAGATCTGCTCGGTTGATTTAATCACTTCCACCCTTTAACAAATTGTATTAAAAATAAAAAATAATAAAATTTATAGTATCGTTGCAAATTAAACTTCCACCCCTTTTTATACTCCTTTATCCTTTGGATAATAATGACAAAACATGTATTCCAAAGATACTGTAAAATTACAATGTTTGTGTAAAACAATGACTTAGTAGTGATCCGTGTAATTTATTTCTTAAAAATAAAATAAAATAAAAAGTATTTTGCGTGTCTCTAAGCTAGTGTCATTACTAAGTTTTGACCAAGAATTGTCCAAATTATTGTCTTGTTATTATATAAAACCACTAACAAAATATTCATCAAAATATCTACCTACTAATGGAAAAGTTTTTTATATTATTAATAAGATAAATTTTTATAATAGGTCTACGAGCATATAGAATATCTTTTAATAATAATATAAAAATTGCTCTACATATGTTTTACTTTAATATTAATCTACTCAAATGGGATATATGATTTTGAAATTTAATTCGCAATATCTTTTGGTTTTTTTTCTTGGTTTGCTAATATTTTTATTTTTTTTATCGTGATTTTACTTTTACAAAGGATTAAAAATTGTCTTTGAAAATATGTTACATAAATGTGTAACATATGTTACTTTAATGAAAACTAATAAAACGATTTGAAGTTGTATACGATTTCCGTTGTATCTTAAGTCTATACATGAAAGACTGGTTAACAATACTACAAAACTTGTATTCACAAAGATGTAGTAAAGTAGGCAGCAGAGCGCTCCGGAATTCCACCCACGTAAGAACTGATTTTGTATTCAAGCAAAGGACAGTGGACCAAAGCGAAATGGAAAGCTTTGAGAGCCCAAAGCCTCCTCTCTACTTCGGCCATTTCGCAAATATTGTTTCGGGGAAGAAACAAAATATTAATTTAGAGATTAGATTAACTTTTGGTACATTACAATCAAAAATAAACTAAAATATAAAAAAAATGGAAAAAACTCAGAAAAAATACCTTTTACCTCCATTTTTTTAGAGTTCAAAAAAGACTTCATAGTTTTGAAATTGATAAAAGTTTGAGTAATTTGGACACTTTATGTGATATTTTTCTATGTGAACACATCTTCGTATTACTCGTGAAGAGGAAAGAAATAAAGAGGCGGATTTTTACAGTAAACAGTTCGATGCCGACGCTCCGCACTTTAAGTATCACTTATTTAAAGCGTATGCAAAGTTTTTCCAAACAGATGACAGCGCACCTTCCCTGAGGGATTGGGTGATTTAAATTGAGGAGATTCAAATGGAGGATTTTTGCCGGGGGCCTCTCTCCCCCTTCGCCCCCGCACGTAAAAACCGGAAGTAATCGAACGAGTTGTGGGATTCCCTCCATCGACACGGCTAACGTACTTACTGATCCGTTTACAATTAGGAATCCGTTGTACGCACGTGAAGCATTAGTTCATTCGTATGTCAGCACCTGCAAAAAAGGGCAGAGAAATTGATCTTATAAAGATGATGTAATATACAAACATAAGCCTTTACATATATACTTTCCCCCAAAAAATAATCCGATGCGATTCCTTACACTTTTATGCCGTGCTATCCACGATTCGCAATGAAAAGTCAATGTGTCCCAAACAAATAGGCTTACTTCAAATATATTTATCTTCCATTCTTCTCGCTTAAATCTCTTGTTGAGTTTTTAAATTTTCACTTCAAGGTTTTAAAGCTACGTGATATCTTAAACGTGGTTAATGAATATCCAGGCGATTGTAATAGCTGCAGTAAATGTTGAGTATACAGATTAATATAAATTATCATTGTTTATGTTGTTTCGTGGTTCACGAACACACAAACCATTGCAAATCAATACTTACTACAAAACGAGAAATTCCAAATTTTAAACCACTTTGGCAATAAACCATAATCACAAATTATTTATTATTATATCAGTGACCTATTATACGTGTAGCATAATGGAAATCAAGAACAGTGTTAAACTTAAGAGGAGGTTAATAAAAGTAAAGAGCCTGCGCAGTCAATTGACAGTTGAGGTAACTGCCAGAATACATTTTGCATTGTGGCACGACCACGACCATTATGAGGTTTCGCGAGTCAAGAATGCATCGTACAGTGCTTTGCCAGCTCCCATGTTTCGTCATTATTTAAAGTCCGATGAAAAAGAAAGATGTTTTTAATGAAAGATAAATAATTGGTTTTTTTATTTGCTCTTTGATTTTTTTAAATTTTGAATTCATATTAAGCTATTGTACTCTAAATTTAACCTTAGGTTGACAAACTTTCAACCAATATAGATTAGCAAGGAGTCAAAATATAACAAAATCCAAAAGCAAATCAAACAGCCCAAGTTTTTTAAAATATTTTATTGAAACCCTCTCTCACTTTTATTGGACTTAAAAAAAAAAGACTTAAAATAGGAACATTCAAAGCACGTTGTGACGATCTGAGAGGAGCCATTTAACCCCTTCTTTAATACACCTCATTAGAAACATCATAGAGAATTAACATTGTGGTTTTGAATAAATTCAAAATTGTCAAAACAAAAATGTAATACAACAACAGGCAATGTAAAGTAAGTAATTCTGAGATAAAACACTGTTATATCACAGAATCTTTTTTGCATATAGCAACATCAAATCTCTCAATCTCATTAAAAAAAAAGGAAAGGTTAAGTACTTTTCAACACAACCAACATTGGACACACGGGAAGAGTATGAGCTTAAAAGAAGTCTGGTCTGGTAGGCAAAACCCTCCTGTGGATCAAAGCGCCGATAACTCAAACAAAACATTCGGAAGGGGCTACGGTCAACAAAGGGACTGGCCTGATGAACCTCACGATGCGACAGAAGAGGGGCGAAAACTGATACTCTTTCACGTGCAAGGGTTACGTGTTAAAGCTAAAATGCAACTGTCTGCACGTAGCTTTTTAGAAAATTTAGTATTTCATATTAAAGGATTTCAAGGAGGAGTAAAATCCTCAATTGAATAAAAAATCTACTTGTTACGGTAACTTTTTGTTAGGAACGATGAGTAAAGTACAATAGTTTTAAGTTTAGCTTTCACATGATTTTTTTTAATATAGGCTGGCTAATGATGAAGATATAGATGATTCATACCCGCAATGTTTATAACTCTTTTAGAAAATGCTAAATGTTGATAAGACGGTGGCGGCACTACCAGGACTAGTATGAGGTTCATATTAGATCATATATTTGCTATGTAATAAAAGTATTGTATTGTAAAGTAATACTTTACAATTGTACTGTAAAGTATTGTAGTAAATTGTATAAATTTACGATGTAACTACAATTTTGTTTAGTGTAAACTATTTACTTATTTATTTAGACTAAATTCGCTCAATAAACATGGATTACTTCTTCTAATCATAGGCTCTATACTACTCTTATATCATGTGCATCCTAGTTTTATTTATAGATAGTTTCAGTTATAACAGACTCGGCAATAAATCCATACTAAGAGTTACGTTAAAATCATTCCCTGCTATAGATTCAATCAATCCAATAAATTTTATTGGAATTCAAACATATGTTATTTCAACTCATACCAACATGTTTATAACTAAAACAACAATTAAGCCTAACTATAGATACAAGTTAACGGTCCGGAGTACACACTTTGGAAATTAATCTTATGTTCAATAAAAACAAAATAAAAATAAACAAGTTAGAGGATCAGCAAACATTTTGTGAAGCTCGGTTCTTTTATCGTATAAAACTTTCCTTTCATTGCAACAAAAAGTTGCACACCAGAACATGGCGAGAGCCGGCGGCGACGCCTGCAAAAACTGCGCGCATTCACAACAACGGCGACACTTCTCCGGTTTTGTGGGATAATGTTTCGTAATATCACAGACGTTAAAAAATGTATTTCTAAAGTTTTTATTCAAAATAATTTTGTTGCTTCTTATCAGATAACTAATTGTAAATACAACTATTTTTCCATATTAAAAATATTTGGAATTGTAAACATTATACATAGAAAAATTTATTGGATGATTTACTGAGTGTTTTAAGTGTTATATTCAAAATAAAGCTTAAAAGAGAACCGATAACAACACATAAATTATAGTATTATTTTGTCTTTACTCATATATGATAGATAAAAAAAATCTAGCCGTAAACCTAACTTTCTATTGAACCGATTTCCTGACACATAGAGTACGCCTACAACTTGCCATAGGAAAAGTGCGGAGTGGAATTCAATGTATTTTACCAGTTATGTTTTATATGGTAACTATTTAATTCGTATGTGGTTTTTTATTCATACGGAAAATGCCGAGTGACAGCTTCGAAAGGTCGCCTTAATAGAACTGGCTGAAGATGAACGATAGTGGTTCGAAACATGTTACAATTAAACCATTTGACATCTTTAGGAAGTAAAGAGTTAAATTTATATCAGGTTTAAAGGCTGTATCGAAAATTATAACGGATAAAATTGGTAAATGAAGAAATCTACCACGTAACAATGTAGACTAGTATCAGTGGAAAGTACATTTCCTAATGGGGAGCCCACAAGGGTTGAGGGTCCCGCAGCCAGTGTAGAACGTAGCCTCGAGCTGCTAGAGGAGATCTTATCGCCACCCATCGGAGTCGTGCAAAACCTCCCTGCGAGTAAAATCTAACGGGGGTGTAAAAACTTGAGCCTACGGTTTAACTGTAAGAGGGGAGGTTAGGAATGTTTGGTATAATCGCAAGCATACTTAACCACTAGAATTGTGACTAATAATACTAAATTCAATATTTAAGATTTTAAGAACTAAAACTCATTAAAAATTAAAAATACTTTTTTAATTGTTTAACAACTTTGATATATTTACTTATAGGAGCAACCCCCTCCCCCCCAAAACTCTAACGTAAGCTCAGAGCAACAGTTAATTTATTTACCTTCGGTGATAATACGCACCATTTGCTAAAGACATCTCTGTTAATTATTTGCTCTTTCTTAGAAATATACTGACAGGTAAATCAGTTAGGCAAATTTCACTGTCCGGAAAATGTTTCTCTGAAAAAAATACCTAAATACTTTTATTTGAATTTAACTTATAACTTTTTTTAAATAATTAGTTGAATATTTAAGAATCGTCTTAGTATGGTCGTTGGAAAGCCCACTATGTAATTAGTGGAAAGCCCACCCCATTCACCCACTTGTGTAGTTCAAAAAGACATTTAGGACTAAAGTACTGTGTATTTTTATCGTTTATTTTTAAAACTTAATACTTTTGATTGAAGACGTTTGGTAAATTCAGTTACTTGTTACGTAAAAGGTGTATAAGAATTCCGGTGTAATATACATTATTGTTATAATCATCCTTATCTTTTTAACTACAGTAAATTCACAAACAACTAAATTTTGACTTAGTTACTTCTAAAGTAGTATTAGTAGCTACGACAGTTTCACACATCTTTGTTTATTTCCCAACTGCACGTTTGTCCCCCCCCCCCCAGTTCACGTACACGCCAGCGCCCCATCCATCACTCCGCAGTCCAGGGGGTGGCAGCTGAGGGTAGGCCGTGACGTCACACACGACGGCCCGTGTACCGGTGGCTGATAGCTCTGATAAGATTGGTACTGCTGATAACGCGGGGTATCATAGACATGGAGGAGTAGTGATAACGTGCATTGTACACGTGTACTGTCACTCTCCCCTTCGCGATGGTCTATGGTCCATCGCCGTTGGGAAAACTCTTGTAAACTTAACGCCAGTAAAACGTGTTGAAAGGATCTTAGATTTTAAGGCAGAAAATTTATATTACCTGATGGGTTTTAAAATTTTAAGTATTTCAATTATCATATTGAAAATACTTTTCCGAGATACAGGATGTTTATTGCGATTGTTAATACATTAAGTCAAGAATGAACGACATTTCATGTAACTTTCCAATAACTATATTGATTTTATTTTACTCTCTCTAACCGTGGATTATAAAATATACCAAAGATCTTAATACCAAAGTTATACTGCAGATCGGCTTAAGAGTTTTACCGACATGTAAAGCAGGCTTTCGATGCGCAGAATGCGTAGGGCTGCAAACGAAAAGTGAACCACTTTGTAAATAAAGCCATAAAGTGACTGCGTGAAAAGTTGCCGTCATTGACACTACGTCATAAGCAGCTGCATATCCCCCCACACAGCCATCCACCACGACGATACACGTCTTGCGAATACTGAAGTATGGCGCTATATATGCTTGGGATTATGTTTTTGTAGTAGTAGGGGCGAGCTTTTTCTTGGTAAACTTGTAGAACGAGCTCGTTCGCTCCGCTCACTCCCCATAGCCTGATGGTTACTGCACTCTGATTTAAATTTAATAGAACACATGTTGAAATTGTAACAATTGCGTTTATTTATACAGTTATCAGATTAAGAAGTACATAAGAATAACATGGACACTTTGAAGACGGGAACCAGTTTTTCCCAGTTAGGGGATCAGCTCTAACCGATTCCTCGTATCCAAAAATCCCTTAAAAAGAAGAAATAATAATTCAAAGGACTGAAAATTTATCTCTAAACAGTGTTCATTTTAGAGTATACGATAATAATAGTTAAATTTTCCCATATAAACGTCAAAATGTTACTATGACATGAAACTGTATTGGGGGACCTTTAAAAATATGGTTAATAACATTTTAGTTAACTTACATTTGTATAGTTATAAAAATTTATTGCCCAGAGTTTTATGTAAAACTCAAAATAAAGTGTTACGCCTGAATTTTTTTCCAACAAGGTATTCACACAAGAAGCTTGTATTTTGCTTATATTTAGTAAACCTATATGTTTGATTTCCTTAAAGTCGGACTTTAATAAAATAATTAAGCACTAACTGATTAAATTTTAGTTTTAAATGTTAAGGATTCATAAGAAATATTAAATACTACATCATAAATGGTATGAAATACACTTGTGAGTTTGATTCAAGATTAAGTTGAATGTTATCTAAATCCAACCGAAGGAGTGATCTGCTACACTTTTGTTCAGTTCAGTTGAGGAGGAATATCCAGAGCGGACCGGATGCATTCATGCGAGCTGCAGTTTATGACTGTCATAAAATGGCCATAAAGTCAACGGGCTAATGGCACCTGTAATAGGGGCGGCGAAATTGGTAGCATGACGAAGCGAGTTTATTGCAGAGATACGTTATTGTAAGAAACGTTAATGCGAAAATAATATAAATGAATTCACTAATGTGTTTTTGTGAAAAACATAGTGATTTAGTTTTTATAAATCTACATTTTTTAATACAACAAAGGAGTGTAGAGTTTTAATTAGGACAATTAAAGGGAAAGGAGAACAATTAATGGTAATCTTACCTCCGTCAATCATCCAACATTAAAAGGTTAGAATCTCCTACGTTGCTGACATGTTTCGTTGTTATCACAACATCTTCAGAGCATTCGTAGTCGTCAAAAGTTAAAATTAAACAACACAAACACGAACATTGAGACACACACGCATACGAACAGTTACATGAATTGATAGGCCTATCATGGCGACACGGACGGTCCCGGCGCGGGTAGCAGACTGCGGCGTCTAGGTCACTTCACTACTTGTACTGGGGTTATCAGTAGAGCAAAGGTTACTAGGTGATAACTTCCGTGAATGTAGCAGGACATTAAAAATCGAGTGGGACCTGAATTGCAGTTTTTCATTGAGGATATGCTGTTTATTTATTTCATCGTCTTGAAACATTTTGTAAATTTCTAATTCCTCCAGTGTATTTAATTTGCTACCTTTGCCACATACATGTAATACTTCTAAACTGTCATCAATTGCGCCCATTGAATGATTGCAGTCAAGTACGTGTTGGGCAAAAGCAGATGTTTGTTTATTATGCCTCGGGTTTGGTCGGTGTTCATTGTAACGGGTTCTAAAACCTCGCCCTGTTTGCCCCACGTATTGACTAGGACAGTCTGAACATTTAATTTTATATACACCCGTCCTGTCAAGTTTATCAGTGTTCTTATCATTCTTAGACAGGGTGTTTCTTATACGGTTTGTGGTTCTGAAGGCCAATTCAATGCCATTTTTCTTTAATTCTTTACTTAGGCCATTTTGTAATGTATGAGAAAATTCCACACAGACGTACTTCTTTTGCTGACTGTCGTTATTATCGGGTCTTCCATTTTTGCTTTTATGTTTTTTAATTAGTCTGTCTACTAGGCTACCCTTGTAACCATTAAAATGCGCGATGTATTTTATTGTTTTATATTCTTTCTCATAGTTTTCGGGGCTCAAAGGGACCGTCAAAAGTCTGTGCACCATTGAATTAAAAGCAGCAACTTTCTGGGAATAAGGGTGATATGACGTTGAATGTATTGTTTGTGCTGAATATGTAGGTTTCCTGTATATGCTGTATTGAAAATTATTGTTTACCTTTGTAATTGTTAGATCTAGAAAATTGATGGAGTTATCTGAAAAGGAGAAGAAAATTCGAACAATATAACTCTCTTAACATAACGGTATTCTGCATAAAAGCGAGAAACGCAATGATAAAAAATAACAAACAATATTTATTAATAAAATATTAGAGGTGAGACCATATAAAGTACCGATAATTTTATGAGAAAGACTTGGAAGTGTAAGAACGCTCTTATATGGCATATCTTTGATGCTTACAGGCACGGAAGACGATATTGTGCACTGATCTACACTGTGAGCCTTGAGCTATGGGACTCTGGATGTTATCGGATCCCTTATCATTAAAGCACCGTTAACACTCCTCATGATAATAACAGTTAAAACGAAAACCAGTATTTTTCTGACTTCAAAAATTTCAGAGCTTTTATCGCTAGGTTACCTTAGATGACGAACACTTAATGGTTTCACATTCTTATGATGATACACATTCAACCAAACTTTGTGTTTTCCATTCTGAGTATTTCAAGGTCCTGATTATATTGTAACTTCAATCACTTACCCTTTCAACTGTGGAAAGGGAAGAAAATTCAATGCAAAATTTACAAACAATGGAACCCAAGCCACACACCAAATTACATTTAAGTTACACGAATCTTTTTTAGAATCTGTGTAAGAAAAGTTTAATGTTTTATTATGTGTCGTTCAAAAATTCAATTGAAATGTAGCTTAAAAATGAATATTTTACAGGAATTAACAGTACTTACCAAATGTACTTGAAATCTTAAGCAGATGGCCATATTTGTTCTTACCTGAAACAACAAGAGTATTATGAAATAACATGTTACTTTTTCCCTAATTTAAGAAATAGTTCAACTTATTCAAGAATAACAGCTACATTAAACTTAACACTCGTATCATCATCAATTATTTCTTCGAATATTGAAATACTATATTTTCCTTCTATTAAAAAAAAATGCTTAATTGAATTACTTAATGAACATAATTAGGAACAGCAGTAAATCTATCAATTATATTCACTAAAAAGGTTGTATCATACATTTTTACTGATAGATTTATTTTTTTATGCGATGCCACCTAAACTACTTTGATAGTTCTACATAACTGAATCGATCTTCTAAGTCCTCGGGGGAGGGGATTTGCTCCTCACTGACCTATAAAGGATTTGACTACAGTTCAAGAGTTTAAGGTTCTATCCCTTAAATGTCAACAAAATTTGAGAGATTTGGGCTTTCTTCCCTAAAATCGTCCAGTTTGAATCATCAACAATCTCCACTAGCGTTGATATGCCCAAAACAAAGAAAAATGTTGAGAATCACTAAATGGTTATGAGCATGTATATTATGTTAAACGACGACGCCCATTCATTACAGTCGGGTTGGTTGGTAATAGAGTTGGCGGGGGGGAGGGGGTTGTGGGGGGCGTATCAGATGACTGATAAGAATCCATCACGAACACGCAGTAGGGACACAATAATGCCGTCCAATGTGGATTGTAAAGATATACATCAACTGGTTTTATTACGATTATTAGAGGTGTGCATTTCACTTATACCCCACTGCTGTAAAGGATATGGATACACTATATTATATATTTTTGTTGCTTTTTTTATTTATTGAATCAGAGCACAATTTACTGCAGGGGTTTTGCGCATTGCTTAACATTATCCTATTAATTGTCCGCCCTACTGTCAGTAAGAAATTTGCACCTATATAATAATCAATTGCAAATATTTTTCAATAGTTGTACACTTAACTCTCGCTAATTCAAACCACGAAATTGTCTATATCTTTAATTATTATCAAACACATTGGAAAACTGGCTTGGATGTAATAAAACCCTACATAGGCCTAAATCTAAATAATTGTACGATTAATATTTTACCTCTATATTCAAACAAATCACTACTTTAGTTCAAAGTTCAGTAGATTAGTAGAATTCAATATGCATTTTTACCTATCTAAGTCAAATTTAACCTTCATAACTCAAATTTTTTTATAGATCTCTGCTAATAAAAACCACACGGCACGATTACGAAACTATAAAAGTATGACCACTCGGCACGGCACGAGTCAGTGACACATCTGGTCTCGTATTTTGTTTGTAGGTAATCACTATTCCAGTTACCTCTGAAATAATTACAAAAAAATTACCTCTGGAACTCAAAGTTTTCCAAACTTTGGATTAAACGCAACTCTAAAAAATGTCAGTTCCGTAAATTAAGAGATACAGTTAGTGAGAGTCACTGTATATTACTTTAGTAGCAATACATTTCGCAAACTTGAAAAAGGAACAAACATAAGGGTTTGCAATGAGCATGTTCCCAAAATAAGGAAAACATAGTAAATCTAGTATACCGCACAATCCTACGATCGGGTATGTTTATTTATAACCTAATGGATTCAATGTCAACCCTTGTAGCACGGACCATCAGTGGCGGAGCGGTAATGGACCAATGGTTGCTACAATGGAAACGCCACAGTCACGACTGGATTACACTGTTGCATTTGCATATTTCCGCCGTGTACGCTGGCTTTTACAACAGTGAAAACACGGCGCAACACGGACTCGTGTTAAGAACTCAATAAAACACAGACGCAAAAAAATTAATGCAAAAAAGTTTCGAATAATTTGGTACTAGCAGTTTTAGTATTGGGTTATGTTAAAATAGGGGTGTATTTTTTCTATATTTGTTTCAAACTAGTGTTATCCCATTCTTAAGAAAGCATAATATTATTGATTACGATAAACTTTTTATTAGAATATAAAACTGGGTTTTTCAATGTGTGAAATACATAAAGGAGACGTGTTACTTAAATTAAGTGTCTTATGTAAAACTAATTACGGTACATGCATTTTAGATTTATATACAAATTACTGTAATGGTTTGTAAGAGCAAAATTTATTAGTCTAGTTTTTTATTAATTGTTATATATATTTTTTTGGGAAGTCACGGATAAATAAAGTAATTTTGTATACACAGCCTAAAGTGTCAAATTTGTTGGAAAGATAAAAAAAACCAACTTATAATTGGTTGAGAAACAAGTCAAACAAAAAGTATGACATATTATCTATCTTATACTAATTCCGTATGGAATTTCTTGTGAGCAGCAAAACTCTCTTATTTATGAACCGATTTTGATGATTGAGTTGTCAAATTAAAGGGAATTCTCTGCATGTAGACGTCATAGAATACGTTTAGTCACACTCAGTTCAACGTACTTCGCCCCATTAGACTTCAAAGTTTCAATCTATTTTAAATATAAAACAAAATTTTAGTAAGTTTACCTATAGCATATGATTTATTACATGAAAACAAACAGCTTTCATAAAAATAACTTTCTCCCTTCTGTCATTTTAATTTATTTAGTTTTTCTGTTTACTTATCAGTTAACTTTCAAATTCAAATACAACGATGACTGACGAAATGGGATAGTGCTTATTTACATGCAGTTTTCATTCTAAGTATTAGGGTGTGACAATTAGTTTATTTAATTATGTGATTGTATTTTATTTTAATTTTATACAACACACCATCTGCCTAGCGCTCAGACTGGAGCTGTATCGTCGAGTATCGACTGGCAACGACTAGTTGATATCAAATACTTTATTCACTTTCCTATAAATACCTAGCAACCTAGGTCACGCTCAGCGACGTTCTCGAAGGTGTAGCCACATTTCATCCTTTCGGTTAGCAAAGCATTTCTTCTTAGCGTTTCCTTCGTCCGGCAAAGCTCGGTCATTGTTCCGTTTCCGTATCCGGCCACAATTACTCACTGTTATCAGCTGTCACCGGATTTCGGCCAATTATATTAATGGCGCTGCGCTCCGCCGACTTCTGATTCTACTTATCATTTGATAAATGGGATTATAAAATGACTTATTGCTCGCCCGGCGTCGTGCCCTCGATTATTACTCGTTCTCGGTTAAATCAACATTTCTTTAATATGTATTAGAATAACCAATATTCATTTTAGAACCAGTATTAAATTCGACGGTATAACTAAGTCTAATCAATATAAGAAACAGAGACAAATAAGCAGAGTTTTTATAGTAGGCCTACATATCAGATATTCTTTTACAATTTTTTAAATTTACAAATTTGTCACATTTAGTTCAAAATAAAGTTTCAATTACATCGAACCTTATTCCATAAATATATACAGCAAAATTTAAGTTTTTATTCAGTTTTTGAATATTTTAAGTTGATGTTTTGTATTTTTTTTTAGATTAACTGTAAAACGTGCATATGGTCCTAATTTTAGCATTAATAAAGAAATATTTTCATTTCATTAAAATTTATTTTAATAAAATAGTAGTTTATTCTTTCGCTTCATATATACGAAATATATTAATGAAGCGAACGGGTTAGCGGTAGTTTTTGAAGCGCGGAGGTTATATTTTAAGTACCAACCAAACATTAATTTATCTTATGTTTCTATTATTATTATTTTTTTAACTAGATTTTTACCGTAACGTCTCCTCAAACCTGTATTCAATTTAAATCGACGACAAATAAAAAATGTTGCCTTATGTTTCGACAAGAACTTTGTATCATATTTTACATATTTAATATAAAAATTGTTTTGTTGGCAGAACTGTGCGCGAGGAGAGTAATGGTTTCCAACCCATCCGTCAGTGTCGCCACCTTAACAACACTAATGGCGGGAACACGCACCAGGGAGGTAAATAATTAGGCACGCGTTACACTCGTACGCTCCGGTACAGAGGAATCGGGTTGCTGGATATAGATGCGTGATAAAGCTTGGAAAATATTGTGTTTAAAAAGTAAAAAAATTATAAAATCAAAATCCAATACTTAAATAATTGAGGTTATAAGTACTTAGATCAACTGTTTTAATTAAAATCCACCTGATACAGATTCAACATGTAGTTCAACAAATATACACAAAGTGCAGCACCCGTAGACCTACATTATAAAAGTCTGAAAGGCAAGTGAGCAAAGCGAACGAGCTCATCGTGAAGTCGTGTGAGCGGAGCGAACGATCTCCTCTTGATCAAGAAACTAACATTTTTGAACTCGGTATTTTAGCGCATCTGTAACTGACATTACTATAAAGAACTTTTTCAGTCTATCAGCAAATGCTCAGTCTCCAGGTAGTTCCTAAAGAAACAAAAGAAGAGGAGAATATTTAGTTTCCATAAAACAACAAGTCGTTGAATGAACGAAAATTTGTAAACATGCTTCTATGTGTGGCATTGAATTATTACAGTCGTTAAGAGAGTTTAATCAACGTATAATTGATTTATAAGGCGTACTTTTAAAGTATAGTAAATTGTGTGCAAGTTTATTCAGGTTCTTTGTTTTTTATTTCTAGCCTTAGTCACAATTTTCTTCCTACAGTTACTAGAAAGGTTTTAGTCAGTAAAATGCATCAATTGTGTTTAAAATGTTACGAATGTTCCTCGAGAAGTTATTAAAATTACAAAAAATGTGATTTTGTTTCAAATTAATAGTTAAGGCAAATTAAATATTTATACAGATTTTTTTTATCTAGTGAACAATTCCAAGCTTTCATGTCCTCTAATATCCCTTAAAAGAATAAAAATTGTATAGGACGATACATGTAGAAAGTATTAAAATTGATATAGTAAAAAGCTAATAGTAAATATTAAAATCTTAGTTTTAAATATGTGAAATGTGTTTTGAGTCGGTTTTATGTAATTACCCAAACTTCCGGTTGTTGTTTATTCGGCGCGTAAAGATATCGGTAATCATCGGTAGTTAAGTAATCACGACCAGCTCTAATGAAGATATTTCCCTCTCCTGTTACCAACTTGCCACCGATATTACTTTATTCTTTGCCGCTGCAATTTTCTTAATGTGTGAATTCTCCTCGCGTTAATATAGATAATTAATAGGATTGTAATGGAGGTAGCAACAAAGACGGAAATATTAATAACTATATTGCGGGAAAGGAACGAGTAGGTAGAAACTTTATACAAATATGAGAGAATAAGATATTTTCTATTGAATATGTTAAGCTAAAAAAAAATATAAAAATACACAGCACTTAGATACCTAATTAGAGATGATTAGTGATTTGAAGCTGGTTTTTAGGTCGTATTTAGACCTAGCAGCGTTACGTATCCTTTATTTAGAATTGTTTCTTGATGTTCATTTTTGTGAGATAAAACTCTTTCTTAAGGTTTTAATGTTTGCCAGGGTTTAAAAATAAGTGTATGTTACTTTTCTGAGTAGTATGCCAAATAATTTGTTATCTTCTTTGTTTATTATTGTAGTAGTTTTTGAAAATACGTTTTTGTACTCAGCATGTAATTGGGTAAATGACAAATAAATGTGCTGCTGTATGTTTTGTGTTATTCTCATGGCACTAATGTTTTTATTCATCTCATATTGCACCCCCCACGAAATTCAACCACATTTCATTGTCTTTGATGGAGATGTCTCACAACCACTGTTAATATTGTATTGATGGCAACCTCAACACAGCTTATGCTCTTGAGGTGAAATTCAATTAGGTACTGTTAATAATAATGGCAAATCATGTATTAATTGTTAGATTTTTTATACTCATTCTGCATTTATGTATCTCTTAAAAGAAAATTGCACGTTCATGAAATAAAAAAAATCCAGTGATGTTTCTTTTATCAAGAAAGTGTTAAAAATCATATTCGTAAGAGAAGTCCCTCTAAGACCAAAAACATTCGAGGTATTCACTCGTACCTGTTGTGAGATATAAAAGTCACTCTTCTCCGCCGTGAGGTGGCAAAGCACCGCGTGCAAACGCATAGAAACTCGCTCATTTTGGCGGGAAATTGGCGGCGGCATCGCGGCTGTTTACGCTTGATATTACCCCGTGCCAAATGCTGTCATACCACTTGGCTTTTTATTGTTTTAAGAATTCAAGTTGGAAAATGTGATACATCGTGGTGTGTGAGCAACTACCACAGTAGAAACTAAATTCATACACGATGGTAGAAAGAAAATTGCAATTTTATAAATTGTAAAAAATACCTCTAAATTGTAATTATCTGATTTTGAAACACCATTTGCATCTTAAAATAGCATTTTGCAACCCCTGTGCTTATATTTTTTGTACTAGAATTATAATTCAATTCAATTTAAATAAACTTTATTCCTTCTAATAATAATTAAAAAAATATATAAAAAAACATAACGAAGTTCAAATTATTCCCAAATATAATTTAGACATATGGATGGGAATGAGTCTGTAACCGGCCACACACTTCACGCTCCACAGAAACATTAATAGTTCACTAATTTAAAGATAACACTATAAAAAATATTGAAATAAATTACTGGAAAAGGTTGATAAAAAGCTAATGATAAAAGCACTAGGTGAACCTATCAGTGAAGGAAGCTATTAAATTGTTGACAATTTTGCTAACTT
Organism: Neoaliturus tenellus; assembly: GCA_030545055.2. NCBI lineage: Eukaryota > Metazoa > Arthropoda > Insecta > Hemiptera > Cicadellidae > Neoaliturus > Neoaliturus tenellus. The sequence continues at coordinate 55,868,257 of CM061537.1, read as the reverse complement.
GCTTCAAAATCATGATGTTATCTGATTAATATCTATGTTTACCATTTTCTTTGTTTATTTACGTACACACAGTTTAAAAAAATTTACAAGTTTAAGAATGGCAGGTTAACTGTTTACTAAAATTGCTGATCGCATGAGACACAGTAAATTTCATATTGTGAAAAGCAGGATGAAACATAGCTTTCGCACCTGGGCCAAAATGGTAAAACAATTAAAATTATGCTTCTCTTCATTTAAGCCTTTAAATTGAAAACGCGTTATCATAACACAAAGCTATTTAAATATTAAGGCCATAAACCCGACATGGAGAAGGGAGTGACAGGTCAGCCAGGAGGAAGTGATGAATGGCGCGGCGCAATCGCGGACTGATAACACGGACACGGGACATTCCGTGGACACGTGCGGCAACGGCCTCACTTGCGACGAAACGGTTCTTTAATGTTTGATGGAAATTTAACACGAAAAATCGCTAGAATTCAATAAAAAAAAATTGTTTTATCTCAGTTGTTTAATTGTGTAACTTACATGTTTACGGCGATTCGACACATAGCGGTGGAAAAAGTTTGATAAACGTCACTATTGTTCCTTCGTGCCAAATCATTGTTTTAAGCTAATTTTACATATTAGGGTATTTTCATAGGTCCTACCTCTCTGTTTTTATCACTATCGCCACGAGAGAGCTCTGAAATCTGTGGAACGAATAACGATACATAAGAACGAAATAAGATACATCAGCTGTTTGCATGCTTTCTTAATGAAGCAAATGTTAGGCATCCTTAGATAGGCTAAAAGCTAAACCGGGATATAATATAGAGAGCAGAGCTTTCTGACGATACCTGTATGTAATGAGTTTGATTTGATAAATCTATTTATGTTTAACATGTATCTAATGTTTTCATAACAAATTTCTTCTAGTATCAATAATTATTTTTGCATAGTGTACAGTTTGATAGAACTAAAGTAAAGAAAACTGACATTTTTATATTTTTTGTTGTAGATAAGACGTTTATATAACACCCACATTTTATTTATGGTAAATTAACAAAGTTGCTTGGTTTTAGCGAATTTCCCATAGGGAATAAGCTATTACCGTAGGTCTCATGGTAAGACCTAAGCCCAGGACCACGTTACTTTTTCGTTTTGAGGTGCCCAGAGACCAAAAATAATAGTCATTAAAATTTATATATATATATGTATGTATGTATGTATGTATGTATGTATGTATGTATGTGTCCCTAGACACGATAACTCTCGTAAAAACGGTCCGATCGACACCAAATTTGGTAGAGATATGTAATCCTACGTTTATTCGGATGAGTTCGTAAATCAGACATATCGACCTACCGGAAGGGGTAGTTTTGGGGGGTTTTGTACCCCAAAAATGGGTTTTTTGCATTTTTCATATGTAAATTTAAAAAATTTAAAATTTTTATTTTGACCATTGGATTTAGCTTAAAAAAACACACAATTTAGTATTTTGAAGCTTCGCTCTATCTCCATTGGTTACCGAGATATTAAAAAGCCTAAAGACAGTACATTGTATTTTGGGGCTCCAATGTTAATCTTTGGAGAATTGGCATGTATTAATATTTCACTTATTAACCAATACTTTTCGATGAAACTTGGAATTCAGCTTCATTTGGTTGAGATTCATCCATTTATGGTAAAAAATCTAGGTTTTTGTGCTTATCATGGCAGCAAACCTGCATACTCTTTTCCCATGTTAATCATATGGATAATAGGCAAACTCCTTTATCAATGGACAGATATTGATGAAACTTAGTACATGGCTTCATATGGTCGAAATAATTTTTTTTTTATGATAAAAACCTACTTTTAGTGTTCCCCATGGCAGCATACCTGCATACTCTTCCTATATTTATCATAAGGAGAATAGACATTTATTTCCCTATTTATGAGCATGTGATTTTATTTGTTTTACAGTTTAATGTGGTCAAAATTAATATTACTAATTTGGAAATTCGCTGAGTACGCAGGTCTGCTGCGACGGGGGGTATTTATTACTATGGATAAGAAATGAAACAAGATTGCCATCATTCTGATGTTTGGGCAGAATGATAGTGGACTTAGATTACCTACGATCATTATAAAAAGCATTAATTAAAAGACTTTTTTTATTATTTACTATAGGTCATTGTGCAATAAAAAATATTCAGTTTTTGTAAAACCGACTGTTTGAACTAATAAACACAAGTTTAAATAGTATTTTTAGTAGTATCTTTGGAATAATTTGCCCCAATCCATACAGTCCTTTGTCCACACCCGGTTTGTGGCTGCACTAAAGAATCTTTTCTTTGAGGGGGTGGCCTATGGTCGGTGCGTCCTAGGGAGTGTTTTGTTTGCGGGGTCAAGGACAGACTTGTGTTAGACTGAAATTGTGTGTGAAACCTTTTTGTTGTTGTTGTTGTTGTTGTTTTGATTGTTGTTTATTTATTTGGAAATGAATCACATGTAGTACTTAAATTTTGTTTTATTAAACATTAATAAAAATGTATTTTGTTTTAATTATTATTTAGTTCTATGTATTTTAATTAAGCATATTTTTACAATCAAGTTAAGTGTAAGAAAGAGCGATGTGGTTTGCCTGTTACAATAAAGAATTTTTCATTTAATTTCATTATCAGATTTTTTATCCCTTTTCTAAATATTTTTGAATGTGAATGACTTATCAAACTGTCAGAAATGATCTCGTACAATTAAAGAATTTAGAAAATGTATATTGGACACTTGTATAAACTATTAACACAAAATCTCTCTAAGGAAAGGTAAATTCCGACACACACGAACTTGGTGTTATTCGTTAATGAAGGCAATCAACCTACACATGATGACTCCAAGGTCCAATTATTGGATTAAAGGCTTAACATAGTAGCTCAAAATATTATGAATCAATATTTAAAAAATTACAACATTACTTACTAAAGCAATCTTGCAAGCGAAAATGAACAAATTCAGCGTAACAAATTAAATAACATGATAGTTAATAGTTAAAACTCATTCCCTTGCAGCAAAACAAACCAAAATACAGGAAGGATTGTGTTTCAGAAACATTTTAATTTAAAGCTTATTAATTTTTTTTTTTTTTTTTTAAGAAAATCATCAAGCTAACAATTTAACCAAACAAAGTAAATGTAATTAAGTTAAGGTAAATCTATAACCAAAAGAAAGTTTTGTAATTCAAACCTAACTGTACACAGTGACTTGTTATCCTAGCTTAATGTAAAGTTAACTCATTATTAATCTTATCCAACGCAATATTTTTTAAAGATTAACTACTTGAATCAAAATCGGGTGATTTAACTTAATTAAACTAAATATCGAGATGTGTAAACATCAAATAGATACTACAACAGAGGTAAGAAATTACTAAATATTTTTATGGTTTGTTTTGAGTCGGAAATAGAATATTCAGAAGCCGGGTTAAGGTTGTTACATAAGATAACAACAGGGCTTATTTCCCGAGAGGACACGTTTTTCGCGTGTTTTAAGGTAAATTCCTAAAAAGGTTTCATTTCAATTACCACTTTTTATAGGGAAATGTTTTACATAGCTATAAATATTAAATTTTTAGTTTTTTCTATTCCTTCCACATTATGGATTAAAACATATAGGCTGGTTAAATCTAGTAAACTTTAATGAGTAAATAGATTTATCAATCATCTTCTTGATCAGATTTTTAACCTCACTCACTTAAACTTAAAAATATTCCAAATATAGTTTTGTTACCCATTTCGTAAATTAATAAAGTTTAGCCAACACATCAGAGTATTGATCGAAAACAACAATATACGTTGTGGGTTTTCTCTCACAGCGTAACGTAGGGACGTAACCAGTAAAACGGGCTGTTAGAAGATAATAGTGGTATAAACCTTGTCATAAAACCAACAACCTAATGACAGCTGTGATGGTTCAGCTGAACGGCCAGAACTTGGAATTGGGCTGTAAAATTAGAAACATCAATGGCTCACAACAACTCATTAAAATGTGATTGTGTGTTGTCTAGATTCCTCTTGTGAACATGTTATAAAAATTAACTAGAGCTCGCCCGCTGGTCGAAATTCGAAAAAAATTCAGTTGATCTTGACCAATTAGTTTAAAATTATAAATGAACATTTGTTCTTTCTGATATGCTAGCATTAGTTATTAAAACAGTTGTCTAATGATTCAATCAATTAATTGTCCTTCTCCTTGGGATACCTTTCTGACGGTATCCGCATATTTCTCCTACGATGCCCAAGAGCTGTGAAAAAGAGGAAAAGAAACATGCTTGCTTCCTTCGATAAAGTTTTAAAATGTGTACCTTGTTTTATGGATATGTAGAACAAGAGTTAGTATTTTGATAATTTATATGTATAATATGGAATGATAACAAAAAGAGTAATTTATTTAGGTTTTGTAATCTAAAATCTTTTGTCAAGAATGAAACAAATATGAAGGAGACAATTCTCTAACATTTATATTTAGCAATAAAACTAATTCCTTTAGATAATAAATTTAAGAACTGGAAACAAAGACACGATGTATTCTAAGATACTTAAGCTACTGTCAGTAAGATGCAAACGTAGCCTAGTACATATTTTAAATTAAATAAAATAAAAAACGATAAGCCTAAACGTTATACTTGCCCTAGATAAAAACCTAGCATATCTTTGATATTTCTACTGTATACTTTGCTAAACCCTGAAGCATGCAACTTAACCCCACCGTCTGCTCCTTTCCTTGTTTCCAGTCTAATAAAACACAAGTGGTACGAGACAATAAGGAGCGCTTGACACGGAGTAATGCCACGGATGCACCGGTGTTGACGTCATTTTCCCGCCAAAATGAGGAGGTTTCTATGCACCGTCACGGCCGCTCCCTTCGCGGCAAGTGACTTTTATAGGCAGCACAACAGGTACGGGCTTAAACCTCGTATGGCTGGTGTTTACCGCCTATATTGGCTTTGTAACATTCGCTATACAAAAATTGGAATGAACGGGCTTTGGTGTAGCCAGAAAATCTAGAGATATCATACTGTGATACATAGAGAGTGTAGTATAGTTTACAATGCGAATTTAAAAATATTTAGGAATAAAGCAGTTTATAACTAGATATATGATATAATAATGGCGTTTATAAACAGGACTAATAATTTCATTTCGGCTCACATGTAGTTCCATTTTTGGGTCTTAATTTACCTATAATTACACCATTGCAATAAAGTTTTTTATTTATTCTTTCTTGCAATATTAACTAATAATGCATAAACCCCAACATAACTTGCTTTTAGAATTTTTTTAACGTAAAATATGTTAAGTCAGTTGTATGCTCAACTAGTTTTTGGTAGTGGTAAATATTATGTTTTTGAACGAATATCTTAGGATAGTACAGTATAATGGACATAAACTAGGATGTTACATGCTATTGGAAATGGTGTCGGGTGGTACATCCTGTAGGATATGACCTTGGATAATACATCCTATAAGTAGCCTTGGACTGTTCATCCTATGAGACACTGGTGGTGTATTGGTAATCTCACTTGACTTCAGAACCATAACGATATCGTAAATTTGAATCCGCTGTTTTCCAGCAGTTTTTATCGTAAAACCCATCTGAGTAGTGTCAAATTGTTGGTGCTGGCTCAGTTCAAGGTCACCTGAGGGATGACGTCATCGAGGTCAATGACCTCACCGATGACGTCATCACCAATGACGTCATTTCTATGACGTCACACCCATGACGTCACAGAAATGACGTGCTGATGACGTCATCACCCCTTACGTCATCAAAATGACGTCACCGACGCCACTGAGGTCAAGGTCACGCCGAAACTTAAAATTTTTTGGCACTTTTGCCGTTTCTCGCACTACGCTCCGAGTTTCAGTCAGAGTCCCCGTGACCTTGACCACTTGGAGCGAATTTTCGACGAGAAACGGCAAAAGTGCCAAGTTAAACTCGAGTTTCTGACATGACCCTGCCTAAATGGGCAATCGGTTATCCCTCAGGTGACCTTGAACCAGCACAACACCAACAATTTGATATTACTGTGACCTTGAAAACCTAACAACGGAGCGCCGACACCGATGCGCACCCCACGACAGCCACCGAGTTACTGACTGTCAGGCTCTGTGTATGCTAGGTATATCGGCTTGAGAGACTAAGACTCTAAACTGTCAGGAATGGGAGTAACTAACTGAATTTTGCAAGGAAAAGTCATTTCATCCAATATTTTAAACAAATCCTCATCAGTAAAACTGACATTAGTCTGTTTTGTATAAAACTTAGGGTGTCCGCGCAACAGTTTGCGCCACTTAGCTAAAGTCGAAACTCTCTTAACTTTGAGTGGTGGACAGTGAGCAACTAATAAAGCCTTAACACGGCTAAGTTTCTTACCTAAAGTGTCCCGCGACATGGCTTCCCCTCACAAAAGTCCGCACAATACTGAGAGACTGCTCGTAGCGCATGAGTCAAGGGAAAAGAGGTGGGGAAACAACAGGAGTGGGGGAAGGTCACAGTGGTGGGGGAAGGTGAGGTAGTATGCTGGAGTATCGCATCACTTCACCATGAGCTGTCCTACAGTCAACACACTGTTCTCTTGGCCCGAGTTGGCACTAGAAGAAACATTTCTGTACAGCTTAGGCTGTGAGAGCCGAGGAAGCAAAGTCAAAGTGGAAATTGTGTTAAACTCCAAGATGAAGAGTCTCCTAAATAAACTAATTGTATCCTTGCAATCTCCTATAACTTTAGAGAAATACCACTTTATTAAGCGACACCTTATACTTTGGCAAAACGAAGCGGAAATGGAAAAGATTACAGTAAAATTAATTTAACTTAAAACTTGGACTGGACACTCATGGCGATACCACGTGGCGTGAAAACGCCACCCTAAACATTACAAGTTAGGTTATTGAGCACCTCTGGTACGATAACCGATGTGCTAGAGTTAAAGTGTGATGACCTTGAGTCAAAACACTGAAATACTACAAGTCGATATCGTCCCAGAGTTAAAGTGTAGTGACCTACATTCAGAACTTGTAAAATTACTTACATATAGAGAGCTAGAGAACAGCGAGACGCACCGCATGGAAGCCGGAGACATACTGGCGAAGCGGTGTTGTGCAGCCTAGGGACCCAGTTGTGGTGGGGGTATAGCCAACACTTAGAGTACAAGTGTTGTGGGTGACCTTGACCCACATAACTTACCTGACCCCCCCCCCCCGACAAAAAGTGCGAACCCCCCCCCCCCCCGACAAAAAGTGCGAACCCCCCCCCCCCCGACAAAAAGTGCGAACCCCCCCCCCCGACAAAAAGTGCGAACCCCCCCCCCCCCCCGACAAAAAGTGCGAACCCCCCCCCCCCCGACAAAAAGTGCGAACCCCCCCCCCCACCCCCACCCCCACCCCCACCCCTGATATCCTGGGCGTGGCAGCCCCGGTGGGGATATAAGGGGGCCCAGCCAGAGCCGGCTCGCAGTCCGCTCCCGCGCGTTGAACGTGAACGATCGGGACGGACCGCCATAGGCATCACTAAACATTGAATGGCGCCTTCAGTGTTTAGCGAAGTCTACTCTAACTTTAAGACTTGTATTAGTTGTAAGATATTGCGCTTGCGTTTGGGTATTGCGAATTGTTTTATATGAGAGTGTTTTACTTGTACCTTATGTCTCCTGTGTGTCGTTTATCCTTTGTGTCTTGTTTGTTATATGTGTTTAACATGTATGTGCTTGTTCCAGCATTGACTACGTTGAGCTCAAATTTTTTAATGTCCGTGTGGCCTTGACCCACATAGGACTTGTAAAAATTTACTGCATTGCTAAATTAAAAATATTAAAGATAGGGTTACGGGAGTAGGCCCCCGTGTAAAGCCACTTTTTTTTATAATTGTTAGGCTCCTCTCATGCATGCTTCAATGCGGCTGAGAAATAGGAGGTGGTCCGTTTGTACGCTTATACGGGGGTAATGAGCCGATGGCCTCTGCACTCGGACCGAGGACGTAAGCCACTAGGGCGTCCTCAGTTTCTTTCAAAATTATGTAAATGACATTTCGTTAGCTATTGGAAAAGTTATTAGTTGGAAATGCAGTAAATGTTTACAAGTCTCGCGTGGCGAAGGGTACACGACATTGGATGTTGCCTTGTTGTCATAGTTGGGTCTCTTCGGAGGCTACAGCGATGACAACCCAAGTGCCCCACACCCCCATAGGGGGGTGTGGGGCTTAATTTTTTTAAAGTTTTTTCGTGACCTTGACCTAAATATAAAAGTTTTCAAAATCTTTAACAGTCAGATCTTACTAACACAGTTTATATATATAGAGGTCTTTTAAAAGTTAACAGTTAGGTATTAGTAACGCACAAGTTTGGAATTGTTTATAGTTGGGTCTCTTGGGAGGCTTCAGCGATGGCAACATAAATGTCCCAAGTGGGGTTTATTTTTTGAAAAAGTGCGAGCCCCCCCCCCCCCGACAAAAAGTGCGAGCCCCCCCCCCCCGACAAAAAGTGCGAGCCCCCCCCCCCCACCCCCCCCCCACCCCCACCCCCACCCCCACCCCCACCCCCACCCCCACCCCCACCCCCACCCCCACCCCCACCCCTGATATTCTGGGCGTGGCAGCCCCGGTGGGGATATAAGGCGGCCCGGCTGCATGCACTTCTCATTCCCGTCCAAGCTCCCGTACGGACAGGTTCTCTCTTGTTCTTGAGATCATTTTTAATAACTTCACTTTTTTATTCTCATCTATTCTTTTCATTAAGTCCATTCATTACAATGGGTAAAATGGGCCTTAAACTGAAAAACTACCCGCCAGCTTCAACCTCAACCGACACGACTCAACCTCCATCATCCTCCACCTCGATCATGGAATATCTGATGACTGCAAACATCTTGAGCTGCCTGACGATGCCACCACCGCCGCCGCCGCCACCACAGCCCGCCTCAATGCCCAGCCTGTCGCCATTACCGCCGACAGTGGAAGAGGCCGGTGCACCTCCACCATCGTCAGGAAAACTCAGCGGTCGAGTCCCGGTAGCCTCTCCAGCACTCTCGCTGCTATCGGACTCAGGATCGGAGTCTGCAGTCTTCGAAGAGACGTCCAGGTCGAGGATAACCCCCTACAGCAGAACCCGAAAAATCCTATCCTATACCAAATCACAATGTCCCTCACCCATATCCCCCATGCCATCCACACCAACCAAAGCACCCCGTAAATCCATCTTTTCCCCTGAACTTCCCTCCATAGACCTAACACGCTCTCCTACCCCACCCAAAATTGTTTGCTCCATTCCTTTTGACCAATCTTTGCCTCTTCCACCCCCTTCCACCCCTATTTCTTCTAGCCAGCCTAATTCGGAGAAGCTCCAAAACACTAAGAGTCCAACACAAAAGAAACGTAATCGTGTTAAATGCCCTGCTGGCAAGCGTGATAAATGCGATTATGTTTGGTTTAGCAGAGAGGCTGTGGTTCTTTGTTGTCCGAGTTTTGCTCTTCCAGAAAAAGATCGTTGCCAACGACACTTGAATAATAAAATCAAAATTCCGACACCAAAGCCCTATAGTCTTAATATTATGCCTGAAAAGTCCAAGTTCAAACACCCCAACAGTCCGCAGAAGCTGAAAATTAATAGGCTCAAGAGGGACAAAAAATATTATTTCATTGTTCAAGCTTATGGAGCATTTAACATAAATGTGCAAATCATTCTAAAAGGTGATGGCCGCCTTCATAGAATGAAAGTACCACCTGCGATGGTACAAAGAGAATTTTTTGTCCCCGGGGCTTATTTAATTCGAAGAAAAGGATGCCTATCTGTTTGGGAAATGGACTAGGACATGGGCTCACCAAAAAACCAAAATTGTTAGGTTGTGTTGGACAATATTTAAAAGTCTTTTTCCAAATTATTTTTCCAAATTTAGTCTTAACCCTCTTAAAGTAAGGGAGAGGGGTATTATACAAGTCAAGTAATAAAAAAAAAAACACTTGACTTGTATAATACTTTAACCTGGCGGTGATGTAAACTCACTGGGACAATCTCAAACCGTGTCCTTGAGGGTGAAGACTAAGTTACAAAAATCTTTAACAAATAAAAAACTTACCTCCAAACGCTTGTAGCTTGCTACAAGTGTTTGGAGGTAAAAATTTTTTAAAGTTTGAATGACCTTGACCCATATAAATTACTGTTTAAAGTAAACTGCTAACCTTACAACTAATGTTGTGTATCACGTGATACCCCCCACTCTAACGCTCTTACTAAGCTTGTATTAGCCGTTCATTTGCTTCAGTCTGTTTCTGTGCTCCGTGGTAAACATGTCACGGTACAATTACAAAGGTGGTGACTTCTTGATAGATCAACACAATGCTTGGGAAGTGCTAAACCAGCATAGAATGGAAGTTGAGTATTGTATAAGACGAGACGGGTCTACATTTTATCTATGTATTATAAACAACCAAACTCATAAGTATGAACACTGGACAAAAATTAATTATAACAACATAGATGAGCTGTTTGCTTGGGTGTTTGAGGTGTGTAAAGTTATTGAAGAAACCAAAATAATGGGTGTGCTAAAGGTATGTAAAACTGATGACCGGGAAGACTAAGCAAAATTTTTATTAACCCCCCCCCCCGTGTTATCCCCACCACTAGAAATGGGTATATATAGGAGTGGTGATCAACCGTCCTCTCATTCTGCTTTACACCGTTAAGCTGAACACCACCATGTCTGCTATGAACGTCCCAGCCTCTACCTCTGGCCCGGTCGCCTCCAACTCCAGCCCGAGCATTGGACCAATCCGATCGGGGCCTTCGTCAAGGAGTCGTGTCCGATTCTCCGGCTTTGGTCCTGTGAGGAAGGAGTTGCGGAGCAGCGGAGCGTCTCAACCAACTACGACGGATGCATCAACTCAGACTCCACCAAACATCATCGAGTGGTACGACGAAGTGATAGAGCAAAGGGACAGAATGCTAGAGAATACTCGCAGGGAGCTACTTTATGTCAGGAGTAAATGGGAAAAACTGATTAAGAAGTGTGAAAGCCTGTTGGACAGTGATGATAGTGAGGATGAGAGTGGATAGGTGTGTGGGTAAAGACTTGGACTGGGACTTGTGTGTATGTATGAATGTGTGCGTGAATGTGAAATACAGAGCGGGGGATAGATCACTCTGTGGCAATGGACTAACATGCCACTTAGTGATCTATCCCCCGTTCTGGTAATGTTTTTGGATGGCCTTGACCCACTTTACCAAGGCTAGCTAGTACCCCCACCACTGATAAGTGTATATATACGGGTATTGATGTGCAGTTTGGTTATTCTGCTTTGTATCGCTTAGCTGAATACCTCACTTCAACATGGCTTCCAACTGCAAAACTTCTCAGGCTTCCTCTTCTTCTTCAAGAAGGCGTGCTGCCAACGTCCTGCCTGCTACTCGTGGACCTGCTCGACCATTCCACAGCATAACTGTTGCTCGGGCAAACGCCTGCAAAGCTCCAATGCTACGGACCTTGCTGGAGGTGAGCCAAGACGGGCAAGGCTTGCTCAGTCCTGGTCAACGGCAGGAGCAAGAAAGGCGTATGGCGTACTACAAACTGCAGGGTGTAGTTCCCAGCTTGAAGTTAGGCGATCCGAGAGTAGCAAGCATCAACGAGGCAGCGGACTACATATCACACCTTCACAGTGTTTTAGAAGTAAAGGACCAACAAATTGAAAACTTAAAAGAACAATTGAAACAATTTAACTTTAATCCTGTGGAGTTTGTGGAAGCAGTGATGAGTGATAGTGATGATGAAGGAACTGAATATATATTGGGTATGTAATGAAAGACTTGGACAGGGACATGTGTGTGTGTGTGTGTGTGTGTGTAGAATACAGAGCGGGGGATAGACTACTTTGCGGCAATGGACTAGCATGCTGCTTAGTGGTCTATCCCCCGCTCAAAGGGTAGCATTGGATGACCTTGACCCACTTTACAGCAAGGACAACCGGTTAACTGGTATAAAAGAGGGGGGTCTGTACATCCCGACTTCATTCTGCTTTGAACCTTCCAGTGGAACGCTAGAAAATGAGTGGATCACTGATCATTGGTAAGGAGTGGGAGTATGTAACCATAAACTATTTAAACTGTAGAGGGATGTTGAAGAAGGTGTATGATAATGTTAAAAGAATGGTTGTTGAAGAAGGTAGGGTAGTGATTGTAGCGTGGAAGAAGAAGCAGTATACAGGACAACAAGTGAGAGCAAGTGACTTTGGAGGGAATAGTGTGTTTCAAATTGGACGAGCGAACTTGGTTAATTTGGACATTGTGTTTTGGGACTTGGAAAGGTTAATTGAAAATAGTGGCAAACATGGGGAACTCTTAATTGGCAGGGAGGACAGAGTATATGAGTAAGTGTAAAAGACTGGGGGGCTTATGTGTGTGTAAAGACTAGGACTTGTGTGGAATACAGAGCGGGGGATAGATCACTTTGCGGCAATGGACTAGCATGCTGCTTAGTGGTCTATCCCCCGCTCAAAGGGTATTATTGGATGGCCTTGACCTATATAAAGGTAGAGGGGGAATGGGTAATAGGAGGGGGAAATTGGTATATATGTAGGACTGATGAATAAAGTATTTAGTCAAGCATTTGTCTAGACACTATCAACAACAACAATGGAGAGCTTCAGTGTTGAGTTCATCCTCTTGGAAGAAGACATCAACGAAGTGGTGGAACTTATAGAGGATAAGACCAGCCAGGGCACATTGGAACTTGTGAATTGCGAACCGTTGGACAATGCCGCAATCGATAAGATTGCATATTTCATGATGCATTTGTATAACGAACAAACAACCAATATGGAGTTTGTGCAGTACCTTTATCAAAACCAAGTAAATGTGCGAGTGACAATTACTTGGTGGCAGTAATAATAAAGTGTAACATATGGATGTGGACTTGGATGTGGACTTGGACTTGAGTGTGGTCTGCGGAATTGAGCGGGGGATAGATCACTTTGCGGCAATGGACTAGCATGCTGCTTAGTGGTCTATCCCCCGCTCAAAGGGTATCTTTACGTGACCTTGACCCACATAAATTGTATAGTTGGTGGGGGTATAAAAAGGGTAAGCAAATTGGATGGATACAACACTTCCATACCATGGCTCCACTTGACAACACCGTGTTCCATCGCAACAGAATTGTCTCTATTCTGGAGGTAATACCTCTAGAAATTATAGAAGTAGAGGACCAACTACCTGCGGTTGATCAAGAAGAGGAGGAGGAAGAGATAATGGATATTGAAACGGACTCTGACGAAGCTGGTTCAACGGACAATGAGGTGGACTTGCACGCCTACGAAACATTAGAGTCGTCATCTGAGTCGGAAATGGAATTCCAATTGGAAATCGAAGAAGAAGAAGAACAAGAACAAGACACTCCCCATCGTCCAATGGATAGGATGTTAGTTGCCAGAAGAATTATGTATTGTCATCGCTGCCTATTCCGTGATGAGGATGATTCCGACTCTGATGGTGATGTTTCACCCTTGTAAAAAGTTTAAACAAAAAGTTAAAAAAGAATGTGAGCGGGGGATAGAGCACTTTGTAGTAAATGATACTGCTTAGTGCTCTATCCCCCGCTCAAAATAATAATTCCAAATGACCTTGACCTACATAAACTTGCTCAAACAGACGTCTTTGAAAAAACTTGTACAAATTATTGAATCTAGACCAAATATCATCAATTTATCAAGCCTACTGATAAATGTATTACAAACGGTTGTGTAAAGGCTAAATTTAGCACATGAGTGATAACCTGTTTCCATATGACGTCACTTTCCCCACCTATCTGCCTCGGATATAAAGGGTCCCGGTGGAGTGCGCTGCTCATTATTGCGTGGACATTCACAGAGTGTGCATTCAAAGCCAAACTGTTTGAAATGGCTCTTTGCGACATTTGTGGGGAAATCTTTCAAGACGAAGATCTTTTCACCCTACACAGAGAATTACATGAAGACGAAGATAGAAAAGAAGATATTACCATGGATGAAATAGACTTAGACTCAATTGACCGGTTTTTGGAAGAGCACCAGAAGCAGACGAATTACTGGGACAGCTATCTACAGCAAATGCAAAGAAGAAGACCTAGTGTGATACAATTTGCTGGTGCTGGACCATCTACTGCTACAAGACCTATTGAAGAAGAGGACACCGAAGAAGAGGACACCGAAGAAGAGGATATGGAAGAAGAAGAACTGGAAGATGTAAGACAACTGCGCACCACGGCCTTGCCAGGACGAGTTGTAACACATTTCAAAATTAATAACGTTCAATTGGAATTGGAAACATTTATAACCCAGGCTAAGGAACTTGTTGGTCAAACGTTGAGGGAAGAATTACAAAGGCTAAATTTTATTAAATTTGGAATGGTGTTAGAGGCTATGTTTAACAATACTGATGGTGAAACAGCATTGAGAGCATTCATTACCAAAAATCGAACCCTTACCTTCACCTCCGACATTGATGATATTATTGAAGAATGCTTGGAGGAACTTATAACCAAACTCCAAGAACATGAAGGAAGAGGATCTGGATGGACTTTGTCATCAATCGAAGGTATGGATGTTAGGGTTCATAAACATGGATATGGTTTAAGAGGTAGTAGTTTTATCCCTCTACCAAAGAAAATCCAAAACACTAACTCGTGTAGAAATGTTCAAAATGAGGGTAATGAATGTTTCAAGTATGCAATGTTAACCAAGTATGTTAAAAACAATCCTTGTAGAGTTGGTAGAGAATACTACGAAAATGAACACCGCTACAACTTTCAAGGTCTTACTTACCCAGTTACTTTAAAAGATATTGGCAAATTTGAAAAGAAAAATCCTGGCGTTTCAGTCAATGTTTTTGGTCTGGATGATTCCAACAACGTTTATCCTTTGCGGGTAGTAAAGGTTGAGCAAAGAAACCATACGGATTTGCTATTGATAACCAAGGGTGAAATTTCCCATTATGTATGGATAAAAGACTTTGAAGCGTTAGTTGTAAAACAATTGACCAAAAGAGTAAATAGGATTACAGTTTGCAAGAGATGTTTCTGCTTTTCTTGGAAAGATTCAAGACGTGGAGGATTGGACTGGTTATTGGAACATAAAAGACTTTGCAACGAGAACTATGAAGTAAAGATAAGTCTTCCACCGCCTACCCGAGCTTCAATACAATTTAACAAGACAGTTCACCAATACCGAATTCCACTAGTGGTCTACGCAGATTTTGAATCAACGTTAGTACCACAGGAGCTGCCGGACGGCGAAGTGACTAGAAGAACAAAATATCAGTTGCATCAGCCCAACAGTTTTTGTTTACTAGTTAAATCAACCTTGTCTGAAAACCAATTGCAAGACTATGGTTTAACATCCACTCCAATACTCTACCGTGGTGAAGAAGCCGCTAAGTATTTTGTAGACCAACTGTACGATATTGCTGGAAAGGTTCAACGCTTGTTCGGTAATATTGTACCTATGGAACCTTTAAACCAAAATCAACAAGAAGAATACAACTTAGCGACAAGATGCTATTTATGCAAGAAGATGTTTAGTGAAGAAAATCCAAAAGTAAGAGATCACGATCACCTGACAGGGTTATACAGAGGAGCTGCTTGTAATTCATGCAATATAAATTACAAACTGCCAAACTTTATTCCTGTCGTTTTACACAATCTTAGCGGCTACGACTCCCACTTTATTATTCCAGAATTAGGAAGAGATGATGGTAAAATTGATGTTCTTGCTACAACATTGGAAAAGTACATCAGCTTTTCAAAAACAGTAGGTAAAATTAAACTTCGCTTCGTAGACTCTTACAGATTTATGGCATCTAGTTTAGCCAAATTGTCAGAGAACCTAAGAAGAGAAGACCTAAAAGAAACCAGAAAAATTGTACCTGAAGATAAATTAGACCTAGTATTACGGAAAGGAGTTTTCCCCTATGATTACATAACGTCTGCAGAAAAATTCGAAGAAACCAGTCTGCCACCGATTGAAGCCTTCAACAGCAAATTAAACGAAAGTGAAATCTCCGTTGAAGACTACAATCATGCTTGTAATGTTTGGAACCAACTAAACATTCAAACCTTAGGGGAATATTCTGACTTTTATATAAAATTGGACGTAACTCTGCTGTGCGATGTGATGGAAGAATTTCGAAACACCTGCTTCTCCGCCTATGGACTGGACCCTCTACACTCGTACACATCTCCAGGATTAGCATGGCAAGCTATGCTAGAGTCAACCAACTGTCGACTGGAACTTCTAACGGATATTGATATGGTGCTCATGATGGAATCTGGTGTACGGGGCGGTTTGACACAAGCTGTAACACGTCATGTCAAAGCCAACAACAAGTACATCCCCGGCTTCGACGAGCAACAACCATCGGTCTACCTTGGCTACTTTGACGCAAACAACCTTTATGGTTGGGCAATGTCAAATCCGCTTCCCTACGCTGACTTCAAATGGCTCGACCCGGCCACCATCGGAGACATCTCACAGATTCCAAAGGATGGTCCAAAAGGCTATGTTTTGGACTGTGATTTTGAATACCCGGAGCACCTTCATGACCATCACTACGACTTGCCTCTCCTAGCCAAGACTGAAGTTTCACCGACAGGAAGATGGCCAAAATTGATGATGACCTTGGAGAATAAAGATCGCTATGTGGCTCACTATTGGGTAGTTCAACAGGCTCTCGAATTGGGTCTACGTATAGTGAGAATTCATAGAGCAATTGAATTCACCCAGTCTTGTTGGTTGAAACCATATATTGATTCCAACACTACAAGAAGAGCTGCAGCGACAACAGCATTTGAAAAGGACTTCTATAAATTAATGAACAATGCCATCTTTGGGAAGACCTTGGAGAACAAAAGAAAACACAAAAATGTAAAATTAGTGAGTGATCCTAGGAAATTGGAAAAATTAGTGCAAAAACCAAATTTCGGAACATCCATGATTATAAACGAAAATCTAGTCGCTGTCAGTATGAAGAAAACAACAATAGTCATGGACCGTCCGTTATACATAGGTATGTCGATTTTGGACATAAGTAAAACCCTGATGTATGATTTCCATTATAACAAAATGGTTAAACACTACGGAAGGGAAAACATTGGAGTCGCATACATGGATACGGACGCGTTTATCTACTGGATAAAGACTTTGGACATGTATGAAGACCTAAGGACTTTTCCATACAAAGAAGATTTCGACTTTGCTGACTATCCGAAGAACCATCCAAATTTTAATGAAAAAAATAAAAAAGTAATTGGAAAATTCAAAGATGAAGCAAATGGAATGCCTTTAGAAGAAATAGTGGCGCTGATGGCAAAATTGTATTCATTTAAGATGTACCACGAGAACAACACACCGACAGTGAAAAAAGCAAAAGGAGTGAAGACATCTTATTTGAAAAAACACGTAACATTTGACCACTACAAGACTTGTTTGTTTGAAGATACTACGATATCAGCAACATTCAACAATATCCGAAGCTTCAAGCATCAAGTCTACAGTGTCACCGAAATTAAAAAAGCACTGTCAGCTCGGGATGATAAAAGACATATTTTGCCCGACAAAATCCACACTCTTCCATTCGGCCATTACTCCCTAAACCCTATCAACTAGTAACCTATTCTTCGTCCTTCTACAACTTCGACCTTATTCCTTTCTCCTTCCGTAAAAAAATGGGGAACACGGCAAGTCCAACGCCGTGTTCCCCATTTTTTTACACAAGTTTGGATGACCTTGACCCATATAAATGATGTGAATATTTAAGACAACGTTCATTGTGATTATACATGTGATACAACAAACATTGAAACCTGCAATATGAAGGACTTGAAGCAACAAATTGTCAACGAACTTCATAAACCTGCAAGAAGAAAGTTTCCACGAAGAAATACGGTGATAAAAGGAATTAATGATTTATATCAAGCAGATTTAATCGAAATGATTCCTTATAGCAAACAAAATAAAGGATATAAATACATATTGACTGTTATTAACTGTTTTTCAAAAATGGCAGATGCTTTACCACTAAAAGATAAAAGTGGCAAAAGTGTTACAAAAGCAATGGAAACAGCTATACAAAGAGACAAACATACTATTAAACATTTACAAACAGATGATGGAAAAGAATACTTTAATAAGGAATTTGCAAATTTAATGAAAAAACACAATATAAACCATTACTCAACCAATTCAGAGGTAAAAGCTTCAATAATCGAAAGATTCAACAGAACTTTAAAAAGTGCAATGTATAAAATGTTTTCCAACAGAGGATCGCACATATGGATTGACATGTTACCAAAACTTATAAACAATTACAATAACAAATTTCATAGGACTATCGGGATGAAACCAAACCAAGTAACTAGTAAAAATGAAAACCTTGTATTAAAACGTATAAAAACGAATACTAAACCAAAAGTTGAAAAACTAAAGCCTAAAAAATTTAATGTGGGTGATAAAGTGCGAATAAGTAAATATAAAGGTGTATTCAGTAAAAGATACCTGCCAAATTGGACCAATGAGGTTTTTACTGTATTCAAAGTACAACCTACAGTACCTGAGACATATATTTTAAAAGATAATAAAGGACAATTGCTTGAAGGAGGGTTTTATGGACATGAAATGTTAAAATCAACAGTAGGCGATGTATATTTAGTTGAAAAGGTGTTGCAACGGAAAAAAGATAAGGTCAAAGTACGATGGTTAGGATTTAATAAGACGGAAGATTCTTGGATACCTAAAAAGGATTTGATATAACGATAGAGAATCATTTTAGGTTGAACCATTACAAAGGATGGAGATAGTACCACAAAAAGAGAGTTTTACTATTAATAATATAGATGAACTCACAGTGGATAATTCAGAATTTAATAGTGGGAAACATGGCAATTTGTTACCAAACACCGTTCGTTGTCTGGTTACCGGACCTTCCAACTGTGGAAAAACTAATGTAGTATTCAATTTGATTACAAACCCTAAAGGATTACGTTTTAACAATCTATATGTATTTTCAAAATCACTACAACAACCAAAGTATCAATTATTGGAAAAGATACTGACTAATGTGCCTGAAGTTAAATATTTAAAGTTTAATGCAAGCGAGAGTGTCATGCAACCACAAGAAGCTAAACCATTCTCCGTGTTCATATTCGACGATGTATCTTGTGAAAACCAAAACACAATAAGAAATTACTTCGCTATGGGTCGACATAACAACATAGATAGCATTTATATTGGTCAAACTTACAGCAAAATACCAAAACAACTTATTAGAGACAATGCAAACATGTTAATTGTATTTAAACAGGACGAAACCAACCTAAAACATATATATTTTGATCATGTAAATGCGGATATGACATTTGAACGATTTAAAGAGTTATGTGGAAAGGCTTGGGCTGAAAAGTATGGGTTCCTAACAATTATGAAGGAACAACCGCTAAACAATGGTCGATACAGGATAGGATTTGATAAATTTATATTAATACATTGAACATGGTATAAACTATTCATTGTTGTACAACACGTCTTGCTACAAACATGGTTAACCAAGAAAAATTAGTAAAAGAAATAAAATCACTTAGTGATTCTATTCGGGCTAAAAACAGAGCATTAAAACTAGGTATCAGCGAAAGGGAGAAATTCCTTGAATCTACTTTTAAACCTATTACTGAACCCTTGAAACAATTAAACAAAAAATTCGCTAAACCTGTATTGGAAGGAGATGCGATTGCACCTATCACAAAGTTTGAAAGAGAAAGTGTAAAATATGAAGGTTTTAGTGATGAAGACCCGGAATCCTCTACATACAGCGGCTTTACCGGAGCAGAATCTGAAAGAGAGCTAGAATCACCAGGATATAGTGAAAGGGGACCTGAAGAAGCACCAACTGCTAGTGAAGAGGAAAAAAGAGAAGAGGCAAGAGAAGGACCGTCAAACATAAGCTTGTTGGGTGAAAACATTCATAACAAAGGACCTTTAGGAAGGAAATACATGGTAAAAATGTTACTCGGAACAATTCCTAATAAGAATTACCATAGTTATGGAGCGAGATTAACAGAAGATGGTTTAATGATAGGTAATAGCCCGTTAAACGTTGACGAACATGATAATATTGTTGTTGGTGATCAAAGATATAAGGGCACAAAAGGATTATTTGAATTATTATTTGAAAATAAGCCTTCAGTATCGTTAGTAAAGGAAAAAGACATGGAAGCATATAAAAAGATTTTGGAACAGACAAATGCATATAGGAGAAAGTATTTACCTGACCAGCTTCCTTTTAGATCTAAGTCTTTAAAATATAGAGAATTTGTATCCAAGTTAATACCAACTAGAAGACAAACAATGCCGTTAACACAAAGAAAACCTGTAAAACGAAGATTTATGGCATCCACTTTGGATGTAAGTGCTCAGGAACGAAGAAAAAGCAGTAAGTCCGTTACGGGTACAGGTTTAATGAAGAAACTATATAACACAAATGTGATTTATTACAATAATATCAATAAATTGGTGGATAGAATGAAACTAATACATGAAGCTAAAGAAGCGGGTCATACAGGATTGGAAAACGAATGGGTGGCTTTGGTGGATGAACTCCGAAACCGTGGGGTAATCTTTTAAAAATGTGTTACTCCTTAGAGTACTATTCAGTTGCACCATGAGTGTTGACAAGTTCGGACGTTACTCCTCGGATGGGTCATATTATGCGAATAGTTTAAAAAGAAGTGCTGGTTTACCATAAACACCTGATGGAGATTATGATATGAGTAATAAAAGGTTAAAAAACATAAAAGATCCTTCGGATGAAAACGATGCAATAAACTTAAAAATATTAAAGGAAAAGATATCGCCAACATTAAAACTACAAAATAACACATATGACGCAGAAGATCATAGAATTATCAACGTTGGTAAACCAAATCAAAACGGTGATGCGATAAACAAAGGTTATTTGTCATCTGAATTAAAAAATACGTTAAAATTCAATGGGAAAACGTATAGTGCCAACAATAAACGTATATCCAACGTAGATGACCCTAAAGATGCAAAAGACAGCGTAAATAGACGCTATTTACATTCTTTGATACCTGAAAAGACAAAAGATGGATTTTCTTTTTATAAATTTGTTATTAATGATATAGGTTATCCAAAAACTGAAAACGATGCTGTAAATCTAAAATATATTAAAGATCATTGTATCATACGTGATGTAGGGGTTATAGATTGTTTTAATAATTGTTTAGCAAATGTTAAAGATGGTTCGGCGCCATCAGATGGAGCAACAGTGGGTCAAATGATGGAAACCTTAAAACAAGAAACAACCTCTTTTGTAAAACAAGATCAAGTAGTATCGAAGCAAGGGGATGACTTTGTTCAAGGTAATGAAATATTTAATTTATTAACATACAAAAATAATGCTTGGGATTGCATGGGTAAAGGGTTATCAAATATGAGATTGGGTTACACTGCTCAAGATGCAGCTGCTTTATCACAAACCGTACATCTAGATCCAAATCATTCTTTTAGATTCTTTACATGTAATAATAAAGTAATAAAAAACTTGCATAATGGAAGGGATCCAAATGATGCTGCAACTGTAGGACAAACCATCACAACATCATTAAAGGATAGTAAAGTGTATGATTGTAATAATAAACGTATAACAAACCTTAAAGACCCTGAACATGTAGATAATGCTGTCACCGTTAATTTTCTTGTAAAAGTTTTAGGTAATGCGATATTTGATTTACACAATCATTTTACACCAGATATTCTTCAAGGAAAATCAGGTCATAATACTTATGCTGAATCCATGAGAGGTGAGTATATTAAACGAGAAATTTATAATAAATACTTTATTAACCCTAAAACGAAACAGTTTAGATCATCAGATTGGGGTGATATTGATATTTAAGTAAATAACTCAATAAATGACTTCATTTATGTGCAACCTGTCATAGAGTTAACACATGAGTTGCACATTGCCATTATAAAAGGACAATAATGACGTTCAAGTACATCAGTCCATATCGAGACACTGCAAGAAAAGGAGGTGGGATCACGTCCACAGCGGTTTCTCTGTTAAGTAAAGCTTTAAAACAAATTCCAGTAGGATCCATAGTAAATAGAGCAATAGACGCATTACCATACGAATTTCATATACCAGGAGGTTATCAGTATTGCGGACCAGGAACTAAATTGAAAAAACGACTGGAAAGAGGCGATCCTGGCATAAACAAGTTAGATCAGGCTTGTAAAGAACACGATATCGCATATTCCACGTTTGCCGATTCAAAAAATAGATCAATAGCTGACAAAAAGCTTGCGGACATAGCTTGGCAACGAGTAAAATCAAGTGACGCTAGCATAGCAGAAAAAGCAGCAGCTTTAGCAGTAACAGCAGGTATGAAGGCTAAAACAGCAGTAGGAGGTGGAAGAAGGAGGAGAAGGAGAGTAAAAAGGAGGTCAACCACAAGAAAACATGGAGGAAATATAAAAAGAAGACGACGATCTACAAGAAAAGGCAGGAAGAAGCCCACCGTGTGGTCAATGGTAAAAAACGGGGCAGGTCTTTACCTAAGACCTTATCGTGCATATTAAATGAAAGAAATCAATTGGTCATACCACATAAAGCATTAACCAATATTGAATTATTTAAATATATTTCCTGTTTAAAAATACCATTTTTCCGCGGTGTGTTTATGAAAGACAGTTTACCAAAGAAAATGTGGCAAAATGAGACTGGAATTGTAAATTTGGATAATACTGAAGGGCCTGGCACCCATTGGGTTTGTTATAAGAAACTAAATAACAATGTATATTATTTTGATAGTTTCGGTAATTTGCCACCACCAAAAGAACTTCAAAATTACTTTAAATCTGCTAAAAACATATATTATAACTATAAAAGAGAACAACCTGATAATACTTCAATATGCGGCCATTTATGTTTGGAATTTCTAGCTAAAAGTATCAGTCACTATTGAGATGTCTTCCTATACGGTATCATTAACAGGAAAATCGTCCACTTTACGAAGTATCCTTTTTCCAGCGTTACGCTTGCAAAAGGAAGGTTTTGGGAGGCGGCACTATTGGATTTTACAACGTACAACTCTATTCCCAATGTTACGGAAGGTAAAAATAACATATTGCATTATTATAAGGGAAAGGATGCCAGTGGAAAATTTACAGACTTACAAGAGTGCAGGTTACCCACAGGTTCTTATGAAATTGATCATATAAATGAATTTTTGCAAACTAAAATGGGAAAAGACAATATAACATTAAAAGGTAATAATAATACGATGAAAGCTGAAATTACTTCCAAATATTATATAGATTTCACTCAACCAAACTCAATTGGTGATTTATTAGGATTTTCCAACGATGGGCCTGTATTAGAACCAGATGTAACACATTCCGGTAAGAAAACAGTAACAATATTAAAAGTCAATAGTATAGACATAACTTGTAACATTATACAAGGTGCTTACAGGGATGGGGCTAACACCCACATCATACATACTTTTTACCCAAGTGTACCACCTGGATTTAAAATTGTTGAAAAGCCACAAAACCTGGTATATCTACCGTTGAACACCACTTTCATTTCAGACATCGTGTTGAGCGTATTGGATCAAGACGGTAACTTGGTAGACTTCAGAGAAGAGCCTATTACGATTAGATTACATTTAAAATCAACACTTTAATACAAAACCATGGGTTTAACATTTAAAAGCGAACAACCTACGGGAAACCGCATTAGTAGCTCTTCAGCTGTGGAGGAGTTAACACGCGAGAACATCCGTTTCTTAGAGAGAATTGGATTAAAATTAACCGATTATGGATATACTGGATATAGCGCAGGGTCCAACATTCGACGAAACCCTATGGGAAAAAGAATATCACACCCACAACCCTTACACTTCATCGAAATTAAACAATAACGATGAAATTCGTATTCCCATACAAAATCAAGACATTTACACATTACCATGTGAAAGTTACTTGTACATTGAAGGACAAGTTACTAAAAAGGACGGTACTACTGTTGGTACAACAGTTCCATTTATAAATAATCCTATGGCTTTCCTATTTGATGAAATTAGATATGAAATATCAGGTGTAACAGTTGATTCCACTAAAAAAGTAGGTATTACGACAACTTTAAAAGGATTAACATCTATAACACCCAATGAAACCAATTTACTTAAACCTGCCGGATGGGTATTACCTACGATTGACACGATCACTCCAAATCCAAATGGATATTTTGATTTTCATATTCCATTACGTTTGTTGCTTGGTTTTGCTGAAGATTATAGGAAAATAATATTAAATGTTAAACAAGAATTAGTTTTGTTGAGATCTTCTAACGATAAAGACATTATTAAAGCTGCAGATGCTACTACAGATGCGACTTTAGAATGGAAATTAAAATTAGACAAAATTGTATGGAGAGTTCCACATGTTAAATTGGCTGACGAGCATAGAATGCTACTTTTAAGGAAATTAAAAGCCGATCGTGATATTGTTATTCCATTTAGAAGTTGGGAATTTCATGAGCATCCCAGTTTACCTACTACGGATCGACAAACTTGGACTGTTAAAACATCAAATTATGTAGAACGAGCCAGGTATATTATATTTGGTTTACAAACAGGTAGAAGAGACGCCATTACTAAACATGCAGGACAATTTGATCATTGTAACTTGAAAAATATTAAAGTTTATTTAAATTCACAATTCTTTCCATACGACAATTTAAATGTGTCATTCACTAAGAAGAAATACAGTATATTGTACGATATGTACGCGAGATTCCAAAGTTCATATTACGGTAAAACAAATACACCTTTATTATCACCTGACAAATATTTCGATGCCTACCCAATAGTTGTAATCGATTGTTCTAAACAAAATGAATCAGTAAAGTCATCAAGTGTGGATATAAAAATAGAAATGGAATTCAACGATGCTATACCGGCTAATACAACTGCATACTGTTTAATTCTACATGATAAAATCGTAACATACACACCTTTAACTGGAATTGTTAAAAATGTATTGTAAGAACCGGTTTTGTTTCATTCCGCGAGTATAAAAGCAGAGCGTACAGACCGCTCCTCATCAGTTTGTTGCCTACTGTTGTATGGGTAGCATCGTATTCAATATGGCTTCTCCTAGTGGTACACCTGAAAATGTGGTAGATATTGAGAAGGAGATATCTGAGTTTTTAGATCCTCAAGGTCACCAGGAAGGAGGTGAACAAAACGTTTGCGGACAACTTCACGCCAGTAATAATGTTGAAGAAAAAGGTAAAAGAAGAAAGACTATACAAAAGAGAAAAAGGGATATTGAAGATAATATTTCTCCAAACATATTGAGTGAGGTATTTTTGCGAATATTTTACCCAATCTCTTCCAGTTTGGATAAAAGTGTTTTAATCGGTGTTATGAAATCTACAGATTATTCCCCTACTGTAATTTTAACTCATGGACCCAAAATGATTTTGTTTACGGACAGTGCTTGGGAATCGTTTATGAAACATTTGCATCTGCTAGAATGCTATTTAAGTAGTAACATGTTTGGAAGAAAGACAAGGGTAGGACTTTTGGATTCAAATGTGGAAATTGATATTATTAAACAACGTGGTGATCATCAGCTACGGTTTAGAGACACAACAAGACATGATAACAAAATTCAACTTAATCGAGAGGAGTTTTTCATTTTAACTTGTGCTACTGAACCTATAACAAGATACTTGAGACAACTGGTGTTTTCAAGTTCGATTATTAAAGATTATTTGGAAGACACTTTGGACAAACAACCGGACGCACCTATATTATACGGACCTGTAGATACTTCTATATTTAATAGAGTTCCTCATGAAGTACAGATGTGGAGACAATTGGAAAAGTACGCTCAACTACATAAGAAATCAGTAAAACAGGAAGAAGAGGAAGATGGAGGAGAAGAATCAAGTGTTAGTGATGAAAATGAAAACAAGGAAAATATAAAGATGGAAACTTAAATAACAATGGTTAGTTTTTAAAACAATAACCAAAATTTTGTGGGGTTAGGCCTATTGGGGACGGTGCCCACGTTAAATATACACCAACGCGCCAACAACTGTACGGCCGGGTATAAAAGTAGTACCTACCGTGGTGTGGAAATCAGTTGACCTCCTGACTTCGTAATGAGCAGACGTGTGACCTTCAAAATGGACAAGGGAGAAGAACAACAAGTAAAGTCCAAGCCTGGTATTATTGAGTTTCAAGCGTTTCGTGGTAATGATGATAGATTCATTATAAAAGAACTTGTGTTTTTGGACATGAATACAAGTGTTCCTTATTCGTTTTTATTTAAACCACCATGTTCTTATTCGTCTTTAACTAGTAAAGCCGCTACTACCAACAGATGGATTTCAAAACACTTCCATCATATCGATTGGTATGATGGTTTTACAAGTTACACGGACTTGTATCACATTATGCATCACTTTTCAGACAAGTTTACCAATATTTACACAAAGGGGCTGGAAAAGAAAAGATGGATCGAAGGATTTACTCATGTTCCGGTTAATGATGTGGAATTGGATAAGAATTATCAATACATGCTGGAAACCATATGTATTTGTACAAAAAGCCCAGAACATGATAAAGATAGACATTGCGCTTTGAAAAATGCCTATAAACTCGCCTCTTACCTTCAAAATGGGGAAGTGGGGAGTGGTGGGGGTAACGGAGAGTATATAAGTGGGGAGCAGACAGGGACCTGGCATGAGTATTACTCGAGATTCCGAGACGACAACATCTCCGAGCAAGAAGACGATCTGTAACCTGACCATGGCATCTCACCAGTTCCTTCAGACTTTGGTCGAGCAGTTCAATGCTCACTCCAAGTCAACAATATTACCTGTAAAGAAGTGCTCGGAACTAAAAGACGAGAAGCACTACATAATCCATGCTATGAAGAAGATGGAGACTACAGTTGGGGAGGCCATCTGCTGCAGTCTCAGCGAGGCACCGTTTACTCCGGGGGATGAACCAAAGTTCCAGGTGTACCTGCCCAAGAGATTCGTCCATCTTCTACAAAACGAGGATCTTCGCTCTATTCAACCCGGGTGTCTATACCTGGTGTCGCACGGCTGCACGGGTAGCAATTCTACAGAGTTGACCATCCACATCGCTGACAAGCAGCAGTGTTAGATTTAAGTTTTAATGTTGTAAATATGTTGTTGTTGTAATGTTTTATAAATAAACGAATCATAAAAGACAAAAAAAATTAAAAAAAACAAAAATGCAACATATCAATATGTGACAAACTTCACGTATTGATATGTTGCATTTTTTTTAAACTTCGCGGGTGACCTTGACCTTTGACCTTTGCATTTCACAACTACCCCCACTACCGTAGAATCCTGCTTGGATGCGAAAAACGGTCATTCTGTTGCCAACTAGCAAACGATGAGCACCTTGTACGAGCTTTGCTTACAACGAGTTATAACTGACGCATCTTTATTCCAGATGGCTTTACGAGATAATATCCCTATAACAGTAAAGCAGGATATCGAGGAGTACAAGAAAGATAATAGAGGGTATTCGGGATACTCCTGGTATAGGTTCCAAGACGGGGAAAAGTTTTGTAGGCCTTGTGGCAATGCTGCCGTCAGAGACCTTCGACGGTTCGTACAGGAAGGTGGTAGAAAACAGTTTGGATTTCTAGCACCAATGTTTAGATTTGAAAACTACAAGGACACCTGTGCTATTTGTTCCATCCCTTTGTATCAATGGAAAAAGTTTAGAAGTGTTTAATTGCATCTTCCATACCCCCACCACCATCACCCCCACCACTTTTCCATGTACCTCCAAACGCTGTGCCTCGGCTTCATTTCTACTCCAGCAGCCAACCTAGCAACATCAGGATGTCTCTCAACGTCAGTTGCGCAAGTTACGAGGAGGTGAGCATCAAGACTCAGCAGGAGCTAAACGACTTATACAAGGAGTTGCAGCTGATGGTGGCACGAGGCTACCGTATAAATGTGCAAGTTTACGCTTGCAATATACGGAACACCCGGCAGTCAAAGGAAGAGCCTGGACACTCCTCGACGGCTTCCTCACCAGCGTCCATGAAGACCGAGCCAGACAACTTGGACTACTTCAGCTGACTAGCAGTTGTATTTCTTGTCCTAACCATTGTAGAATATGTATATTTTTTCATTATATTAAAGAAGTAAAAGAGCAAAAACACCTATCTTGTTACTGACATATAAGCTCAGTAACAAGATAGGTTTTTTTAAAACACAATTTGGATGACCTTGAAACTTCCCCCTCCACTGCTTTGTTACCCCCACCACTTGACTATTGGTGTACATGGCACATCGCAATTGGAAACCTCATTCCATCTTCAACAGCCACACCGACAACATCAACAATGGCAAACCTACCAACAGATGAAAGATGTCCTCACGCATGTTGTGACTTCGTCCACGAGTTGGAGAAGAGGATGCAGGAGAGGGCGATAAGAAGAAAACAGATCCACTCAGAAAATATCATGATAGTCAACGGCTATCTTTTATTGTTCGGCCTTATTATGGTTGTACTTTTCATACTGTACGGCATAGTCACATGTGTCGGCAAGGTTGCAGAAGAAAACGCTCGCCACCATCAATTGGAAAGTTTCAATGTTACTTTGTAAGTTTTCCTTTTTTTTAAAACTCCGTTTGGATGACCTTGAAAATTCCCCCACTACTCCACCACACCCCCCACCACTTCACCATGTTCCTGCATGAGCATCACATCAACCGTCATTCCTTGTCCGACAAGCAACCATGGCAGACAACAACACCATCAGCCAAGCTGACTCCACTACTGATGTCGGTACAAGTACGGGTTGGACACTGTCGATCGATAGTGTACACTATTTGGAGTCAATTTGCGAACGTATGAAGGAAATACTGCGGGACAACCCTGGGATCATAATACAAATGAATTTAAATTATGATTGGTCCCAAGTTAGAATGCAAGGGGACGACAACAACGGTCAACAATCTCCACAATATTCGCCCATGTCCCCGATCTATCCTTACGGCGAGTCTGACGTCGATGAAGATGAGGCTGATGAAGATGCAGGGGACAACGAGGCTGAAGAGGAGTAAGCTTCATTCCTTTTTTTAAAACCTAAATTGGATGACCTTGAGAATTCCCCCTCCACTATTTCCTTTTTTTAAAACCCAAATTAAATGACCTTGAAAATACCCCCTCCACGTACTTTTGGTTTACCCCCTCTACTTTTCAATACTGTTACCACAGTCTGTAGCTCACATCATTCCTTGCTTAGCTATCATGGCGGACAGCACTCTTTCTCGAGTTGACTCCACTACGGATGAAGAATGGCCATTTTCCTGGAATGTTCATCTGCAAGACTCGGCAGAAGTGGATATGTTGCATGAGAAATTGGTGTATGTATTAAACGAAAACCCCAACATTGAATGTAGAATGACTATGGATTTCGATGCGACAGGGGTCCACACTCAACCTTCCACTTCCAGCCAGCCTGAACCTCAGCTACAGCCAAAGAACTTTACACATCTTTACACTCCAATACGGCCGGAGGATGTGGTTATCAGCGAGGCAGACTCTACTACAAGTTATATTGAACCAACGAATTGGAAGCTTGTTGTTGACACCTTACACAAGGTCGACTTAGTATGTGACAAATTAAAGGAATTGATGATGCAAGATCCTGGTCTTCGTTTTAAAATTGATTTGTTTTTCATCTGGGGAGCACCTGCACGGGGCTCTTCGTCTGACAGCTCTCTAAGTACAACGGATGAGGAGGAGGAGGAGGACGACTAGTTATCTTTTTTAAAACTCCGTTTGGATGGCCTTGACCTTTCCCCCTCCACTGAGTTTATTTAAGGTGCACTCTCAATGACTGCAGCATCATTTCATCGCGCACCTTCACCACAGCAACATGGAGAGTCAACTCAACTACTGTTGCGAACGGAAATGTTTTTCATGGCCGAATGACATTGATGTTGCGGATGGCCTGGCGTGTAGAAAATGTGAAGCTTTTGGTCAATGCATGTGTAAGTGCAAGTCTTGGAAGAAGCCGAAACCGGAGTTGAAGACATTCCATGTGTACCAGATGAGAGGGCATAAGTACACTTGTTGCCCTGAACGTTGCATTGAATTCACATTAAAACAGCTAACTGGCTGCAAATTGTGCAACAATCATTTTGCAGGTTTTTGCAAACATTATTTAGGAGCCTGTCAGTACAGATCAACTTGGCATACAGAAGCACTCACTATCAATGAAATCGCTATAGATACACAAGAGTAGTCTTTCTACTCTTTTCTTTTTTAAAACTCCATTTGGATGACCTTGACCTTTCCCCCTCCACCCACCTTAGTTTATATAAACCCCATTCCCACTGACCACAGCATCACTTCATCGTGCTCCCTCGTCAAAGCAACATCAGCTATGGAAAGTAAGCGCATCTCATGTTGCGAGCATAGGTGTTTGGAGATACAAGGCGTCACATATTGTGCAAAGAAGCGTTGGGAGGAAGAGACGGGGACAACCTATTGCTGTGAGGATAAGTGTTTCCTCTTACCAAAGTGGCAAGTGGATGGGCTGGCCTGCCGGCAATGTGAATGCTTCGGATGTTGCAGGTGTAGATGCAAGAACCAACAGCTGCCACCACCGGTACTACAAACTTTCAAAATCTACAAATCCAAATACTTTTATACTTGTTGTCCGCAGCGGTGTATTAAATTTCACTTCTCCAATCTTACCAATTGTCGGAAGTGCTACGGACAACCTGATGGGTGGTGCACCTGTTTTCTAGACTCCTGCCGCTACAGATCGGATTGGTTTACAGATCCGTTGGAAATTGATGAGGTCGCCCAGGAAGCACAAGAGTAGTCTTTCTACTCTTCAACTTTTTTAAAACTCCATTTGGATGACCTTGAGATTTCCCCCTCCACTTCCCCATATACCTAGAGTACACAGAGCCTGATAGTCAGTCACTCGGTGGCTGTCGTGGGGTGCGCATCGGTGTCGGCGCTCCGTTGTTAGGTTTTCAAGGTCACAGTAATATCAAATTGTTGGTGTTGTGCTGGTTCAAGGTCACCTGAGGAATAACCGATTGCCCATTTAGGCAGAGTCATGTCAGAAACTCGAGTTTAACTTGGCACTTTTGCCGTTTCTCGTCGAAAATTCGCTCCAAGTGGTCAAGGTCACGGGGACTCTGACTGAAACTCGGAGCGTAGTGCGAGAAACGGCAAAAGTGCCAAAAAATTTTAAGTTTCGGCGTGACCTTGACCTCAGTGGCGTCGGTGACGTCATTTTGATGACGTAAGGGGTGATGACGTCATCAGCACGTCATTTCTGTGACGTCATGGGTGTGACGTCATAGAAATGACGTCATTGGTGATGACGTCATCGATGACGCAATCGATGACGTCATCGATGACGTCATCGGTGAGGTCATTGACCTCGATGACGTCATCCCTCAGGTGACCTTGAACTGAGCCAGCACCAACAATTTGACACTACTCATCTGTACTGTAGTGCCTCAACCTCTGATTGTCTAATACGTTTTATTCTTAGATCAAACATCTTTGTATCTATCGTGTCGTGGTCTTTGTATATGTGGTCGTGTAAAAGTAAATAAGGCTGTCAATCTTTTAGTATGAAGGTAATATAAACACACACACACAGCTAATCACTCACCATTTTATGTACAAGACCAATATTTTATTACTGTTAACCCCTTTCCAAGCGGTGTGTGCACATGAGAAGCCATCTTCATCGGTCTGTGGGACCGAGACCCCACTACGTTACACGGTCCTGCAGACCCCAGCTTCTCAGCGGGACGTTTCAATTAGCGCTCTCTGTTGCTCCTCCCAACACGCGATCGCTAGAGTTATGACTCCCAGTCAGCTGACTGCTGGCTTCTAGTTATCTCCGAAGGAATTTATTTACCTCTACCGTATCTTATAAATTTGTGGTGTGTTCAACCTCTTGACCATTTTGCTAAACATTATAAAAACATTGATAAATACAATTAAGATAACATTTTATTTACTTAAATGATACATTTGATAAATAATAAACTTACGCACGCAATGCAACGTATTTTTCCTACGACTGTCCGTGAAAACAGTTGTTCACGCACTCAATGCTCGTCGCAAAACAGGTGATTGCCGTATTCATTTTACTTTGCGCACGCTAGATTTACTTTGCGCACGCTAGATTTACTTTGCGCACCTCAGTGTTTAAACATCATAACACAAAACAATTTGCATTAGCCAGCAAGGAAGCGTTGATTAGTCAGGAATTAAGTTGGCAACACTGGATATAAACATCTGATCTATTGTTGTCCATGTGGTCGTTTTCTATTGAATCAACATAAACATAACCTACAAATCAGCTACAGGTGAGCCACCGGTGAGTAAGTTAAGTGCGCAATGATCAACTATGACAGTGACTTTAGTGATTTAAGTGACTTATTCCCTGACGATCTTGCTAAGACTGCTAAAGCAGTGGCGTTAAATCTTCTGCATGAAAAATCCAATGAATTTTTAACTAAATGTAGAAAGTGCATAATACAGGCTATCATAAATATATATCACTATATTGAGATCTCACATAGTAGGTATTTTAAAATGAGTATTAAACTTTTATAGTTATTTAAGAAATATTTGGCATTCGTAGGAAAAATTTAATATGCAACTCGTGCGAAAAGTGCCTTCACTTCACTCGAGAGAAATTATTCCGCACTCGCCTGCGGCTCGTGCATAAACGTTTCTCTCGAGTGCAGCAAATCGGCACTTTCCGCACTTGTTGCATAAATAACTATTAATGTGATGATTTTTATGGATCGAATCAAGTGTAGCTTTGTTATGAATAACAGCTTATTCATTTGTAAGGATCATTAATTGATTAATTAAGACAGAGGCCTTGGCTCAGTGGTAGTGCTTTGTATTATCACCCAGCGGACCCACGGGTTCAAAACCCTGCTTGGTGACAAAAAGATCGTTCGGCCGCTCCAGCGGTTCAAAAGTCACATTGTCGTTGGTCCACCTGCATAGAAAACAAAAAAGTCCTCTCAGGTGAGGAGAGTTGTGTGTTAATTCTTGATATCCCTCCGACCAAAGCCATACGATTATTATTATTATTAATAGCCTTATTAATTAAAAGCCAAAGACAGCTTTGGCATGGAAAAGGAGTCAATATTCCGATGCTTTTGTCGTCTAGGTCGACATTCAAATTCGACTCATGTCCGTCCTTCGTCGTTGGCAGTCGTCGTCGCCGTCAGATTTAATCTGTACTTGGATGTTTGCATTAACGAGCTCGCATGTCTGGCGGCAATATTACTTGTCATTACTCCACTTCTTCAGCCGCGTTCAATCGGTTGTTAGCATGTGACAGTAATTGTTCCGATGTATTCCTGGAATACCATTTCTGAGAAACACTAATTTTATTGCTTTGAATTATTAACATGTTATTGCATTAGAGTACATTCCAAACTGACTTCACTGCTATTAATTTTGATAACTGAAATAATTTTGGTGGGCGTGTTCCACCATCACTAATTTTTTAAATGTCTTTAAATTATACTGGATGAAATTTTTATCTTGTGTCTCGTCTTCGTGCAGTTTCTCTTATTTAGGAGTAGATTTTAATTCTATTGCTTGTATTTATGAAAGGTCAATGTTTTATATACAATTGTACAATGTGCTACAAACGCTTTGAGGAGATAGCTGTAAAAATCTTAAATATGTAGTAGGCATCCCCTGGAATCGAACCTATAACCGAACAAAGACGCAAACCGTTGGGCTAGCTGAATTACGAACTAGATATATTGTTTCTGGAGGAGTTATGCCTTGCCAATTTGATTGGAAGGGATACCCAAAACTTAAAAAGATTACTTTAACATGTATTTAAGAATTCGTCAATGTATTTTGGGAAGTATTGCCGGGAAAAAATATTACATATGTCTTTTATTTTAGTAGAAAAATAGTCTTTGATCAGAATTTTTTTTAAACGGCCAATATTGAACTTTATTTCACATGGCTTAATTTTTGTTTCACTAAATTTCTGGTGATAAGGAACATCTCGAACAACAGGAAAACCCACTGAAGTTAACAATCAATAAAATGTGCAAACGTAGGCCTACGCTATTGCCATTTTTAGTATTTTTAGCAATTAAAATGAAAACTCACAACGTTTTCTTCGAATCAAATTCATAATTAGCACAAAAAGAGGATATATTCACTAAGTGTGTTATCGGTTTATAATTTCGTAGTACAGTAGCTAAAGATGTAACAAAAAATATTCCGGGGAATTTTTTACTATCGCAAGTAGTAAATATATTAATAGATTTTTCCTTACAAATTATTATTTTGTAGATGATCAACAAGAGTTTTAGATAAATTCCTTACTCAATACCTGTACGATTTGTGGAAGAAAAACATAATATTTGGTTAACAATTTCATAAGTAATTTTATTAATGCAATAGAATTACAGAGAAACTTATTATTTATCAACTGAAATTTTAAGAGAAATAAAAATATGTGTACATTGTCGTATTAAGGTCCTCGTATTCGATGTAGACACTGGCCGGGAAGTCCAAGATTGGTATAAAACGTTGTCTCTCTCATGGTAATAGGTCCAGGCCGGTAAGACTAAAATTGGTATGCAGTCGCTTTCATGGTAAATGTCGCTGAAGATCTGGGATAGACTGAAGATTTTGAAGTAGGCGTCCTGATGGTGAAGGTCTTGGAATTACCTGAAGATTTAGTTGAATAGCCGCTTTCATAGTGAAGGTTCTTGAAGACAACTAAGATTTTGGGAGTGTTTCTGAATTTAGAAGTCCTTAATTTATACCGTAGAATTTCGTTCCAAATTTATCTTGTCTAACAAACCATCAAGATTTCGTTATTACATTTCATGGGACTTAACACTCAATTTTTGTATTGCGTTTTGATCTTCATATTGTTGATTAATTTTATAAATATTACAAACTTAAAAACTTTTGTCAGAACTAAAAGTTTGTTATTCACTAGTAATTTTTAGAAAAATGAAATGTTCAAATCGTTACTAGGGTTACGAAAGACAATGCTATAGTTTGAAATATGTCATTGATCAAATGAAACCATTACTGGATCCTATACCGGAGCTTATACGCCATCCTCAGCAGTACAAACTCTTTGAGCAGAAAGCTGTCCAAATAAATCGATATGTATTAGGCATCGCTGGAATCGAGCCTATAACCCCCAACAAAGACGCAAAACGTTGGGCTAGGTGAATGACGAACTAGATAGGTTGTTTCTGGAGTAGTTATGCCTTGATAATTTAATTGAAAGGGATACCCAAAAATTAAAAAGATTACTTTAAAATGCATTTAAGAATTCGTCAATATATTTTGGTAAGTATTGCCGGGGAAAAAATTACATATGTCTTTAATTTC
The DNA here is from genome assembly GCA_030545055.2 of Neoaliturus tenellus. NCBI lineage: Eukaryota > Metazoa > Arthropoda > Insecta > Hemiptera > Cicadellidae > Neoaliturus > Neoaliturus tenellus. The sequence continues at coordinate 55,832,747 of CM061537.1, read as the reverse complement.
AGTAGAAAAATAGTCTTTGATTAAAATTTTTTTAATGGCCAATATTGAACTTCATTTCATGTGGCTTAATTTTGGTTTGACTAAATTTCTGGCGATAAGGAACAGAATCAGAATCAGAAATATCTTTATTGCCAAAAAGATTCATACAATTTTTTAACAGTCTTTGTACCTAGGCCTGATTAAAACATCAAAAGATTACATATAGAGAGTACAATGATACCTAGTACAACCTATATAAAATAAAACTTAAAAGCACTAACTTTACAAAGACTTATAAATAAAATGGCATAGCACCTCATTAGCCTAAGCTGCATTGAGGTACTTTCATTAATTATTTAAATAGAATATCAACGAATTGCAGAGGACAGGTGCTCAACAGTAAAATTAAACATTTATATAGTTCAGTATTTATGAACAAACAAACAATTGAGTTTTTATTTATTTAAAAAAATCTTCAATTTGGTCGATATTAAAAGTTAACAGCCATTGTTTTAGTTCTTTTAAAAATTTGGTGAGACTAGTGGCACCACTAATATAAAGTGGAATCTTATTAAATAGTTTACAAACCATATAAGTAAAAAATCTTTTATAGGCTTCAAAATTTGGATGTGGAAGTGCAACTCGATTTAGTAGCTTTAGCCTCTGAGAGAAAACATAAGAATTAGAAATATTTTGACCACCTCTCACAAAAAACAACCGTAAAACTCGAAACATATAAAGGTGTCTCAAAGGTAATATATCCAAGTCCTTAAAAAAAGGAAAAGAATGTTCAAATCTGCTAAGTTTAGAAATTTGCCTTACTATATTTTTTTGAGCAATTACTATCGGATTAATGGTGCTGGCATAAATGCCACCCCAGCAACTTATACCATACTGTAGTTTACTATTTACGATTGCAAAATAAATGGTTCGCAGTACGGATATTGGACACATGTACTTAAGCATATAAAATTTTCGCAATGCCATATTTAAATATGTCTTTACTGATTTTACATGAGCTTTCCAAGAACAGTGTTTATCTAAAATTAATCCTAAATATTTAATAGTTTCAACTTCTTCAATTAAAACGCAATCATTACATTTTGCAGTGGAAACATCATTTAAACAATTCAAACATTTAAAACAAAGCACTCTATTAAGAAATTCCTTGTCTTTGAAAGAAAACCGGATATATTTTGTTTTTGAGCTCAAGGCCAATTTGTTTATGGTAAACCACATTTTAAGTTTATCTAAGTCGTTTTGCATGTCATTAAATAAATTATTTTCACTTTGGCGTGCATAGCACAAGGCAGTATCATCAGCAAAGCAAGTAAGTGATCCTTTTAGATTTCCAAAACATAAACTATTTATATAAATTATAAACAAAATTGGTCCAAGGACAGAACCTTGGGGAACGCCGCATGTTATAGGTAGAGCTTCACTAACGCTTTGTTTAATTCGAACACATTGGTATCTTCCCGTAAGATAGCTCTTAAACCATTTCAACGATATTCCTCTAATACCTGCATCAAATAATCGCCCAAGAAGAATTGTATGATCCACTGAATCAAACGCTTTAGTGATATCAATAAAAAGACCTGCAACCCGAAATTTATCATTTAAACCAGAATAAATACTTGAACAGAATTCTAATAGTGCATCTTCAGTGGATTTATTTTCTACAAAACCAAACTGCCTTGAACTCAAAAAGTTATTTAGATTAAGAAATTTAATAAGTCTGGATTTAACCAGCTTTTCAATAATTTTTGAGAAATTTGATAATAATGATATTGGTCTATAATTGTTTAAATCCGTCACCAGACACTTTTTAAATAGTGGTATAACTACAGCTGTTTTTAGAGTTTGAGGAAACTCACCAGTTACAAAACTGAGATTAATAATATGTGCTAAAATTGGACAAATATACTTACTAGCAAATTTAATAATATGCGCTGAAATTCCATCAATTCCAGGAGATTTATTTGCACTTAATGTGTTAATAATAGATTGCACTTCATATTTACAAGTAGGCAGCATAAAGAAAGATCCTAAGACATTTTTTGAAGGAAATGTGTTTTGATAAACTGTCCTGTCAAAATTATCATTAATATCAAGATTAGACACTATTCGCCCTACAACACTGCTGAAATAATTATTGAATTCCCTTGCCATTAGCAAAGGCTCATCCAACAATTCATCAGTTCCATCAAGCTTTTTTATACAAGCTATGTTATGTTTCTTATTCTTAACCCCCAAAATATCATTTATAACTTGCGTGACATATTTAACACCCATATGAACACATATGACATATATGAACACCCAATTAACAGGAAAACCCACTGAAGTTAACAATCTATAATAATGTGCAAAAATTTGCAGGAAGAAAACTTTATTTTCGTTTTATGATAATATTAATTTATTCATGTTTGGCAAAGTAATTATTTACTAATACAAAAATTCTGGATTTACGAAACTACGATAAAAAATCTTCTTAACATCAAATTTGTTTCTAGTACCTTATAAACATTAAAAGTATGTATGCTATACCTATACAGTATGGATCCAATTACATATGCTTGATTATTGTGTATATATAACACCAACTACATAAACTAATGGTCAAACATCACAGGAAAATAAAGCAAAAAGAATAAGCACGGAGGAAATACGAATACAATGTCACATTCACGTTATTTGCCATTAATTTCACCTCTTTGTGAGTGACACAAAAGAGGGCGCGGCGGCGGCGCCGGCTCCACGAGCGGCAATATCACGGGCGATATTAGCGGGGTAATGTGGGCATATCAGAAAATATCGGACGCGAACCACCGGCCGAAATGAACCGATACTTTTCAATCAGGCTCATATTAAAACGGGCCTCCGACCCTACCTGGCTGCATACGGAGGGCAATATCACATTCCATAACAATCTGGGGAACGTATGTCTGCTGAAGTGAATTGTACATTGTAATATAGCGCAGACTGATGTAAATAAGGCAGTGGAAATTGGTTTTTTAATTGTATTTCTAACAATAGTAGTTATATAAAATTTGCTGATACCTGTTGATATCTAGTTAGAAACATACATAACAGGAAATATAATTATTTGAGTTTTTTGTGGATCAACTCATTTCCTTCAGCATTAAAAATTTGCAATATCTTTTTTTCATCTTAAATGAGTTCCCAGTGTGATATTTTATTCAAACTTTCACTTCTTCTATCTAAAAATCCTACTCAACTTGAATAAAATCACTTTTTTTGTGTAAAGCAGACCTTATTTTTCGTTTTAGTGGTAACTAGTTTTATTTTAAACTAATTATCAAACAATAAACACTCAAACAAGACCTATTCATAAAAACCACCCAAGTCTATTTGTAAAACAAAAACCAAACCTTAAACCAAAACAGATTAAGCTCTAACGACTAAAACCCAGCTAGATGCACTAACCATGCTGTCGTCCACCAACGACCCGGGCACGAGGGCATGTAACATGCGTGCTACGCAACGCCGCGCCGTAACTCCCGTGTCGCGTGTTAATTGGAACGTGTGTTTATGGCGACGGCAGAGCTGGACATCACCGACCGGCGCGGCGGAGAGTGGATAGCGTCACTCCGGCCGCTGTGGCACTGACTGTAGGAGGACTGCAGGGACTGTGGCAGGGAATGGGGAATATTTTATGCGAAATTTTTTTAATAGTGAACACGAAGTTGAATATGTCCATATCCTTACCTATTTACCGGAATCAAGTCTGTGCGTAAGCAAGCGCAGAATCTTGGTCGAGGTAATATGTTCAACATGAGTTATTAACGAAATTTTTTATCACACTATTATTAATTAATCATAATTAATTAAATAAACAGTGGGAAAAATCCAGTTGATTTTCCAGCAGGGGCAGTTTATATGATAAAATTTATTTTCTATACTCGAAGCTGACGCTGGAAACATCTTTTTTCCACAACAGTGCCATTAAAATAGTATATTAATTTACTAGTCTTGAAATGCACTCGATGAGCTTTCCTCAATTGGTTTTGATTCGCACCATCAAAATTTATTCCGCCTTATAATAGGACCTTCATGACGAGTAATTAACTACATTTTTGTTCATTCCGAATGGTATAAATCATAATAAAGTTAAATTAACATGACTCTCCGGTGACTATTGATTTTATATGCATGAGCGGGGTTTACCTCTGATTGCTGGTTGGGCCACCGGGGGTCAGTGATAAAGGACATTTAATACCAGCAATATCCTCTACATTCAGGTTCCATTACATATGCATGGTTCGCATTAAATATAATACAAAATCAATGTTTATTGATTATATGTTTGTAAAAGATGTCTACAAGTACTGCTTAACCAAGGGGCATTCAAGCTGGTTCGAAATCCAAACCTATTCCGGTACGCGAAGTTTGGTCTCCCTCAGCCTGGACCGTGGGAGCGGCACATATGCTGCCTCTGGCGGCGTCCCTCGACAATAGAAGATCATCTTCGACCTTGACATGCCTCCGGCGAGGAACAACATTGATTGGCTGCGATCTCGAGTGGATCCATCACAGCCACAGCATCACACCTGTACAGTGCGTGTCATACACGGCTCAATGCTCCCTACTGTGTTGGTGCCGGAAGAGGCAATCGGTGGGAGATTTTACCCAAGTTCACTTTTCCCTGCAGGTTGCAAGGGCCATTTTAAAACAAGACATTTGATTAATGGGTTAACCAGTAAAAAATGTGGTCACTAAGTACAGCTGCAGCTCCTCCTCCAACTTGATGATTTATTTTCCAATCTTCTGCAGCTTCAATTAATTGTTTTCACAGAATTCGCACAAGCATTGATACGACATCAACTTATGGTGATTTAACCATATATATATTAAAAGTACTCGTAATTAATATGCTTAGCTACAACACCTTTCAAAACGCTCTTCTTTAATACTAATAATCATTAGGATACAATTTTCTTTGATCTGACCTAAATTATATCTTTTGGCACGTTATCTTTATCCTCCTGCATTTCAGAGCAATCTGAAAGAAATTAAATGAATTTACTAGTTTTTATGTAGAGAGGGTTGCTCAAAATTTTCCAACCACATTATCTAAACATAGAAACTCCTGTACTGGTCAGAATTGGCGACTCCACACCAGACGATTTAAAAATCATGTATATTTTATTCTTTACTCATAGAAGAAATCCGCTGAACTGGTTAGAACTGACCACCACCACATGCCATTGCGGTTAAATATGCTATTTTAAAGTTTAGATCACCCAGATTAAAAATAATATACAGATTAAGCAAATGTGGCCTTTGAAAAAATGAAATATCAAAGATGTTTTTTTTTTCTTGCAAATGCCACCTCTGGTCAAGCACCTATTGTTTCTTGACTATAAGTAACAAATTCCAAAGAGTGCTGCCCTAGTAAGTGAGCGATAAGACCCGCAGTGGTTGAATAGGATATTTTTAAAGTTAAAGCAACCCAGCTTAATAATTTTAGCAGTAAATTTTAATAAATCATGATTCTTAAAACTACTGTCTATTTCAAGTCAAAGAGTGGTTGTAATAAAAGTCTATTTTTAAGTTTATAGGAAACCTTTACATCAGATTACCAACAACTACCTACTACATGTAAGAAACTCAGGAAGTAAAGAATGCTAAAGCCCACACAAGTCAGAATTTTATTAGTCGAATGTAGTCTATGGTCCACTCGGTCCGCAACACGGGTGGGAGTTGGGGTTTTTCCAGACAGTGCCCTTGTTGCAAATACCATCGGAATGGTAGAGACAGAAGAACCTTTCCTTGTTATCTAGGTCCTTTCCGCATCTGTAGCAACCCGGAGCGTTGTCCTTCTTGCATTGCTCGCAATCATAGTATAGAGCCAAGACCGATAGAACTGTGGACGGAATTACTTGTTTATTATCTTAATTTTTGTCTATATTTACAGCTAGGATAGTGTTTTTAATGTTCATGGAACGGTTTAAAATCTGGCTTAAACAAGCAAATATTACAATACAACAGGGAATGCTTCTCGTTTCATTTTCCGTCTGTCAGTCTGTATGTAAATTTTTTAAATTCTTTATAACTTTTAAATTATCTGAATTACAGAATTTAAATATCAAACAACAGTTACCTATACTCTAATAAGAACAATGTTATATAAGCATGTATGTATGCATCTATGTATGCATACGGATCTTAATAACAAATCTAACGATTTTCTTCAAAATTTGTAAAAGACTTAGTTCTGGGATGAAAATAATGCAAATGCAGATCTCTATGCCAGGTAAAATCTTATTTAGTTATAATGTTTAATTTAAAAATAATTGTAACATTAGTCTTATGGAGTAAATATCAAATCAAAGAAATTATGAAAACAGCTGACTTAAAAAAAGTGCATCAAAGTGCAGGGGACCACGCGTGTTTGAGTATAAACATGAGTTTTTGCATTGCAGCCAGTCACTAATTAATAAATGGTAGGCTTACTTTAATAAATATAGTTGTCATGAATAAATCGTACTTTATACTGCTTATTATAAATGTTTAGATAAATAAAAGCTATGTAAAAGTAAAAATACAACTAATCAATTTGGTCTACACAAAAGAGTCTGAAAGGCGAGGGAGCGAAGCGAACGAGACCGTCGTTAGGACGGGTGAGCGTACTTTAAGTTATAAATTATAATGATCATAAGTATACTTCTTGTTGTTATGCATTAACAACATTCAATGTGCTGAATAGTTCATTTCTAAGCTTTGCTTATATCACGTAAATATCACTTAAATATGAATACTGTATTATACTTACTTTGTAAATACAACTTTATAACTAAAAATTTTAACGGTTAAAAGTATAATTACGCATTATAATAAAAACGTTGTTCATAACTCAGAGCAAGAATGTGTTTTTGCTCCTAGTGATGATAACTACTATTGCACAACAGAACTATAACATACAGTGATAGCACAGGACTTACTTATATCTTTAAAGTTAACAATTATTTATAGTTACCAAAACATTATTCTGTTAAATACATCATATCTTTATAAAATTGCTTACTTGATTGAAGAAGCAAGAACAAAATGACTGTGAGATGTTTCTGCATGTTTGATGATGGAGTATAACATTTGAAATGACTTGTTTTGAGAAAGACATACCACTTTACAATTCAACGTTGTTGTCTATGAAATTCTAAAAACGCCAATACACGTGTTTGTTGTATCTCAACTGTGTCAATATTGTCATTAGAACAATGCATGAGAAAAATTCAGAGAAATGAACAAAGTACTTCAACAACAATCTTTAAATAACCTTTTTGAAAAATACCAACTTTATTTTAAATACGGTATAAATAATACAGTTTTTGCCACTTTCTTGTTCAAATATGTGTAAAAAAACTTTCTATTTACGACTTTGTGTCTTGATGAAATAAATTTCGAAGTTATAACCACCGGAATAAATCCGCGTACATCGTCGCAAATTTTTACTAAGAAATCAATTAAACATCTTTATAAACATGTGTAATGTTTCATGTAAGTGTGGAGCTTCCGCAATCGGCTGATGAATCGTGTGCTCTATCGCGGCCGTTATAATGGAATTTCTCAACCTATTGATAGAATACTATATTAACATTAACAGATCAGCTAAAAATAATCCAAAATCTAATAGCTTCACCCGGCTTTACTCCAGCATCCCTAAAATCAGTGCTACAGCAGCTGAAGTGACTCTATCCACTCTCGCCTCGTAATATCCAGCTCTATCAGTGCCATAAACACACGTTTTAATTAACACGCAACACGGGAGTTACGGCAGTGCGTAGCACGCATGTTACATGCCCTCATGTCCAATGTAGCTTAAGTTAGTGCGGACGAAAGCACGGTAGTGCGTATAGTGGATTTTCAGGGGTAAGGCTAAGAATTGTTTAAATTTTTTTCACTTTTGGGTTACAGTTGAAAACAATTTGTTATTGGAATTCCTTGCTTAGTTGTTATTTCATAACAGGAAGTTCTCTTACAAGTTTTATTTTAAACTATCTATCACTGAAATAGAGTACTTACTAAACAAAGTTTGAATAACACTTCCAAACGAAAGAACACTTTTCATTAAACTCGTTTAAGGAAAAGAAATTCCAAAATTAATTACCTTTTATGAACGTTATAAAATATACAAAATAAACTCCTAATGATATTTCTTATTAAAGTTTAAAAAAATATAAATTTAAATAACTAACGGAATCCCAAATACTTCTTGCAACCTTCCACGTTTGTGACAATGTACAATTCACTGAAGCAGACATACGTTCCCCAGATTGTTATGGAATGTGATATTGCCCGCTGTATGCAGCCAGGTAGGGTTGGAGGCACGTTTTAATATGGGCCTGATTGAAAAGTATCGGTTCATTTCGGCCGGTGGGTTCGCGTCCGATATTTTCTGATATGCCCACATTACCCCGCTAATATCGCGAGTGATATTGCCGCTCGTGGAGCCGCCGCGCCCTCTTTTGTGTCACTGACAAAGAGGTGAAATGAATGGCAAATAACGTCAATGTGACATTGTATTCGTATTTCCTCCGTGCTCATTCTTTCTTCTTTATTCTTCCGTGATGTTTGATTATTAGTTTAGGTAATTGGTTTGATATATGTGCAAAAGTATAGCTTATTCTGTGTAAGCTAATAAACACAAAGTAAATAAACACAAAGGCATGTGGATACAAAACTCTTGTTTTTCCATGAGTTGTTCGGAAATGTTGTATTCGTTCAGTAAAATTTTATTATATGTCTTTATGATATGAGGAAATCAATCTCAATCTTTGTTTTATGCAACTTAACAATAAAACTATTTTGAAGATACTGGTTGAATTGTTGATTTACACCATAGTGTATTTATTTATAGTGTGTTTGTATTTAACAAAATTTATTTTTGCCTAAATCTCCCCAATAAGATGGTTAAGATGGTTGAGTTAATTGGTGGTTGAGTTAATTGAGGTTTTATGCGCGTTGTTAACTAGAAGTCCTTTCTGAAAAATTGGATGGGATAAAATAAATAAACGTCTTCAACTCAATGTTTTACACCGTAAACCTTAAAAAAGTTTAATATTGATCTATTTCGACCAGTTTCACCGGTCATCATCATGGCCAATCAGAGAAAAAAAATGAACAATCACTATTTACTTGGGCCAACATAGAATTTCATAACGAAATCTCCCCTACATTTGAGACATACCTGAAGGACTTCGCGGTCTATTTATTACCATAACAATAATTAATTAGAATTAGATGTTTTTAACCAAAATACATCTCGTCAGATCGTGTTGATTATTTTATAAAACTGTAGTTACGACACCGATGATTGGACTCGATTCACAGTCATTAATCAATATCCGTTTCACCGCGGTCGTGGTTGTGGTCGGGTTTGTGGCCCAGCAGTAAAGTGGTGATTACCCGTTAGTGCGCCAGTCGTCCGCCGCAGATATATAGCGCTGCTGTCGCTGCTAAACGCGGGTTACAACCGGCACCTTATTGGTTTATAGCCGACCGGGCTGTGCGATTTACGGCATAACTGCAGGTGGCTCCTTATTTAAACTACGTTTCCAAAGAGTTTATTGTTTATTGAATCAACCGATTTAATTTTGAGCACGAAGCCCAATCAATGGTGATATAAATTGAAACGTGCTAATTTTGGTATACAAAAAGGTGACTTGTTTGAATTTGTGTATTATTATAACTGAAAGAGTATTAACAGGTGTTCACAGTTTTATAAAGGCTGTCACATTTTTAAAGTTTTGATAGCTTTAACCTATGATGATTTTAAACGTTACTATTTTTGTGTGTTATTTTATGAAAGCGTTTGATAAAATTTTTCAGGAGCATTATCATTTTATGATACTTCTAAACAGAAAATAACGTTCGTTGTTAAGAGGTAATATAATAGCTTAAAAGATAAATTTATAATATATGTAGAAGCTAAAAAACAAATACGAATAAATAAATGTAACACTATAGTGCAAACGTGACTTTCTGAAAATTTGGCTGCTGTTTCAGTAGGCCTAAAGGTCGAAAACACAACAAACATGGATCGTGATATGATAAAATGCACCCACTTCAAGCATGTGTTGACAACGCAGATATACGTTAAGGGTGACTAGGATGAAAAGAGAATACAAACAAAACAAATCAGCAGACACAGCAGGCGAACAGATAGTGGCTGTATTGATGCAGTACAACAAGTTTTGTAAGTAGGAATTTAAAAAATGAAATAATACATATTATAGAAGGTGAAATGAAACAAAATCACCCTAAGTATTCCAGCCAAGACCTAAACCTTTAAAAGTGGCAAGCAATAAGCTATTTTATTTTATGATACATTTTATGAGAACTTCACAATTTCCTATCCAGTGGTATTGCTATATTCTAGCTGAATCAAAAATGTGTACTATTATCATGAGATTTGTCAAACCATTAATAAATCATAATATTTATGTAGGTATTTCAAAAAATCTTATCATGGAACACAATATTTATAACATTTCAAATGTTACTTACGGTAGAACGTTGAAAAGGATTTGTTTGTTTTACCTAGAACAGAAAAACAAATCATAAGTTTTCATTCCTCACTACGCAAATCTTATATTCTGTTCAAAGATATTATTCATTACTAAACTGATAATGAGTCGAAATAAAACATTTATAGCTAACTATAACTTAGTATAATAGCACACTTGTGTGTAATTCATCGAAGCTGCATCATCAGCGCTATTACCCTATGGTGTCAGTTTCATCAATAACATTCCTCTTTTAAATTAATCACAAACCGTTATTGTCAAGACGACAGCCTAATGTGATAAGGGGAGTTTATTAATTGATGCCAGTCCATAACAGAGACCGTGTGACCTCAAGGTCAATCCAAGGTCACACTCAAGGTCAACCCGTGGCGCTTTATCGCTGTTATCTCAACCCCATTAATAACAATGGCCGAACGTCAAAACATATTCATTACCCACGGGGTGGCGAAAATAGGCTTTTAATCAGTGTTCGCTGGGGCGGACGGTTTCAATATAACCGGGCTTTACATACTAATTGACCAGAAGTGACAGGCTGGGGCGACTGGGAAATTGACAGGAAAAATGGCTACAATATCGACGTGACGTTTATCGTTGATGCTAATATAAGACCCGGCCATTGATTGTTAAAACGAACAAAAAATCAGAGTTTTATCCGGAATTTGGAGACCACCCATTGGATTTTACTATTGATTAATATATTGTTGCATCAATTTTCATGTTTCTGTTAGGCGTACATATAATTGATTTTAATATTATTGCTACCTCCTAAGTGGCATTTTATGGCTTTAATTATAGTACTGTAAAAGACAATGAATAAATCAGCATTTGTTATTGTTTGTAAAATTCTCATATTAATAGATTAGATATATTGTTTCTAGAGCATGAGACAATAAAAAAGGGTAAATGTTTTGAGCAATCGCGTGTGTTATGTTTGGTTATAACTTAAAATCATTTAATTGATGATAATTTTTATTAAGTGATTTTTTTATAATATTCTATTGTTATATTCGTTACAGGGAGCCATTTATTGAATGACTGAAAAGATTGTTATCAATCATTTTATTCTTAAGCCATTGTCACTTTATAACATTCGGCGAGACCTACATTGTTTAAATCTTAATTTCGCAGTGAGTCATTTGGTGCAATAATTCATTTGATGATGGTCTCAAAGACTTTCATAATACTGTATTGCTATCTCTAGGGTCAGCGTATTGGACTTCTGATCAAGAATGGGTTCCATCCCTGGGATGTCGAAAATATTGTAGGGATTTGGACCGCTTTCCCTAGACTAAAAGACGCCAAAAGAGGATCTCGTATCAAAAATGCTTTTGACGTTTATGAAGGAAAAAAATATATGCATATAAGCTTGCAGCGATAAAAATTATACCAATTATTTTGTTTCCATATTGGATTTCTACTATTTCATAGGTAAATTTTCATCAGTGTCTATTACACCTGCATAATATATGATGAGTAGATTTATGCTTCAAATGCATCAAACTCGTGAAACGAGGCTCCCTCCAAGGAAAAGTTAAGTTTCAAGCACGTTGAACAAAGTTTGCATCGTTACGACTGAAGGTCCCAAGTTTTACATTGTAAGAGTATCGATATTCCCGGAACATCCCTCATACATTCCACCACCGGATTCTCATCCGATTGATCCGTAGGTTTACTGTCCTGGAGGCGGCTCGACACCCGTTTGTCATCCGGAGTGATTTTATGGCCGTCTCCGCAGCCGGTTTTATGACCGATACATTTTACACCAGCACCTGAAGCCGATCTTCAGTATGAGTTAATACAAAATGGCATCTCACATGGACCGGTTCGGGTTCACACATGGTTCACACGCCTCGACATGGAACGGTGGAATGGGAGTGAACCTTTATAAAGTGGCGGATCGCATTGAAACTAAAGAAAAAGTGTAATGATTACTTCAGTTCTTCCTTGTGGTACATTATATGGCATTATACAAATTCATGATTATAAAATTGCGAATTTTAATGTATAAATTTATCATGTTTTGCTTCTAAAGTGATGTATGAGCCGCTAACCCATTTAGCCAATGGGTATTGGACAAAATACGGTAACTCCTTGTCACTGAAACCCTAAGAAATATGGCCTTAAAATGAAAATAAGTTTGAGTTTTGAGATGATTAATGACATAATAGTATGTTATGTTGTAAATTGATGTTGAGTGTGATTTTTTTACTGCAAAAAGTGAGAACTTGGAACAAAGCACTGTACGACACAAAATGATATCAAGAGTACAACTTTTAATCGTCATATACTTTATTATTAATCTAAACAATCAAAATCACCATTATAAAAATTTTTTGAAAGTTAGTTTTTTTTTATCTCATATTATTAGTAATTATCTAGAGTAGTGTGTTTTTGCGGTTGCTGGCTCAGTTCAATGACCTCTGAGGAATGTGATGACGTCATCGCCAAGGTCAACGACCCCGATGACGTCATCGATGACGTAATCGATGACGTCATCGATGATGACGCAATCGATGACGTCATACCCATGACGTCATCAAAATGACGTCATCGATGACGTAATTGATGACGTCACCATCGATGACGTCATTTCCGTGACGTCAAACAAATGACGTTACAGAAATGACATGCTGATGACGTCATCATCCATTACATCATCAAAATGACGTCACTGACACTGTTAAGGTCAAGGTCACGCCGAAACTCAAAATTTTTTGGCACTTTTGCCGTTTCTCGCACTACGCTCCGAGTTTCAGTCAGAGTCCACGTGACCTTGACGACTTGGAGCGAATTTGCGATGAGAAACAGCAAAAAGTGCCAAGTCAAACTCGAGTTTGCGACATGACCTTGCTTAAACCGTCATCCACTAGTCCTCAGAGGCCATTGAACAAGCACAACATCCGCAATTTCATATTACTGTGACCTTGAACACTTAACAACTACAGAGCGCCGACACCGATGCGCACCCCACGACAGCCACCGAGTGACTGACTGTCAGGCTCCGTGTACTCTAGGTATATGGGGAAGTGGAGGGGGAAATCTCAAGGTCACCCAAATGGAGTTTTAAAAAAGTAAAAGAGTAGAAAGACTACTCTTGTGCTTCCTGGGCGACCTCATCAATTTCTAACGGACTTGTAAACCAATCCGATCTGTAGCGGCAGGAGTCCAGAAAACAGGTGCACCACCCATCAGGTTGTCCGTAGCACTTCCGACAATTGGTAAGATTGGAGAAGTGAAACTTAATACACCGCTGCGGACAACAAGTATAAAAGTATTTGGATTTGTAGATTTTGAAAGTTTGTAGTACAGGTGGTGGCAGCTGTTGGTTCTTGCATCTACACCTGCAACATCCGAAGCATTCGCATTGCCGGCAGGCCAGCCCATCCACGTGCCACTTTGGTAAGAGGAAACACTTATCCTCACAGCAATAGGTTGTCCCCGTCTCTTCCTCCCAACGCTTCTTTGCACAATACGTGACGCCTTGTATCTCCAAACACCTATGCTCGCAACATGAGATGCGCTTACTTTCCATAGTTGATGTTGCTTTGACGAGGGAGCACGATGAAGTGATGCTGTGGTCAGTGAAAATGGGGTTTTTATAAACTAAGGTGAGTGGAGGGGGAAAGGTCAAGGTCATCCAAATGGAGTTTTAAAAAAGAAAAGAGTAGAAAGACTACTCTTGTGTATCTATAGCGATTTCATTGATAGTGAGTGCTTCTGTATGCCAAGTTGATCTGTACTGACAGGCTCCTAAATAATGTTTGCAAAAACCTGCAAAATGATTGTTGCACATTTTGCAGCCAGTTAGCTGTCTTAGTGTGAATTCAATGCAACGTTCAGGGCAACAAGTGTACTTATGCCCTCTCATCTGGTACACATGGAATGTCTTCAACTCTGGTTTAGGCTTCTTCCAAGACTTGCACTTGCACATGCACTGACCAAAAGCTTCACATTTTCTACACGCCAGGCCATCCACCACATCAATGTCATTTGGCCATGAAAAACATTTCTGTTCGCAACAGTAGTTGAGTTGACTCTCCATGTTGCTGTAGTGAAGGCGCGCGATGAAATGATGCTGCAGTCAGTGAGAGTGCACTTTAAATAAACTCAGAGGAGGGGGAAAGGTCAAGGCCATCCAAACGGAGTTTTAAAAAAGATAACTAGTCGTCCTCCTCCTCCTCGTCCGTTGTACTTGGAGAGCTGTCAGACGAAGAGCCCCGTGCAGGTGCTCCCCAGATGAAAAACAAATCAATTTTAAAACGAAGACCAGGATCTTGCATCATCAATTCCTTTAATTTGTCACATACTAAGTCGACCTTGTGTAAGGTGTCAACAACAAGCTTCCAATTTGTTGGCTCAATATAACTTGTAGTAGAGTCCGCCTCGCTGATAACCACATCCTCCGGCCGTATTGGAGTGTAAAGATGTGTAAAGTTCTTTGGCTGAAGCTGAGGCTCAGGCTGGCTTGAAGTGGAAGGTTGAGTGTGGACCCCTGTCGCATCGAAATCCATAGTCATTCTACATTCAATGTTGGGGTTTTCGTTTAATACATACACCAATTTCTCATGCAACATATCCACTTCTGCGGAGTCTTGCAAATGAACATTCCAGGAAAATGGCCATTCTTCATCCGTAGTGGAGTCAACTCGAGAAAGAGTGCTGTCCGCCATGATAGCTAAGCAAGGAATGATGTGAGCTACAGACTGTGGTAACAGTATTGAAAAGTAGAGGGGGTAAACCAAAAGTACGTGGAGGGGGTATTTTCAAGGTCATTTAATTTGGGTTTTAAAAAAAGTAAATAGTGGAGGGGGAATTCTCAAGGTCATCCAATTTAGGTTTTAAAAAAAAGGAATGAAGCTTACTCCTCTTCAGCCTCGTTGTCCCCTGCATCTTCATCAGCCTCATCTTCATCGACGTCAGACTCGCCGTAAGGGTAGATCGGGGACATGGGCGAATATTGTGGAGATTGTTGACCGTTGTTGTCGTCCCCTTGCATTCTAACTTGGGACCAATCATAATTTAAATTCATTTGTATTATGATCCCAGGGTTGTCCCGCAGTATTTCCTTCATACGTTCGCAAATCGACTCCAAATAGTGTACACTATCGATCGACAGTGTCCAACCCGTACCTGTACCGACATCAGTAGTGGAGTCAGCTTGGCTGATGGTGTTGTCTGCCATGGTTGCTTGTCGGACAAGGAATGACGGTTGATGTGATGCTCATGCAGGAACATGGTGAAGTGGTGGGGGGCGTGGTGTAGTAGTGGGGGAAGTTTCAAGGTCATCCAAACGGAGTTTTAAAAAAAAGGAAAACCTACAAAGTAACATTAAAACTTTCCAATTGATGGTGGCGGGCGTTTTCTTCCGCAACCTTGCCGACACATGTGACTATGCCATACAGTATGAAAAGTACAACCATAATAAGGCCGAACAATAAAAGATAGCCGTTGACTATCATGATATTTTCTGAGTGGATCTGCTTTCTTCTTATCGCCCTCTCCTGCATCCTCTTCTCCAACTCGTGGACGAAGTCACAACATGCGTGAGGACATCTTTCATCTGTTGGTAGGTTTGCCATTGTTGATGTTGTCGGTGTGGCTGTTGAAGATGGAATGAGGTTTCCAATTGCGATGTGCCATGTACACCAATAGTCAAGTGGTGGGGGTAACAAAGCAGTGGAGGGGGAAGTTTCAAGGTCATCCAAATTGTGTTTTAAAAAAACCTATCTTGTTACTGAGCTTATATGTCAGTAACAAGATAGGTGTTTTTGCTCTTTTACTTCTTTAATATAATGAAAAAATATACATATTCTACAATGGTTAGGACAAGAAATACAACTGCTAGTCAGCTGAAGTAGTCCAAGTTGTCTGGCTCGGTCTTCATGGACGCTGGTGAGGAAGCCGTTGAGGAGTGTCCAGGCTCTTCCTTTGACTGCCGGGTGTTCCGTATATTGCAAGCGTAAACTTGCACATTTATACGGTAGCCTCGTGCCACCATCAGCTGCAACTCCTTGTATAAGTCGTTTAGCTCCTGCTGAGTCTTGATGCTCACCTCCTCGTAACTTGCGCAACTGACGTTGAGAGACATCCTGATGTTGCTAGGTTGGCTGCTGGAGTAGAAATGAAGCCGAGGCACAGCGTTTGGAGGTACATGGAAAAGTGGTGGGGGTAATGGTGGTGGGGGTATGGAAGATGCAATTAAACACTTCTAAACTTTTTCCATTGATACAAAGGGATGGAACAAATAGCACAGGTGTCCTTGTAGTTTTCAAATCTAAACATTGGTGCTAGAAATCCAAACTGTTTTCTACCACCTTCCTGTACGAACCGTCGAAGGTCTCTGACGGCAGCATTGCCACAAGGCCTACAAAACTTTTCCCCGTCTTGGAACTTATACCAGGAGTATCCCGAATACCCTCTATTATCTTTCTTGTACTCTTCGATATCCTGTTTTACTGTTATAGGGATATTATCTCGTAAAGCCGTCTGGAATAAAGATGCGTCAGTTATAACTCGTTGTAAGCAAAGCTCGTACAAGGTGCTCATCGTTTGCTAGTTGGCAACAGAATGACCGTTTTTCGCATCCAAGCAGGTTTGAATCCTAGTGCGGTAGTGGGGGTAATTACGGTAGTGGGGGTAGTTGTGAAATGCAAAGGTCAAAGGTCAAGGTCACCCGCGAAGTTTAAAAAAAATGCAACATATCAATACGTGAAGTTTGTCACATATTGATATGTTGCATTTTTTGTTTTTTTTATTTTTTTTTTGTCTTTTATGATTCGTTTATTTATAAAACATTACAACAACAACATATGTACAACATTAAAACTTAAATCTAACACTGCTGCTTGTCAGCGATGTGGATGGTCAACTCTGTAGAATTGCTACCCGTGCAGCCGTGCGACACCAGGTATAGACACCCGGGTTGAATAGAGCGAAGATCCTCGTTTTGTAGAAGATGGACGAATCTCTTTGGCAGGTACACCTGGAACTTTGGTTCATCCCCCGGAGTAAACGGCGCCTCGCTGAGACTGCAGCAGATGGCCTCCCCAACTGTAGTCTCCATCTTCTTCATAGCATGGATTATGTAGTGCTTCTCGTCTTTTAGTTCCGA
This sequence comes from Neoaliturus tenellus, assembly GCA_030545055.2. Lineage (NCBI taxonomy): Eukaryota > Metazoa > Arthropoda > Insecta > Hemiptera > Cicadellidae > Neoaliturus > Neoaliturus tenellus. The sequence continues at coordinate 55,815,104 of CM061537.1, read as the reverse complement.
GCACTTCTTTACAGGTAATATTGTTGACTTGGAGTGAGCATTGAACTGCTCGACCAAAGTCTGAAGGAACTGGTGAGATGCCATGGTCAGGTTACAGATCGTCTTCTTGCTCGGAGATGTTGTCGTCTCGGAATCTCGAGTAATACTCATGCCAGGTCCCTGTCTGCTCCCCACTTATATACTCTCCGTTACCCCCACCACTCCCCACTTCCCCATTTTGAAGGTAAGAGGCGAGTTTATAGGCATTTTTCAAAGCGCAATGTCTATCTTTATCATGTTCTGGGCTTTTTGTACAAATACATATGGTTTCCAGCATGTATTGATAATTCTTATCCAATTCCACATCATTAACCGGAACATGAGTAAATCCTTCGATCCATCTTTTCTTTTCCAGCCCCTTTGTGTAAATATTGGTAAACTTGTCTGAAAAGTGATGCATAATGTGATACAAGTCCGTGTAACTTGTAAAACCATCATACCAATCGATATGATGGAAGTGTTTTGAAATCCATCTGTTGGTAGTAGCGGCTTTACTAGTTAAAGACGAATAAGAACATGGTGGTTTAAATAAAAACGAATAAGGAACACTTGTATTCATGTCCAAAAACACAAGTTCTTTTATAATGAATCTATCATCATTACCACGAAACGCTTGAAACTCAATAATACCAGGCTTGGACTTTACTTGTTGTTCTTCTCCCTTGTCCATTTTGAAGGTCACACGTCTGCTCATTACGAAGTCAGGAGGTCAACTGATTTCCACACCACGGTAGGTACTACTTTTATACCCGGCCGTACAGTTGTTGGCGCGTTGGTGTATATTTAACGTGGGCACCGTCCCCAATAGGCCTAACCCCACAAAATTTTGGTTATTGTTTTAAAAACTAACCATTGTTATTTAAGTTTCCATCTTTATATTTTCCTTGTTTTCATTTTCATCACTAACACTTGATTCTTCTCCTCCATCTTCCTCTTCTTCCTGTTTTACTGATTTCTTATGTAGTTGAGCGTACTTTTCCAATTGTCTCCACATCTGTACTTCATGAGGAACTCTATTAAATATAGAAGTATCTACAGGTCCGTATAATATAGGTGCGTCCGGTTGTTTGTCCAAAGTGTCTTCCAAATAATCTTTAATAATCGAACTTGAAAACACCAGTTGTCTCAAGTATCTTGTTATAGGTTCAGTAGCACAAGTTAAAATGAAAAACTCCTCTCGATTAAGTTGAATTTTGTTATCATGTCTTGTTGTGTCTCTAAACCGTAGCTGATGATCACCACGTTGTTTAATAATATCAATTTCCACATTTGAATCCAAAAGTCCTACTCTTGTCTTTCTTCCAAACATGTTACTACTTAAATAGCATTCTAGTAGATGCAAATGTTTCATAAACGATTCCCAAGCACTGTCCGTAAACAAAATCATTTTGGGTCCATGAGTTAAAATTACAGTAGGGGAATAATCTGTAGATTTCATAACACCGATTAAAACACTTTTATCCAAACTGGAAGAGATTGGGTAAAATATTCGCAAAAATACCTCACTTAATATGTTTGGAGAAATATTATCTTCAATATCCCTTTTTCTCTTTTGTATAGTCTTTCTTCTTTTACCTTTTTCTTCAACATTATTACTGGCGTGAAGTTGTCCGCAAACGTTTTGTTCACCTCCTTCCTGGTGACCTTGAGGATCTAAAAACTCAGATATCTCCTTCTCAATATCTACCACATTTTCAGGTGTACCACTAGGAGAAGCCATATTGAATACGATGCTACCCATACAACAGTAGGCAACAAACTGATGAGGAGCGGTCTGTACGCTCTGCTTTTATACTCGCGGAATGAAACAAAACCGGTTCTTACAATACATTTTTAACAATTCCAGTTAAAGGTGTGTATGTTACGATTTTATCATGTAGAATTAAACAGTATGCAGTTGTATTAGCCGGTATAGCATCGTTGAATTCCATTTCTATTTTTATATCCACACTTGATGACTTTACTGATTCATTTTGTTTAGAACAATCGATTACAACTATTGGGTAGGCATCGAAATATTTGTCAGGTGATAATAAAGGTGTATTTGTTTTACCGTAATATGAACTTTGGAATCTCGCGTACATATCGTACAATATACTGTATTTCTTCTTAGTGAATGACACATTTAAATTGTCGTATGGAAAGAATTGTGAATTTAAATAAACTTTAATATTTTTCAAGTCACAATGATCAAATTGTCCTGCATGTTTAGTAATGGCGTCTCTTCTACCTGTTTGTAAACCAAATATAATATACCTGGCTCGTTCTACATAATTTGATGTTTTAACAGTCCAAGTGTGTCGATCCGTAGTAGGTAAACTGGGATGCTCATGAAATTCCCAACTTCTAAATGGAATAACAATATCACGATCGGCTTTTAATTTTCTTAAAAGTAGCATTCTATGCTCGTCAGCCAATTTAACATGTGGAACTCTCCATACAATTTTGTCTAATTTTAATTTCCATTCTAAAGTCGCATCTGTAGTAGCATCTGCAGCTTTAATAATGTCTTTATCGTTAGAAGATCTCAACAAAACTAATTCTTGTTTAACGTTTAATATTATTTTCCTATAATCTTCAGCAAAACCAAGCAGCAAACGTAATGGAATATGAAAATCAAAATATCCATTTGGATTTGGAGTGATCGTGTCAATCGTAGGTAATACCCATCCGGCAGGTTTAAGTAAATTGGTTTCATTGGGTGTTATAGATGTTAATCCTTTTAAAGTTGTCGTAATACCTACTTTTTTAGTGAAATCAACTGTTACACCTGATATTTCATATCTAATTTCATCAAATAGGAAAGCCATAGGATTATTTATAAATGGAACTGTTGTACCAACAGTAGTACCGTCCTTTTTAGTAACTTGTCCTTCAATATACAAGTAACTTTCACATGGTAGTGTGTAAATGTCTTGATTTTGTATGGGAATACGAATTTCATCGTTATTGTTTAATTTCGATGAAGTGTAAGGGTTGTGGGTGTGATATTCTTTTTCCCATAGGGTTTCGTCGAATGTTGGACCCTGCGCTATATCCAGTATATCCATACTCGGTTAATTTTAATCCAATTCTCTCTAAGAAACGAATGTTCTCGCGTGTTAACTCCTCCACAGCTGAAGAGCTACTAATGCGGTTTCCCGTAGGTTGTTCGCTTTTAAATGTTAAACCCATGGTTTTGTATTAAAGTGTCGATTTTAAATGTAATCTAATCGTAATAGGCTCTTCTCTGAAGTCTACCAAGTCACCGTCTTGATCCAATACGCTCAACACGATGTCTGAAATGAAAGTGGTGTTCAACGGTAGATATACCAGGTTTTGTGGCTTTTCAACAATTTTAAATCCAGGTGGTACACTTGGGTAAAAAGTATGTATGATGTGGGTGTTAGCCCCATCCCTGTAAGCACCTTGTATAATGTTACAAGTTATGTCTATACTATTGACTTTTAATATTTTTACTGTTTTCTTACCGGAATGTGTTACATCTGGTTCTAATACAGGCCCATCGTTGGAAAATCCTAATAAATCACCAATTGAGTTTGGTTGAGTGAAATCTATATAATATTTGGAAGTAATTTCAGCTTTCATCGTATTATTATTACCTTTTAATGTTATATTGTCTTTTCCCATTTTAGTTTGCAAAAATTCATTTATATGATCAATTTCATAAGAACCTGTGGGTAACCTGCACTCTTGTAAGTCTGTAAATTTTCCACTGGCCTCCTTTCCCTTATAATAATGCAATATGTTATTTTTACCTTCCGTAACATTGGGAATAGAGTTGTACGTTGTAAAATCCAATAGTGCCGCCTCCCAAAACCTTCCTTTTTGCAAGCGTAACGCTGGAAAAAGGATACTTCGTAAAGTGGACGATTTTCCTGTTAATGATACCGTATAGGAAGACATCTCAATAGTGACTGATACTTTTAGCTAGAAATTCCAAACATAAATGGCCGCATATTGAAGTATTATCAGGTTGTTCTCTTTTATAGTTATAATATATGTTTTTAGCAGATTTAAAGTAATTTTGAAGTTCTTTTGGTGGTGGCAAATTACCGAAACTATCAAAATAATATACATTGTTATTTAGTTTCTTATAACAAACCCAATGGGTGCCAGGCCCTTCAGTATTATCCAAATTTACAATTCCAGTCTCATTTTGCCACATTTTCTTTGGTAAACTGTCTTTCATAAACACACCGCGAAAAAATGGTATTTTTAAACAGGAAATATATTTAAATAATTCAATATTGGTTAATGCTTTATGTGGTATGACCAATTGATTTCTTTCATTTAATATGCACGATAAGGTCTTAGGTAAAGACCTGCCCCGTTTTTTACCATTGACCACACGGTGGGCTTCTTCCTGCCTTTTCTTGTAGATCGTCGTCTTCTTTTTATATTTCCTCCATGTTTTCTTGTGGTTGACCTCCTTTTTACTCTCCTTCTCCTCCTTCTTCCACCTCCTACTGCTGTTTTAGCCTTCATACCTGCTGTTACTGCTAAAGCTGCTGCTTTTTCTGCTATGCTAGCGTCACTTGATTTTACTCGTTGCCAAGCTATGTCCGCAAGCTTTTTGTCAGCTATTGATCTATTTTTTGAATCGGCAAACGTGGAATATGCGATATCGTGTTCTTTACAAGCCTGATCTAACTTGTTTATGCCAGGATCGCCTCTTTCCAGTCGTTTTTTCAATTTAGTTCCTGGTCCGCAATACTGATAACCTCCTGGTATATGAAATTCGTATGGTAATGCGTCTATTGCTCTATTTACTATGGATCCTACTGGAATTTGTTTTAAAGCTTTACTTAACAGAGAAACCGCTGTGGACGTGATCCCACCTCCTTTTCTTGCAGTGTCTCGATATGGACTGATGTACTTGAACGTCATTATTGTCCTTTTATAATGGCAATGTGCAACTCATGTGTTAACTCTATGACAGGTTGCACATAAATGAAGTCATTTATTGAGTTATTTACTTAAATATCAATATCACCCCAATCTGATGATCTAAACTGTTTCGTTTTAGGGTTAATAAAGTATTTATTATAAATTTCTCGTTTAATATACTCACCTCTCATGGATTCAGCATAAGTATTATGACCTGATTTTCCTTGAAGAATATCTGGTGTAAAATGATTGTGTAAATCAAATATCGCATTACCTAAAACTTTTACAAGAAAATTAACAGTGACAGCATTATCTACATGTTCAGGGTCTTTAAGGTTTGTTATACGTTTATTATTACAATCATACACTTTACTATCCTTTAATGATGTTGTAATGGTCTGTCCTACAGTTGCAGCATCATTTGCTTCTCTTCCTTGTGCCAAGTCTCTTATCACTCTATTATTACATGTAAACCATCTAAAATATTTATCTGGATCTAGATGTACGGTTTGTGATAAAGCAGCTGCATCATGTTTTTCATAACCCCATCCCATATTTGATAACTTTTTATCCATGCAATCCCAAGCATCATTTTTGTATGTTAATAAATTAAATTTTTCATTACCTTGAACAAATTCATCCCCTTGCTTCGATACTACTTGATCTTGTTTTACAAAAGAGGTTGTTTCTTGTTTTAAGGTTTCCATCATTTGACCCACTGTTGCACCATCTGATGGCGCCGAACCATCTTTAACATTTGCTAAACAATTATTAAAACAATCTATAACCCCTACATCACGTATGATGCAATGATCTTTAATATATTTTAGATTTACAGCATCGTTTTCAGTTTTTGGATAGCCTATATCATTAATAACAAATTTATAAAAAGAAAATCCATCTTTTGTCTTTTCAGGTATCAAAGAATGTAAATAGCGTCTATTTACGCTGTCTTTTGCATCTTTAGGGTCATCTACGTTGGATATACGTTTATTGTTAGCACTATACGTTTTCCCATTGAATTTTAACGTATTTTTTAATTCAGATGACAAATAACCTTTGTTTATTGCATCACCGTTTTGATTTGGTTTACCAACGTTGATGATTCTATGATCTTCTGCGTCATATGTGTTATTTTGTAGTCTTAATGTTGGCGATATCTTTTCCTTTAATATTTTTAAATTTATTGCATCGTTTTCATCCGTAGGATCTTTTATGTTTTTTAACCTTTTATTACTCATATCATAATCTCCATCAGGTGTTTGTGGTAAACCAGCACTTCTTTTTAAACTATTGGCATAATATAACCCATCCGAGGAGTAACGTCCGAACTTGTCGACACTCATGGTGCAACTGAATAGTATTCTAGGGAGTAACGCATTTTTATGAGATTACCCCACGGTTTCGGAGTTCATCCACTAAAGCCACCCATTCGTTTTCCAATCCAGTATGACCCGCTTCTTTAGCTTCATGTATTAGTTTCATTCTATCCACCAATTTATTGATATTATTGTAATAAATCACATTTGTGTTATATAGTTTCTTCATTAAACCTGTACCTGTAACAGACTTGTTTCTTTTTCTTGGTTCTGGAGCACTTATATCCAAAGTGGATGACACAAACCTTCGTTTTACAGGTTTTCTTGGTATTATTGGCATTGGTTGTCTTCTCGTTGTTGGTATTAACCTGGATACAAATTCTCTATATTTTAAAGACTTTGATCTAAAAACAGGTTGGTCAGCTGAATACTTCCTCCTGTATGCATTAGTTTGTTCCAAAATCTTTTTATATGCTTCCATGTCTTTTCCTTTAACTAACAATTCTAAAGGCTTATTTTCAAATAATAATTCAAATAATCCCCTTGTGCCCTTATATCTTTGATTACCAACAATAATATTATCATGTTCATCAATGTTTACCGGGCTATTACCAACCATTAAACCGTCTTCTGTTAGTCTTACCCCATAACTATGGTAGTTTTTATTAGGATTTGTTCCAGCTAACATTTTTATCATGTATTTCCTTCCTAAAGGTCCTTTGTTATGAATGTTTTCACCCAACAAGCTTATGTTTGACGGACCTTCCCTTGTCTCTTCTTCTTTTTCCTCTTCACTAGCAGTTGATACAACTTCATGTCCTCTTTTGGCTTTTACTTCATATAATTCTTTTATTCCACTATAGTCCGGTGATTCTAGCTCTCTTTCAGGTTCTCCACCGGTAAAACCACTATACGTAGAGGATTCCGGGTCTTCATCACTAAACTCTTCTGATTTTACATTTTCTCTTTCAAACTTCGTAATAGGTGCAATCGCATCTCCTTCCAATACAGGTTTAGCAAATTTTTTGTTTAATTGTTTCAAGGGTTCAGTAATAGGTTTAAAAGTAGATTCAAGGAATTTCTCCCTCTCGCTAATACCTAGTTTCAATGCTCTGTTTTTAGCCCGAATAGAATCACTAAGTGATTTTATTTCTTTTACTAATTTTTCTTGGTTAACCATGTTTGTAGCAAGACGTGTTGTACAACAATGAATGTGTTATACCGCGTTTAATGTATTAATATAAATTTATCAAATCCTATCCTGTATCGACCATTGTTTAGCGGTTGTTCCTTCATAATTGTTAGGAACCCATACTTTTCAGCCCAAGCCTTTCCACACAACTCTTTAAATCGTTCAAATGTCATATCCGCATTTACATGATCAAAATATATATGTTTTAGGTTGGTTTCGTCCTGTTTAAATACAATTAACATGTTTGCATTGTCTCTAATGAGTTGTTTAGGTATTTTGCTGTAAGTTTGGCCAATATAAATGCTATCTATGTTGTTATGTCGACCCATAGCGAAGTAATTCCTTATTGTGTTTTGGTTTTCACAAGATACATCGTCGAATATAAACACGGAGAATGGTTTAGCTTCTTGTGGCTGCATGACACTCTCGCTTGCATTAAACTTTAAATATTTAACTTCAGGCACATTAGTCAGTATCTTTTCCAATAATTGATACTTTGGTTGTTGTAGTGATTTTGAAAAAAAATATAGATTGTTAAATCGTAATCCTTTAGGGTTTGTAATCAAATTGAATACTACATTAGTTTTTCCACAGTTGGAAGGTCCGGTAACTAGACAACGAACGGTGTTTGGTAACAAATTGCCATGTTTCCCACTATTGAATTCTGAATTATCCACTGTGAGTTCATCTATATTATTAATAGTAAAACTCTCTTTTTATGGTACTATCTCCATCCTTTGTAATGGTTCAACCTAAAATGATTCTCTATCGTTATATCAAATCCTTTTCGATTAAATCCGCTTGATATAAATCATTAATTCCTTTTATCACCGTATTTCTTCGTGGAAACTTTCTTCTTGCAGGTTTATGAAGTTCGTTGACAATTTGTTGCTTCAAGTCCTTCATATTGCAGGTTTCAATGTTTGTTGTATCACATGTATAATCACAATGAATGTTGTTTTAAATATTCACATCATTTATATGGGTCAAGGTCATCCAAACTTGTGTAAAAAAATGGGGAACACGGCGTTGGACTTGCCGTGTTCCCCATTTTTTTACGGAAGGAGAAAGGAATAAGGTCGAAGTTGTAGAAGGACGAAGAATAGGTTACTAGTTGATAGGGTTTAAGGAGTAATGGCCGAAAGGAAGAGTGTGGATTTTGTCGGGCAAAATATGTCTTTTATCATCCCGAGCTGACAGTGCTTTTTTAATTTCGGTGACACTGTAGACTTGATGCTTGAAGCTTCGGATATTGTTGAATGTTGCTGATATCGTAGTATCTTCAAACAAACAAGTCTTGTAGTGGTCAAATGTTACGTGTTTTTTCAAATAAGATGTCTTCACTCCTTTTGCTTTCTTGACTGTCGGTGTGTTGTTCTCGTGGTACATCTTAAATGAATACAATTTCGCCATCAGCGCTACTATTTCTTCTAAAGGCATTCCATTTGCTTCATCTTTAAATTTTCCAATTACTTTTTTATTTTTTTCATTGAAATTTGGATGGTTCTTCGGATAGTCAGAAAAGTCGAAATCTTCTTTGTATGGAAAAGTCCTTAGGTCTTCATACATGTCCAAAGTCTTTATCCAGTAGATAAACGCGTCCGTATCCATGTATGCGACTCCAATGTTTTCCCTTCCGTAGTGTTTAACCATTTTGTTATAATGGAAATCATACATCAGAGTTTTACTTATGTCCAAAATCGACATACCTATGTATAACGGACGGTCCATGACTATTGTTGTTTTCTTCATACTGACAGCGACTAGATTTTCGTTTATAATCATGGATGTTCCGAAATTTGGTTTTTGCACTAATTTTTCCAATTTCCTAGGATCACTCACTAATTTTACATTTTTGTGTTTTCTTTTGTTCTCCAAGGTCTTCCCAAAGATGGCATTGTTCATTAATTTATAGAAGTCCTTTTCAAATGCTGTTGTCGCTGCAGCTCTTCTTGTAGTGTTGGAATCAATATATGGTTTCAACCAACAAGACTGGGTGAATTCAATTGCTCTATGAATTCTCACTATACGTAGACCCAATTCGAGAGCCTGTTGAACTACCCAGTAGTGAGCCACATAGCGATCTTTATTCTCCAAGGTCATCATCAATTTTGGCCATCTTCCTGTCGGTGAAACTTCAGTCTTGGCTAGGAGAGGCAAGTCGTAGTGATGGTCATGAAGGTGCTCCGGGTATTCAAAATCACAGTCCAAAATATAGCCTTTTGGACCATCCCTTGGAATCTGTGAGATGTCTCCGATGGTGGCCGGGTCGATCCATTTGAAGTCAGCGTAGGGAAGCGGATTTGACATTGCCCAACCATAAAGGTTGTTTGCGTCAAAGTAGCCAAGGTAGACCGATGGTTGTTGCTCGTCGAAGCCGGGGATGTACTTGTTGTTGGCTTTGACATGACGTGTTACAGCTTGTGTCAAACCGCCCCGTACACCAGATTCCATCATGAGCACCATATCAATATCCGTTAGAAGTTCCAGTCGACAGTTGGTTGACTTTAGCATAGCTTGCCATGCTAATCTTGGAGATGTGTACGAGTGTAGAGGGTCCAGTCCATAGGCGGAGATTCAGGTGTTTCGAAATTCTTCCATCACATCGCACAGCAGAGTTACGTCCAATTTTATATAAAAGTCAGAATATTCCCCTAAGGTTTGAATGTTTAGTTGGTTCCAAACATTACAAGCATGATTGTAGTCTTCAACGGAGATTTCACTTTCGTTTAATTTGCTGTTGAAGGCTTCAATCGGTGGTAGACTGGTTTCTTCAAATTTTTCTGTAGAAGTTATGTAATCGTAGGGGAACACTCCTTTACGTAATACTAAGTCCAATTTATCTTCAGGTACAATCTTGCTGGTTTCTTTTAAGTCTTCTCTTCGTAGATTCTCAGACAATCTGCTCAAACTAGATGCCATAAATCTATAAGAGTCTACAAAGCGAAGTTTAATTTTACCTACTGTTTTTGAGAAACTGATATACTTTTCCAATGTTGTAGCAAGAACATCGATTTTACCATTATCTCTTCCTAATTCTGGAATAATGAAGTGGGAGTCGTAGCCGCTAAGATTGTGTAACACTACAGGGATAAAGTTTGGCAGTTTGTAATTTATATTGCATGAATTACAAGCAGGTCCTCTGTATAACCCTGTGAGGTGATCATGATCTCTTACTTTTGGATTTTCTTCACTGAAGCTCTTCTTACATAGATAACATCTTGTTGCTGAAATGTATTCTTCTTGTTGATTTTGGTTCAAAGGTTCCATGGGTAAAACATTACCGTATAAGCGTTCCGCCTTTTCAGCAATCTCATACAACTGGTCTACAAAATACTTAGCAGCTTCTTCCCCACGGTAGAGTATCGGAGTGGATGTTAAGCCATAGTCTTGCAATTGTTCTTCAGGTAAAGTAGATTTCACCAATAAGCAAAAACTGTTAGGTTGATGCAATTGATATTTGGTTCTTCTAGTTACTTCACCATCCGGAAGTTCCTGCGGCACTAACGTGGATTCAAAGTCAGCATAGATAACTAGTGGAATCCGGTATTGGTGAACTGTTTTATTGAACTGGACAAATGCTCTAGATGGTGGTGGCAGACTAATCTTCACTTCATAGTTGTCATTACAAAGCCGCTGGTGTTCCGACAACCACTCCGATCCTCCACGTCTCAACTCTTTATATGTGAAACAGAAACATCTTTTACACACTGTTAACCTACGTTTCTGTTTTGATAATTGATTTTTAACCAAGGCTGCAAAGTCCTTTATCCACACATAATGTGAAATTTCACCCTTAGTTATCAATAACAGATCCGTGTGGTTTCTTTCCTCAACTTTTGATACTCTCAGAGGATAAACACTATTGGAATCATCTAAACCAAACACATTTACAGAAACACCTGGGTTTTGTTTCTCAAAATTACCAATACTTTTAACACTAACAGGGTATGACAAACCTCGAAAGTTGTAGCGGTGTTGGACATTTTGATACGCTCTGCTAACTCTACAAGGATTTTCTTGCACATATTTTGTTAGCATAGCATATTTAAAGCATTTATTGTCCTCATTTTGCACATTGATACAAGATTTGGTAGCTTGTATCTTCTTTGGCAAAGGTATATAACTACTACCCCTTATACCATATCCGTGCTTGTGAACCCTTACATCCATACCTTCAATCGATGACAGACTCCAGCCGGATCCTCTTCCTTCATGTTCTTGCAGTTTAACTAGCAGTTCATGCAAACATTCTTCAATAATTTCATTGATATCAGATTCAGTTGTAAGGGTTCGGTTTTTGGTAATGAATGCTCTTAATGCCGTTTCACCATCAGTATTGGTAAACTTTGATTCTAACACCAGTCCAAATTTAATGAAGTTCAATCTCTGTAATTCTTCTTTTAGCGTTTTTCCAACAAGTACTCTGGCCTGGGTTATAAAATTATCTAATTCCAATTGCACATTATCAATTTTAAAATGTGTTACAACTTGTCCTGGTAAGGCCGTGGTGCGCAGTTGTCTCACATCTTCCAGTTCTTCTTCCGTGTCCTCTTCTTCCGTGTCCTCTTCTTGCATATCCTCTTCTTCAATAGGTCTTCTAGTAGTGGATGGTCCAGCACCAGCAAATTGGATCACACTAGGTCTTCTTCTTTGCATTTGCTGTAGATAGCTGTCGTAGTAGTCCATCTGCTTCTGATGCTCTTCCAAAAACCGGTCAATTGAGTCTAAGTCTATTTCATCGATGATAATATCTTCTTTTCCATCTTCTTCTTCATGTAATTCTCTGTGTATGGTGAAAAGATCTTCGTCTTGAAAGATTTCCCCACAAATGTCGCAAAGAGCCATTTCAAACAGTTTGGCTTTGAATGCACACTCTGTGAATGTCCACACAATAATGAGCAGCGCGCTCCACCGGGACCCTTTATATCCGAGGCAGATAGGTGGGGAAAGTGACGTCATATAGAAACAGGTTATCACTCATGTGCTAAATTTAGCCTTTACACAACCGTTTGTAATACATTTATCAGTAGGCTTGATAAATTGATGATATTTGGTCTAGATTCAATAATTTGTACATGTTTTTCAAAGACATCTGTTTGAGCAAGTTTATATAGGTCAAGGCCATTTAGAATTATTATTTTGAGCGGGGGATAGAGCACTAAGCAGCATCATTTACTACAAAGTGCTCTATCCCCCGCTCACATTCTTTTTTTTAACTTTTTGTTTAAGCTTTTACAAAGGTGAAACATCACCATCAGAGTCGGAATCATCCTCATCACGGAATAGGCAGCGATGACAATACATAATTCTTCTGGCAACTAACATCCTATCCATTGGACGATGAGGAGTGTCTTGTTCTTCTTCTTCTTCTTCTTCAATTTCCAATTGGAATTCCATTTCCGACTCAGATGATGACTCTAATGTTTCGTAGGCGTGCAAGTCCACTTCATTGTCCGTTGAACCAGCTTCGTCAGAGTCCGTTTCAATATCCATTATCTCTTCCTCCTCTTCTTGATCAACCGCAGGTAGTTGGTCCTCTACTTCTATAATTTCTAGAGGTATTACCTCCAGAATAGAGACAATTCTGTTGCGATGGAACACGGTGTTGTCAAGTGGAGCCATGGTATGGAAGTGTTGTATCCATCCAATTTGCTTACCCTTTTTATACCCCCACCAACTATACAATTTATGTGGGTCAAGGTCACGTAAAGATACCCTTTGAGCGGGGGATAGACCACTAAGCAGCATGCTAGTCCATTGCCGCAAAGTGATCTATCCCCCGCTCTGTTCTACAAAACCTCAATCAAGTCCAAGTCCAAGTCCTGTTTAACACATTTTATTCTAATTCCATATCCAATTTAAAAATTTCAATTTCACATGGTTTACATTCCTGATGTATCAAACACTCCAGCTCCCTAAACATATCGTCCAGTTCGTCCAAATTATGATGTCCTACTTTTAACACATGAAGGTGGTTCATGCTTTGCATTGTAGCATGACCATCAACAAACAAGTTTCTTTTCCACGCTAACATAAATTGGCAGTTTTCTTGAAAGATTTTTCTCACCAAACAATCATACACAGCCGTCAACATGTCTCTACAATCTTCATAGTGTACCATCACAGAATACCTGTCCAAGTTAGCACCAAGCAGCGATCCACTCATTGTTTCTAGCGTTCCACTGGAAGGTCCAAAGTAGAATGAAGTCGAGATGTATAGACCCCCTCTTTTATACCAGTTAACCGGTTGTCCTTGCTGTAAAGTGGGTCAAGGTCATCCAATGCTACCCTTTGAGCGGGGGATAGACCACTAAGCAGCATGCTAGTCCATTGCCGCAAAGTAGTCTATCCCCCGCTCTGTATTCTACACACACACACACACACACACACACATGTCCATGTCCAAGTCTTTCATTACATACCCAATATATATTCAGTTCCTTCATCATCACTATCACTCATCACTGCTTCCACAAACTCCACAGGATTAAAGTTAAATTGTTTCAATTGTTCTTTTAAGTTTTCAATTTGTTGGTCCTTTACTTCTAAAACACTGTGAAGGTGTGATATGTAGTCCGCTGCCTCGTTGATGCTTGCTACTCTCGGATCGCCTAACTTCAAGCTGGGAACTACACCCTGCAGCCTGAAGTACGCCATACGCCTTTCTTGCTCCTGCCGTTGACCAGGACTGAGCAAGCCTTGTCCGTCTTGGCTTACCTCCAGCAAGGTCCGTAGCATCGGAGCTTTGCAGGCGTTTGCCCGAGCAACAGTTATGCTGTGGAATGGTCGAGCAGGTCCACGAGTAGCAGGCAGAACGTTGGCAGCACGCCTTCTTGAAGAAGAAGAGGAAGCCTGAAAAGTTTTGGAGTTGAAAGCCATGTTACAGTGCTGTATTCAGCTAAGCGGTACAAAGCAGAATAACCAAACTGCACGTTAATACCCGTATATATACACTTATCAGTGGTGGGGGTACTAGCTAGCCTTGGTAAAGTGGGTCAAGGCCATCCAAAAACATTACCAGAACGGGGGATAGATCACTAAGTGGCATGTTAGTCCATTGCCACAGAGTGATCTATCCCCCGCTCTGTATTCCGCATCCACACACACATTCATACAAACACGCAAGTCCCAGTCCGAGTCTTTACCCACACCTATCCACTCTCATCCTCACTATCATCACTATCATCTAACAATCTGTCACACTTCATAATTAGTTTTTCCCATTCTTTCCGGATCAAAAGTATTTCACTGTGTGCACTCTCCAACAACCTCTTCTTTTCCTCTAACAACCTGTCCTTTTCCTCTATCAATACGTTACAACCTTTAATATATCTTATAGCAGCTCTAACAGTGTCTTCCTGTGAAGATGCACCAACCACTACACCTGGCACTACCTGCTGGAGTTCTTCATACAAGCTAGACTCTCTTCTGGAGGCTCCACTGCTGCACAACTCCGTCTTGCTCGGAGTGAATCCGAAGAACCGAACGCGACTCTTTGACAGGCGGCCCCGCCGGATCGGTCCAGAGCTTGAGCCAGAGTTGGATGCGGTCGGGCCAGAGGTAGAGGCTGGAATGTTCATGGCTGACATGGTAGTATTCAGCTAAACAGTGTAAAGCAGAATGAGAAGACGGTTGATCACCACTCCTATATATACCCATTTTTAGTGGTGGGGGTAACCCCGGGGGGGGTAAGTTTAAGGACTTCCACTAACTTTCCCTTAGTCCTCGCGGTCATCGGTTTTACATACCTTTAGCACACCCATCATTTTGGTTTCTTCAATAACATTACACACCTCAAAAACCCAAGCAAACAGCTCATCTATGTTGTTATAATTAATTTTTGTCCAGTGTTCATACTTGTGGGTTTGTTTGTTTATAATACATAGATAAAATGTAGACCCATCTCGTCTTATACAACACTCAACTTCCATTCTATGCCGGTTTAGCACTTCCCAAGCATTGTGTTCATTTATCAAGAAGTCACCACCTTTGTAATTGTACTGTGACATGTTTACCACAGAGCATAGGAACGGACTGAAGCAAATGAACGGCTCATACAAGCTTATTAAAAGCGTTAGAGTGGGGGGTATCACGTGATACACGACATAAGTTGTAAGGTTAGCAGTTTACTTTAAACAGTAATTTATGTGGGTCAAGGTCATTCAAACTTTAAAAATTTTTTACCTCCAAACACTTGTAGCAAGCTACAAGCGTTTGGAGGTAAGTTTTTTATTTGTTAAAGATTTTTGTAACTTAGTCTTCACCCTCAAGGACACGGTTTGAGATTGTCCCAGTGATTTTACATCACCGCCAGGTTAAAGTATTATACAAGTCAAGTATTTTTTTTTTTATTAGTTGACTTGTATAATACCCCTCTCCCTTACTTTAAGAGGGTTAAGACTAAATTTAGAAAAATTAATTTGGAAGAAGAAATTTAATTAATGTCCAACACTTTTAAACACAATTTTGATTTTTTGGTGAGCCCATGTCCTAGTCCATTTCCCAAACAGATAGGCATCCTTTTCTTCGAATTAAATAAGCCCCAGGGACAAAAAATTCTCTTTGTACCATCGCAGGTGGTACTTTCATTCTATGAAGGCGGCCATCACCTTTTAGAATGATTTGCACATTTATGTTAAATGCTCCATACGCTTGAACAATGAAATAATATTTTTTGTCCCTCTTGAGCCTATTAATTTTCAGCTTCTGCGGACTGTTGGGGTGTTTGAACTTGGACTTTTCAGGCATAATATTAAGGCTATAGGGCTTTGGTGTCGGAATTTTGATTTTCTTATTCAAGTGTCGTTGGCAACGATCTTTTTCTGGAAGAGCAAAACTCGGACAACAAAGAACCACAGCCTCTCTGCTAAACCAAACATAATCGCATTTATCACGCTTGCCAGCAGGGCATTTAACACGATTACGTTTCTTTTGTGTTGGACTCTTAGTGTTTTGGAGCGGCGCTTGATCTAACTTAGGCTGGCTGGAAAGGATGGAGGGTGATGGTTTAGCACGGTCAAGGGGTAATTTGCAAAGAATTTTGGGTCGGGTAGGAGAATGGGTTAGATCAATAGTGGTTTTAGGTGAGGTAGAATTGTCTGGGGAGAGGATCGATTTACGGGATGGTTTGACTGTAGATGGAATGTTGGCTTTGGGTGAGGTTGACTTGTCTGGGGAAAAGATCGATTTGCAGGATGGTTTGACCGGTGTGGATGGCATGGGGGATACGGGTAGTGGACATTGGGTCTTTGTATAGGAAATGATTTTCTGTGTACGGGAGTAGGGAATGATTTTGGACCTCGACTTCTTCTCCTCAAAGACCGCTGACTCCGAATCAGAATCTGACAACAATGAGATCGGCGCACTTTTTGTCGGGGGGGGGCTCGCACTTTTTCAAAAAGAAGCCCCACTTGGGGCATTTATGTTGCCATCGCTGAAGCCTCCCAAGAGACCCAACTATAAACAATTCCAAACTTGTGTGTTACTAATACCTAACTGTTAACTTTTAAAAGACCTCTATATATATAAACTGTGTTAATAAGACCTGACTGTTAAAGATTTTGAAAACTTTTATATTTAGGTCAAGGTCACGAAAAAACTTTAAAAAAATTAAGCCCCACACCCCCCTATGGGGGTGTGGGGCACTTGGGTTGTCATCGCTGTAGCCTCCGAAGAGACCCAACTATGACAACAAGGCAACATCCAATGTCGTGTACCCTTCGCCACGCGAGACTTGTAAACATTTACTGCATTTCGAACTAATAACTTTTCCAATAGCTAACAAAATGTCATTTACATAATTTTCAAAGAAACTGAGGACGCCCTAGTGGCTTACGTCCTCGGTCCGAGTGCAGAGGCCATCGGCTCATTACCCCCGTATAAGCGTACAAACGGACCACCTCCTATTTCTCAGCCGCATTGAAGCATGCATGAGAGGAGCCTAACAATTATAAAAAGTGGCTTTACACGGGGGCCTACTCCCGTAACCCTATCTTTAATATTTTAAATTTAGCAATGCAGTAAATTTTTACAAGTCCTATGTGGGTCAAGGCCACACGGACATTAAAAAATTTCGGCCCCCGTACATCCATGGCGAACCACGAATGTTCGGGGGCCTTGGGGACAAAAAAACACAAATAGCTAACAAAGTTTCATTTACATAATTTTGAGTTTCCAGAAGGGAAACTAACTGAGGACACCCTAGTGGCTTACGTCCTCGGTCCGAGTGCAGAGGCCATCAGCTTATTACCCCCATATAGGCGTACAAACGGACCAACTCCTATTTCTCAGCCGCATTAAAGCATGCATGAGAGGAGCCTAACAATTATACAAAAGTAACTTTACACGGGGGCCTACTCCCGTTCCCTGTCTTTACGATTTACTTTGAGCATTGCAAAAGCTCAAGGGGGAAATGCTACAACAAGCGTATACACTTTAGAAAAATATAACACACTTACAACACACAATTGAGCTCAACGTAGTCAATGCTGGAACAAGCACATACATGTTAAACACATATAACGAACAAGACACAAAGGATAAAAGACACACAGGAGACATAAGGTACAAGTAAAACACTCTCATATAAAACAATTCGCAATACCCAAACGCAAGCGCAATATCTTACAACTAATACAAGTCTTAAAGTTAGAGTAGACTTCGCTAAACACTGAAGGCGCCATTCAATGTTTAGTGATGCCTATGGCGGTCCGTCCCGGTCGTTCACGTTCAACGCGCGGGAGCGGACTGCGAGCCGGCTCTGGCTGGGCCCCCTTATATCCCCACCGGGGCTGCCACGCCCAGGATATCAGGGGTGGGGGAGGGGGTGGGGGTGGGGGGGGGTGGGGGGGGGGCTCGCACTTTTTGTCGGGGGGGGGGCTCGCACTTTTTGTCGGGGGGGGGGTTCGCACTTTTTGTCGGGGGGGGGGGCTCGCACTTTTTGTCGGGGGGGGGGGGGGGTTCGCACTTTTTGTCGGGGGGGGGGGGTTCGCACTTTTTGTCGGGGGGGGGGGGGGTCAGGTAAGTTAAGTGGGTCAAGGTCACCCACAACACTTGTACTCTAAGTGTTGGCTGTACCCCCACCACAACTGGGTCCCTAGGCTGCACAACACCGCTTCGCCAGTATGTCTCCGGCTTCCATGCGGTTTGTCTCGCTGTTCCATAGCTCTCTATATGTAAGTAATTTTACAAGTTCTGAATGTAGGTCACTACACTTTAACTCTGGGACGATATCGACTTGTAGTATTTCAGTGTTTTGACTCATGGTCATCACACTTTAACTCTAGCACATCGGTTATCGTACCAGAGGTGCTCAATAACCTAACTTGTAATGTTTAGGGTGGCGTTTGCACGCCACATGGTATCGCCATGACTGTCCAGTCCAAGTTTTAAGTTAAATTAATTTTACTGTAATCTTTTCCATTTCCACTTCGTTTTGCCAAAGTATAAGGTGTCGCTTAATAAAGTGGTATTTCTCTAAAGTTATAGGAGATTGCAGGGATACAATTAGTTTATTTAGGAGACTCTTTATCTTGGAGTTTAACACAATTTCCACTTTGACTTTGCTTCCTCGGCTCTCACAGCCTAAGCTGTACAGAAATGTTTCTTCTAGTGCCAACTCGGGCCAAGAGAACAGTGTGTTGACTGTAGGACAGCTCATGGTGAAGTGATGCGATACTCCAGCGTTAAGCCTCACCTTCCCCCACCACTGTGACCTTCCCCCACTCCTGCTGTTTCCCCCACCTCTTTTCCCTTGACTCGTGCGCTACAAGCAGTCTCTCAGTATTGTGCGGACTTTTGTGAGGAGACGCCATGTCGCGGGACACTTTAGGTAAGAAACTTAGCCGTGTTAAGGCTTTATTAGTTGCTCACTGTCCACCACTCAATGTTAAGAGGGTTTCGACTTTAGCTAAGTGGCGCAAACTGTTGCGCGGACACCCTAAGTTTTATACAAAACGGACTAATGTCAGTTTTACTGATGAGGATTTGTTTAAAATATTGGATGAAATGACTTTTCCTTGCAAAATTCAGTTAGTTACTCCCATTCCTGACAGTTTAGAGTCTTAGTCTCTCAAGCCGATATACCTAGAGTACACGGAGCCTGACAGTCAGTCACTCGGTGGCTGTCGTGGGGTGCGCATCGGTGTCGGCGCTCTGTAGTTGTTAAGTGTTCAAGGTCACAGTAATATGAAATTGCGGATGTTGTGCTTGTTCAATGGCCTCTGAGGACTAGTGGATGACGGTTTAAGCAAGGTCATGTCGCAAACTCGAGTTTGACTTGGCACTTTTTGCTGTTTCTCATCGCAAATTCGCTCCAAGTCGTCAAGGTCACGTGGACTCTGACTGAAACTCGGAGCGTAGTGCGAGAAACGGCAAAAGTGCCAAAAAATTTTGAGTTTCGGCGTGACCTTGACCTTAACAGTGTCAGTGACGTCATTTTGATGATGTAATGGATGATGACGTCATCAGCGTGTCATTTCTGTAACGTCATGGGTTTGACGTCACGGAAATGACGTCATCGATGGTGACGTCATCAATTACGTCATCGATGACGTCATTTTGATGACGTCATGGGTATGACGTCATCGATTGCGTCATCATCGATGACGTCATCGATGACGTCATCGGGGTCGTTGACCTTGGCGATGACGTCATCACATTCCTCAGAGGTCATTGAACTGAGCCAGCAACCGCAAAAACACACTACTATCTAGTTTTGAGCAAACCACTAGGACCGCTTTTAAGATTAGTTTGAGAGAATACATTTAAGCCCTATACATAAACTTTACCCATATGAGGATGGAAAAAATTCTATTAACGTAAATTTAGTTTATGACCGTGGCACAATGACAACCAATTAACATTCATACATCCGTAGCAAATTTCCCCAACTGTTTATCGTCCCGTTTAAACACTATTGCACAACTAGTTGCAAAACCTCCAAGCAATAACTTGTACATTTTTTACGTCCAAGAAATTAAACAGTGTTGAAACACTGGCGACTGCCTTTTCGGGAAAGTTCCTTTCCATTAAGAAATCATACAACGAGGTATTAGCCGAAACGATATATCGCTGCAGAGGTAATGATAGGTATTAGCCTTGCCTTGTAGGGGGACTATTTGTTAGGCGGAGCCGTGTCCCGCAATCTTGTACACATCCTACCATTCAATAGACTAATGGGCTAATGGCTAGTGCACTTCCATCACCTAGAGATATCTGGGTTATTGGGGAATGTCCCAGGTGTTTTTGTGTAATCATATTTTATTTCTCACTCTAGCTCATAATTTGTCCACGATGTAATAGTTTACAGGCGGTGAACTATGCTACTGCAACGATTTATAAACTAGTTAAATCCCAAGTTATTTTTCTTTATGTATTAAACAAAAAGGCTTTATTCTGTAACGTTATAGTTGTTTTAATTTTTCAACTTTTAAATCATTACTTCTGTCATCTTTCGCAGTTTTAGTAATGTGATTTAGCTAGAAATTATTTATAAAAAACGGTAAAGTTCAATACATATGTGTTTCAGTAATTAGTTTTCACTTACTACTTAATGGCCAATTTGATTTGAAATATTTTTAATGTGATAAATAGACAAGTCCGCCGCTTGAAATCCCAGTTATTTTTTCCTAGTAAACGGTTTATCATCATATTTTAGTCTTTGAACGCTATAGTATAAAACATATTCAATTCGAGAGTATAAAAGGTGAGCTCTATAAAACTTAGTTATGTTTAAAATCTAATATTGTTAGTTTTATAGACTCTTAATAAAATTGATGACAATTTAAATTTGAATAAGATTTTTGACACCGTAAATTTTAATGATGACATATTTTAGATATTTTTACTATGTCCATGAAATGGTGATTTGGATTATATTACTTTGTTTAACCGAACGGTATAAAAAAGGTGTTTACATTTATGTATATTTGCTGTAGTTAAGTTTCCATAACACCCTTTGATACTGACGAATTAAAAACATACATAGTATCAAGCATTTGCAAGTACATTGTCGTTTTGAACTACTTTGCTGTACAACATCACCGTGGCAGTGTCTACTGGTCTACCGGGCCGTGTCCTGAGACTCAGCATGGTGCGACTCGACTGGAACTTCCCTCTGCAAGTTCTCCGTCGCGCTCCGGTGACCCTGTCAAGTCGGCGACGAGGAATCGCTCTGTGACGACGATTACGGCGGTCATTCTCTCGCACATTAGATGGTTGACCGGATCAAATAACTGTTCAAATAACAATCAAAGGTCTCACGTAGCTGAGTATTCATGATGGATTTAAAATCCATGAATGAGACAAATTGCTGGGCAGTTAAACCTTCCTTAAAAATAATAAAGTCAAAATTTAAAAATGTAATAACACTCTTTTAGAAGAGGATTGGAACAAAACTTTGTTAGATTTGGTCGCATCTAACATCATTTTAAACTTTTTTAGTTTAGAATAATAATTCACAAACCCGACGTCAAAAGGTCGAGTATAATACGGTATTTAAAAAAGTTCTTGCATTTTTTTAGTTTTCTCCTTAAGATTTTCAGTGACAGTTTGATTGTAAACCATTTACGTATCCGTCATCCTGTTGAAGTCAAGTTTTGGAATTGTACTTAACTAAGTGAAACCTTTAGTTGTATATGCATATCAGCCTATAAGATATATCAAGTTATTCTTTTGACTCCTGGTGGCGCGTCCCCCTCAAAATTTTCGATAACGTCAAAAGATAGCTTTTGGTTATTTATAATTGTTCCGCAAAGGATAATCATTTTTTTAACAAACAAACCAAATTAAAGGGGGAAGGGACTTTTTTCACACACTGTATATCCAAACAAATTTTAAAAGTAGCCTGAAATGAGGATGCTCTTGTCAGCAACCATATAAGACCAAGCAGGATGCCTACTCACACTACAGTTTAAACAATGAATTTAAAAGAATTCTATGATCTTGCATCTTTGCTGGCATATTAACTTCTCAGTGTCATGCAGTGAAAGCATTGCTCTCGTCGACATTTCACGTGTTTTATGATAGGCCATTTCTCTCCGACCAATAAAACGTGTCTACTGTTACATGAATCTTTCATCCTTTCATTTCCTTTTCTGTAATGTTTTATCAACCATCCTATATTAATAGGAACCCTATATTCATAGGGTTTATTACGAGTAATATTTCTATTAAGTCTTACATTTTTCGAAGAATTTAGTTTAACGGATGTACGTACTGTAGAATTATTATGTTTATTTAACCAAGAGCGATTCTTTAGAATGATCTACTCTTGATAATGAAAGAGCGGTATTTTTAGATGGATTGCGGTATTTGAAATGACCCTTATACCTAATTCAGAAAAAAGATATTATTTATACGCTCAATAATATTATAAGGCGAAAATTAAACCTTTTTGTTGACTTGAATGTTTATTGCAGTTTAGAACGCATAGCAAATGTTTAAAGGCTCGAATAATACAGTTAAATTAGGCAATTGAAACCTATCTCAGGATTCTAAGTGATGAAATCGATCAGTTTAAATCCCCCTATGCTCTCCACTAGTTCGATAATTGTTATGCATTTATCTCACTGATTCAGTGGCAGTTTCGCTGCAACTATGCCTACACATCTATTAAGTGACAAAAACACTCTGTTGTTATATAAAACATTCATACAACCCATACACCCAAATTTCACGTTCTGCTTTGTAATGACTCCGTTAAAACCCCGTTAGAGACGCCCTGCAGACCTGCACACTGCACAGAACTTCTGTTTTCTGATAACATCAGTTTCGCAATCCTAACCACTGCCCTCTCGGTCTTCCAACTCCCGGTTACTCGGATCACCTCGATGATAGCGTTAGAAAGGGAGTCCGATTGAGCAATCGATGATCGGATGGTCGAAAGATGCGATGCGATACGCGATGAGCGCTCACCGGCGGAGCCCGACAGGTAGACGACCTTTGCGGCGAAAGTTTGCCCGTATAAGGAGCAGCACCCGGAGGGAATTACAATTCACAAAGTTCACAGC
Source organism: Neoaliturus tenellus (assembly GCA_030545055.2). Classification (NCBI taxonomy): domain Eukaryota; kingdom Metazoa; phylum Arthropoda; class Insecta; order Hemiptera; family Cicadellidae; genus Neoaliturus; species Neoaliturus tenellus. The sequence continues at coordinate 55,791,651 of CM061537.1, read as the reverse complement.
GAGTAATCCACATGTCGGCGAAACTGGTTACTTTCATAACGTGGGCGGAGTTGACCTTGGGCAACAGAAGCGGGTCAGAGGAAACCGATGGATTAACGCTTGTTTTGAATATCCTAGATAGCAGCAACGGCCCCGTTACGGGATCGGGGGATCAGATTTGACAAATTGTATTCCCGAAATGTTCACTGGCCTGAGGGTTTGGACGGGTTCCTTGTAGGTCGACGTGGTTTCATAACAACTACAAAAACATCAACAACGCTTTATTAGCGTAGCTACTACTATAAAGTAATTTCTGCCAGTAAACTTTGGTAAAAAAATTAAGATTAGTAATTGTATGGACATTTGTATTTCAATCACACTAACCATGAATTTTAACTGAAATTTAAAATAAGTTTCATAAGAAATTGTGATTACCTAAACCAACAATTATGCAAGCATTTATATAAAAATTTGGGGGGGTCGAAACACAAGAGGCAAACGTCCTAAAAAGGATATTTAGTTGACCGCATAAAATGTTTTTTTGTACATTTTCCAATATCATTATCATTATGAATTTACATCACACAATATAAAGCAATATAAAGAGGAGGTTTTTTAGTGGGTAAACTCGTTTTTAGGGGAGCCCCACACTACAGGCTGGCCACCTGTGTGCGTAATGCATTTTTCCGCCTCTCCCTCAAAAAAAAAAAAAAAAAAAAAAAAAGCTATTAGGTGTATTAAATATAGGGTAGGTAAAAGATTGAATTTTACGTAATTTACAAATGTAAGTAATTACAGAAAAAATAAGGTAGACCCGAGAAAACATTTCAAATCAATTTACCGGTGTCCATAACATTTTAAATTTTTGTTTATATTATGCTTACCACATTACAAACATTAATTCATATCTAATTCATTTACCACCAAAAGAAACATTTTTGTACGTCTGATATTGATTGACTTTTACTGATTTTGAAATTGACTGAATTATCAAAACTTAACTACTGGATCCCACAAAAACCACCCTTGATCCGCTGCAATCAAGGAGGTTGCCGTACATGTCAACCAACTAGTAGCTTAAGTATCTTGTACCCCCAGCTCATAACGAGATCTTCATCGAGGGTTCTTGCGGCATCTATCTTTCATTATTAATTGCACAAAGGAAGACAGTAAAATAATTTTGAATCCGAGTGGGTAATTTTTTTAGAGAAACTAAAGTTGAATGATTATCTTAGGAAAAATACTTTATTCACACCTATAGCTTATCGAACAACTAAATAACAATTAAAATCCTTTCCAGATTCGCCTGAATGGACTACATTATTATTCAACAAATTTTAGAAACTAAAAGCCATGTTATCTTGATTTTAATAACAATCTATTTGCTAACATCATTAACATCATTAATCAGGGCCCAACGTGGGTGACATAACAGCAGTCCGGCGGTGAGGTATTTGGCGCCGGTGTTCTGAGCTATTAACAGCTGAGTTGATAACAAGTGATTTGCATAGTTTAATCGACTCCTGATAACAGCTGATCACAACAGCTGACCGATCAGCTGATCGATCGGCCGACATTAGTCCAGATACAGCTGATGATAACAGCTGGCTTGGAAGGAAACCAATTACAAACTGCTTTTGGCCTATAACAACTCCACAGGTGATCGTTTACATTGAAGGTGGGTAGGATTGGAATCATTAATGTGATTTAAGTGGTGAAATTACAAGAGTGGAGACTAAATTTTGGGTCTGATGATGGATTTGTTACTCAGTCGAAATGTAGCTATCTAACAACATCCTAAGAGAATATATTTTGTGATATGGACGCTTGAAAATGCATTTCAATCAGATTGTTAACAAAATACAAAAGTACTTGCCAAATAGAATAGTTACATTTTCCTGTCATCATTTCAAAAATTCGCCTTCTTATATTACATTTATTTTGTCCATTGGCAGCAGTATTTTTAAAACAATGTGTAAATATTCCTTCCGATTCCACCTCTAGAGAAATCTAAGCCTAATTTTCTATGTGACCTTTCACTGCTTTATACTCATACATTAGAATTGAAGTTTAAAATACACAAATTATACATGTTCCACCTAAAAAATAATTTTATTTTGTATACCCTTAAATAGAAAAGTTGAAAAAAAAAATTGTTTTCCCCGAATGGGTAATAAGAAGGCAAAAGGTTCATTATAAAAACAAGGCATGTTTATACTTTCATAAACAATGGAACTTTACCTGTAGCTTCTAGCGTTTTAACTCTACTATTTTTCAGGAAGTAGAATATGTAGGCCCTACGTACTGTGTCTTTATCAAAGATCTACTGCCGATTCGTTCTTAAAAAGGGGAGAACCTTCAAAAACGGACCTTTCGAAACGTGGCTATATACTTTCAAACACTATAAGCAGTAAATAACGCCTAATTAGAATTCCTCTATTAACAACCAACTTGCGGCCTATTTCCACCACTGATGTACAAGTCGGTTTTGGTACGAGGTGTTGTTGTACGAGCGAGCCGCTAACTAGTCGCTGTTCCACTGACCTATCGCGTTAACTGCACTAGTTTACGATCGCTCGCCCTCTTCAGAGGCTGCTAGTCGCTGTGAATATGGTGCTCTATCTCACAGTCAGCCCGGGAACCTTGCAACTAACTAGTGGTTAAAGTATCTCGTATCCTCAGCTCATAACGTGATGGTATGTCAGGTACAAGATCTGGTCGTAGAGCTAGTAAAAGGATTACCTGTTTCCTTATGATTATCATATTCCTGTAATCTTATCGCCTTTATGTTTTTAAGGATAGTCTCGTCAATGAAATAGTCCATAACATCATGAATTATTATTTTACACCTTGGTGGATAAGTAGAATATTACGAAGCATAAAAAGTTAAGCAAGACTTTATGAACAAGCACCTCACTTCTATTTCCCTTGGGAAAAGCCAAGGATTACAATACAAACAACCACTACATAAAAAACAGAGTTATTTTAACCTTTTTCCCAAAACATTGTGCTAATAGAAACTCAAAAATAGTATCGTAGCTATTCTTTTAATCCCTAAATGTTTTTTTATTTCCATTCTACATGACCAAGCAAATTTTAAAAAATAATTATGCAAGCAGAATCAAACTCTAATAATACAAACATCATCAAGGGACATGTCATATAAGCTAAATTAAAATTTAAATGATCATGTCATTCGATTGAAGGTTCACCACACCAGCAAGATCTATACATCTCATTGAACAAGGAACGAAACAAGATCAATAAATAAAGTATAAAAACAACATATTAAATAAGTGGCATCATAAACAGTTAGTGGAAGCAGCAAAGGCTAATAGGACCCTTTAGACGAACAATAATAAACGTCAAATTATAAGTATTAGTTACCCTCCGCCACCAACCTTACTATCGAGATCAAAGGACTTATTACACACGCAGAATAACAGGCCCCATCAAGTGATGACATCTGACGAATATTACTAGAAGCTTTGCATTACCAATCGCACAAGGAACATCAATAACTCCATACACTTTGGATCAGACGTTTAAACACAGCTTGGAGTTGCCTTCAGTCGCACTATGACTAAAATACATCATCCTACTGCTATCCATTACTCAACAACATTACAACTCTTGGTAAATGTAAATCCACTAAGCCAACTGCATGTTGCTTTCACTTAAAACTAATGCGCGGCGTTACTAATGATTTTTCTTAACTGCAAAACTTTCTCTTACATGTACACGGTTACCAGTCTGTAAATACTTGTTGGTCTCAATGCTGCTGGGACTTTTTACGACTTCTACAGCTACAAGAGTATAACAGTTTTGCCAGAGGCCATCTAGGTAATATATACCAAGATTTATTCACTGTCCAACTAGCAAGCCGATATAAAGACGTCGCATCGGTAGTTCGCCAGGCCGCCGCTGCACAATTTAGAGCGCTGCGGTCGTAAATATTGCTGAGCGGCACCTCTGGTTAGTCCACGGCCGTTTGAGGGTTATGGAACAATGGGAGATGCGATAGAAATCGCCATCACGAGGTCAAGTGCTCAATGGCTCGTTGTAAACCATTAGCTTTTGTGGAGATTACATTGTTAATTATAATGAAAACTGGTATGGAACGAGTCTTTTCGTGAAAGATCGTAAAGGTTTACGAGTTGTGCTAAAAATTTTGTGAAGCTTGTTGAATGTTTACTCCTCCAAAGCACAATGACTTAACCTTGTTTTGAATAAGTTTGGATTTGCTGCTTTTAAATGATTCGTGGAAGATGATTGATCAGGCTAACTATCTGTGGGAGTAAGGTTCGTGAACTAGGCTCCAGTCTCCCCCCGTTTGGTAGTTCTCCCTGGCTCTTCTATCATTTTATGTCTTAGCAAGTGTCAGCACACTCTTAGATAGAGAAACGAATGGTTTTAAGAATATTTATGAAGGGATTAAAGGTAATCAAAAAGTATGATGGGAGTTACAAAAATGTTTCAATATACAAAAAAATGATATGCTGAATTTTTGTATCATAAATATCCAATCCTGTTACGTCAGGACATAAAACCAGTATATTATTTATACGATACAGTTATAAATAATACAAGCTCCACTGAATTCAAACTTAATTTATTGAACAACAGACGCCATAGAAACGAGTCAAAGATGAATAATCTTTTAACGATTTTATATTTAACTTCAGTAGTTTATCAGTTTTCACTGTTCAAGTTGTATGGCGGTATTCGAGTAATGGATCCGGAATAGAAAAACAGGTAGGACTTGTACAAGATAAGACGACGAATGGGCCAGAAAGCAGATGGGCGAGAAAGCCCATCTGCAACTCTGGCAAGAATCACCATCCGGCTGAGGTCTTGTATAGAGAACCTCTACATTGCTTCCTGGTCTGGATAGTACTGCGTAAACATCAATGGAAGAATGATTATAGGATATAAAGGGTTAAAGCTGTTAGAAAGGCTCTGTAACGTACAACAATATCAAATTATAACGGACTTCAAAATGCAAGTGGCAATGGTACAACAAAAGCAAGATAGAGAGCGCTGCTGTCCCGTACAGCAATTGTGATTGACTATAGACATTACCGGTGTGCGGCTGCGCAGTAATGATATTGTGAAGCGCATGCGCACGAGGCTACAATCAGTGAACTGCGCCACAGTCAGGTGCGCAGTCTGTGCAGCAGAGGAGGGTCCTATGCAGCTGGCATGTACCCTACCATGTACAGTACTCGTGTAGGACCTATTAAAATGAGACGGGCTCCCACGTTAGTATTGTTATAGTAAACTATATTTCAGTAGCATTCCCAAATTTTTTATTACACATAATCAGATATTAAAAATATGTTTCCCTTAGGGGTGGAGGTTAACGTTAAAAGTACATATCTACAATATTTATTCATTGGAACGCAGCCGCGAACAACGCTTGAAGAAGTTCAAATCTACACCAGTAAAACACTGTTCCAACTTAAAAGTTACACCTAAAAACCAAGCTGTTTAAACATTTTTAAAGGTTAGAGTCACCTTTAAACACCTTATAGTATTACTAACTTTGAAATTAAACCTTGACATTCAATAACTATCAAAAAGTCAACACGCTAAGAGATCCCCAGTGAACCTCTATTTAGTACGTTGTTTCAGGTAGCTCACTCTCTTAAGTCTGGTTGTTGAGTTTTCATTCCCCAGCCTTCATGTCGCTCTCCGCTACCGCCTCCAGTGTCCCCGGAAGGACGCCCCGACCGACGACGGCCCGCTAGCTTCCCGCGCTATTCTCTTTATCCGGTTAATAATTCGCTATTCATGTCATTGTTTCCGTTTCCACTCATAGTTCCTGGATGTTCTTCTATCTCACAATTTTATTTCAAGCTTATTATGGGAAAACCTTAGAAGACACAGACTTTTTATAGTTTTACTAGCTAACAGCCCGTCAAAAATGACGGGTAGTTTTTATGATGATCGTTCATAATACAATTTGGAAAAAAAGTCTGGAAACAATATAATATAACAACAATATTTATATATATATATATATATATATATATATATATATATATATATATATATATATATATATATATATATATATATATATATATCTTTAAAAGTATTTAAGTAACGAAACTAAAACTTTGCAAATAGATTTTGAGTGACAAAGTCTACTTCCTAAAATACTGATTGTCCTTGGATCTCTAAGGGGGGTCCACAAGGAGTAAGAAGAAAAAAAATCTTAAATGTAAGCATAGGTCAATATATACATCAATTTAAAAGTCTCTATAAGAGAACAGTGCCGCATACCCGACCTCAAAAGTGGCTGGTGATCACACTTTGCATTAAATTTATATTGTCGAAAACAAAAAATGCAAATTTCGAGGTCAGTGTTTCGCTTAGAATGCAAAGCCCTTTGAAATTATGTATGATATGACGTAGCCATATGAAGTTTTTCTCAAGACTTCTTTAAGGGACGTCCCTAGTGGAAGTCGTCAGGGAATCTGCATGGGCCTATGTCACATGATACATAATTTTAATGAGCTTAGCATTCTGAACAATTTGCCACAAACCCGACCTCAAAAGGTCAGTGTATCGGAAGTTATTAATTTTTTCAAATTATTATATTATATTATTCAGTTTTTTTTTATTTTTTTAGTTTTTATGGTCACAAAATTTATTAAAAACCTGGCAACATAATATTAAAACGTTCATATTCCCATTTATTTAGCAAAGTGAACAGTTATAAAACAATAATAATTCATTTTTATATGGTTTTGACATTTATAAAAAAAATTAAAAAAAAAACAGTTAATAACAAACGGTAGACTAACTCTTAAATATAAATAGCTCATTTGTTGATGGTTAATATATAAGAACATATGTCTAAATAAATATTAATATATATAACATAAGTTTAATACATACATATCATAATCATCTATAGTAAGTTAACTCTCTTTATAGTATAGAAACCAGAATTTTTATCTAAGCATCAGCTGTTAAATATTTATTTTACTGCTTTAAAATTAACTGCAACCTTAGTGTCCTTGCTTTAGTTTGTTTCTGTCAATGATCATAGAATTGAATTTGTCTGTTTTGTTTACAAAAACACTTTGTAAATCAGTAGTGGTGTAAAATTTCAGTGTAGGATATGGATCACCTGGAGCAGTAAACGAATCGACCGAATAACGTCTTAGATTGGTCTAAATAAGGTCTAATTTTCATTTTACGGAGTTATAAAACATTTTCTGGCGTCTACCATATTTTTCCTGTCATTTAGAGACCATAAGAATTCCATTAACATCAAAACGACCATGATCCGTTCAGTAGTTTTGTCTCTAGACCCTTAAATGCACTATTTTATTATATAAGATATTATTGACTATACCACATGCTGTAGTTGTAGTTCTGAAATTAACAACTAAGTTTACGGGTGGATAAAATCTCTAATAATAATAATTTCATATATTCTAATCCCATATAAGTTTAAAGTAAAAAGGTCATAAAAAAGTATTTTGGCAAATAACGTGTCGTACTTCGATTATTCCTAAGTATGAAAATTTCTATTACTGCAAACGTTTGAACAAGTATTAAAACATAGCATTCAGAGATGACCATTGTAGTTTAAGTTATAATAATTATATTTATTAAAATTGAAATAAGTTATTATATAGTATATTAAAATATTAAAACGTAAATTGATTGAAGGTGAAGAATTAAACTATGTTGTTATAATGGGAAAGGCGTATTTTGATTCCACCTGCACTCTGTTAAACAATAAACAATCCTAATGGCATTGAAAGATATTATACGTCATTTTAAGATTGCGCATGATAATCTATGCGCCAGTGACATTTCTATTCCCGTGCAGAGCCATCTCTCACGCGCTGGCAGCCTCGGGCGGGTTCTCACCTCCATAACTCCGCAGCTGAAACTATAGGAGACCTCTCACGGGCCTGCAGCCCTCATGACCTCAAACGGTAATGCATTAGAGGTCATAAGCGTGAAGAATGGAATCATACCATACTTATTGAAGGTGAAGTGGTTTCGCTTATGTATGAGGGCGGAGGATAACTCTGAGATTGAAAAAAATTATATGATCAGATTAAAATATAAAGTTTTTCACAATTGAACAAACAAATTCTTATTTAAATATAAAACTTTGACATCTAACAATTATATAAATTATATAAATTTTACGAGGGTCAATTATTTTATAGTAAAAGCAAACACAATCAAAATTTTACAAAGACTTTATTGTAATATTTATTGTTTGTATTAAATACCTTAAGTAGCGAGGTTTTCAAACATTAAAATTAAAATCTACACTAAAATTAAAATCGTTTTCAACGATTTTCTTCCTTTGCCTCTTTGTTTTCTCAATAGGCCTATATGACTCTGCGATGATGAGATAATATAATAATATTTTTTAATTTATAATTTATTTGCTTTCCTGCATTACTGTATTTCTTGAAGCATATTTAATGATTAAGTAGCTTTATTGTTTACTATTCCGTTTTTTAATTAAGTCTTTTAAATAATTTCATTTCTCTATAAACTATAGAGCCTATTGAACAACATTTTCAACGACGTGTACAATATAATATAGTCTTTATCATATTTAGGTAAACCTTCAGAACATGGGCCTAAAAAATTTGGTTTATGTTTGTTTGAGTTCTTTGGTTACCTAAAATTTATAATTAGCATGTTAACGGCTGGTATAGGATGTGTTCAACCTGAACATTTATCAGAGTAAAAATTTAAAATAATTTTTAAAGACAATGGTTTTTCTCTTTTACAAATATTCAAACCCACTCATTAAGATCCATTATTGAGGCCCTTGAGCTGTGATGTCAATGTAAGAAATATTACTTGCTGTAAACCGTCAACAGCTGTAGTATAAACACAACCATTAGAGTAAATGTGTATCATTTTAAAACAAAAAGATTGTAACTAAATACTAAATATACCAAAGAATTTTTCAAATAATTTCAACGACGAGTATAATAAATGGTCTTATCAAATGTAGGTCAAACTTCAGACCGTGGAATGTGCAACAATTGTGGTTTGTGTTTGTTTGGGTTCTCTTTTCACCGATCATGTATCATTAGGATATTAACGTCCTGTGGCTGGCATACGAGTCGAACAACCTGCACATTTATCAGATTCAAAATTTAAAACAATTTTAAAAGTCAATGGGTTTACTCTTTTACAGCTATTCAAACACACTCAAGGTAAATGTGTATTATTTAAAATAAAAAGATCATAACTGATTTTCATACTCGTCGATGTTGAACATTTTTGTAACCGCGTCAGAAAATACAAAAACAAAACTGTTAACTAAAAATAAAATAACAGAACAATCTGTTTAAAACTCGTTTGCCTTATCTATGTGCACAATATTCCAACTAAGTAAAAACAACAAATATTACCATTCATATAATTTCAGTAATACATGACAGTGTTGTAGAGTAAGAAGTGTTACGCAATAAAATATGCAATGGATAAGATTATTTATTCATTACCTTTCCGCTCTCTTTTAAATGTTTCGTTAAGCGATCCGTTCACTAGGTTGCAATAAATACACGGCGATCGAAACCAATGACACTTAGTGTAGCGGGCTCAGGTTGGCCAATCTTCGATAACAACACTCCTTATATGGCGGTGTTTTCACCCGCAAAGGTGGCCAACCTGTTGCAGGAAGCCGTGCAACAGGAAGAGGTTGCTCAACAGTTGGCAACACCGATACCATCATCGCCATCGTGAGCAGTCATCATTGGTGCAGATGCGGAAACGATCGAAAGTTCAACATTTAATAAGGTTATTTTCTCTGCAACTTTTTTATTTTTAAAACTGGACCTAAAAATTAAAATTTTAAGAGGTAATTTAAAAAACGTCCTGTTTTAACAGAGCAATCCAAAGTATATGTTTTTTATTCCAATATTTATTCATATTTTGTAGTTTGTATTATTTTGTTACTCTACTACAACTATTAGAATTTCAAGGGACGTTGTATATTAATGTATCACTCACAATTATTAATAACCAAATTAAAACAAATTTAAACAAATCGACGATAACAAATTTAATTCAATATCTTCAATGAAATCGGTATAAGAAAGTTTAAAATAAAAGTTTGAATTTAAATTGTTAAATCAATAACTACTGATTAACAACATATGTACACTAGCACATTTGACCTAACACAGCCGTGCCTGATGACAAATGCAATTTTGAAAAGGTTTTTTATAAAATTATTTATTGCACAAAATTGACGATTGAATATTTTTATGATATTCCTGATAGCGATCTTTTAATTATTTGGAATTTAAAGGAATTAACCTATTAATTTTAATTTTAAAACTTCACTACATTATATTACGTTTCGGGCCTTCGGGTGGCAAAGAAAGTAGTCAAGTTTCCAGGTGATCCCTACTTACAATAAAAAAATAACTCTATACCAAACATAATTTGTTCCCCTCCTAACCTATTGTCGTTTGAAGAGTGTCATAAAAGTTTGATTTTATTTTTTAACTAAACATTTGTGACACTTATAGAACAAAAACACAGATTTAGCAAGAAAAAAGTGAAGGTTAGATTTATTGGTTTTGTAATGTTAATAAGCATCATTTGAAAAAAACTCCCGAAACGTAATTGTTTACTTTAAAATTGATTGTAGCTAAACTCCTTGAAATTCCAAAGTTTTACTCGAATTCTCAAAAATAATTTCGAATTATATACTAAACATTTATTAACCTGTTGCTGCCGTTAAATGTAAATCACAGTCGCACTGCGCCGTCGTAATTCCCATTTACGTCCGATGTAAACACAAGATACGCAGGAGAAAGTCTCGGGGCCAACCGGCGAACCGGCACTAACGAACATAGGTGCGAAAACGATCTGGATGATTAACTGCGAGACGACAACAACAGGTGGTGCCGGGGGGTGGGGGGAGGGGGTTGCTGCAACCGGGGACACTTATATAAGTAATTAACACTGACCGAGCACGCACACACACACACACACACACACACACACACACACACAGATACACACACACACACACAGATACACACACACACACGGGCGCGTACGGCGACCTAATTAAAATATGCAAACCGGTTACCCCTGGAGTAGCCGTCCCCGTATCGGGTACAAGCAAGCCTAGTCGATATTTACTTATCTGATTTAAACGGACGTTTATCGTCGAGCGAAGCGAGTTGCGAAACCAAACTGGATGTCCGTGATGGGTGATGTGCGGCGATTAGAAGTTGAGTGCGAAGTAGTGAAATGGTCAGCGGATTGAGGTGATTTAAGTTATAGTGGATTATTGATTTTATGGTTGGAAAGAGTTGAACGTCTGGTTCGACACGTTGCGTCGTCGTGGGTTGAAAGATCAGAAAATTGTTAACAAAGTAGGCCCACTCGAAACACTGAAATAATCTGTAAAGGCACGTCAGATCAGAGTTGACAGCCAAAAGTTGCCATTTTTAGTTGACAACTATGGTTGACAAGCTGAGTTGACAACTATGGTTGACAAGCTGAGTTGGCAACCAGATATATCAAAGTTATCAGCCAAATAACTTTTTTTTACTTTGAAATGTTCAACTTAGCAAGTTGATGTTGCGTTTACACAGAAAAATCGATAAAAGGTGACAACTTTTGATTGAAGCGGGCTTACACTGATTGTAATAATGTAAACACGCTAAATAGAGTAGTAAATAAAACTTTTTTCTGTTTCCAATAGATCATTTTTGCGAATTGGTTGGTAAAGTGTGATAAGAATTTCCCAGAGGCAATTTTAAAGATAGGATGAATTGTCATATGGTCCTTCCCTTTATTGAATGAACCTGAGGGATTAGTGGACCACTGACACACGCACACTCACCGGTTCCCTGGACCCGATATGATATAAAGTTTAAACTTCTGATACGATCCTTAAAGGCTATACTAAAAGTAATTAAAAACATCTTAAAATATTTTTGCCTGAGTTAAAATAAGCTGATTTGCATGAAAATATAGTTATTACAGACAAACTTTACATGTAAAGCAAAAATTTTATTTTTCACCACTAGCAAGGAGTTTAGCATTGCTGACCAACTGACTTTAATTTATAACAGTATATTCTTGATCACACTTTTTTTTACAAATCTTAGCTATATCATCATTGACTTTAGTAAATATCATCGTCTTATCCATTATACTCTTCCTAGAATGATTGAAATGCATAGTCATGTCTAAACACAATAATTTCAATCTCTAAGTCAGTTCATATAATTTATATGACTGATGATGACGGAATTCGTTATGTTAAGTTGGCAACAAATAGGAACAAAACAGATCAGCTGACAAGACAAATGCGGCAGCGCAGGAACAGCGGGCGGCCGTATGTTATTCTAATGGATTCGGCTCGATATCTTCATCTGAATAACCCGGTTGAAGCTGTTCCGAGTACGATACAGTATTTATGAAGAACAGTAATGCCCGCAGTGCTTATTGGTTGGGAAGAAATAATTTATTTCCTGAGTATAAAAATATTAAAAATCATTTAAAATGCTAACCTCTTTCGATTATACATACAGTATTACCACTATGCGTTTGCAGAAAATTTCCTCCTCATCCAGTATTTCTTTAAATCAGAGTATGAATTGAAGTCGTAGAGTGGACAACTACTGAATTGATATTTTAGACCCTTTGAATAGTTCAAATAACGCGGTATAAGTAGGAGATGAGAAAGTGACTGTAACATCACAGAGAATTTTTGAAACAATTTTGTTAATTAATTATAATTTAAACTTTAATGTACCAAGTGCACTAGTTGTCCGACTTAAACATAATGTAGTATATCTGTAGGCCTCTACAGAGTGTAACCAATATTACAATCGAATGGTATTTAGTTGAGGAAGAATGAAAAACTAAATCACCTTTCTCTGTCACCTCAGAAGATTGCTATTTAATATTGATTCCTAACACTAAGCTACGGTCGCTGTCTTGCCTTCAAATGAAAAATGTGTGGGTTACCTATAGACAAAAGCATTTTTCGCCTAAACCCCAACGATAGACTTAAACATATATGTGACTTTAACGTTTTGTGTCGCGAGTTTTGTTTCACGAGATCGCCGGTTCGATTCAAGGGATGCCCACAGTTAATTGTCAGAGAATTATCATACCGTATATATATAATTAGAAGAGTTTATCCACAAAATGACACTGGTTTGACAAATGAATACAACAAACAACAATAGCGAGCGTTGCCGATGAGATGACACGGTTGCCCTAACAGGTGGTCACCCCCCTGCCCCCCACACCCCCCTCCTATCCAACTGAGGATTTATTGGTCGGTAATTGCAGTCCGCTCAACCTACAATTAGACCTGGACTCTTCACTTCCTCCACAGCAACTACGTGAGAAACCATGGAGACCACGCGATCTGCGGGCACGATGCGCTGATTTGGAGCAGAATTTTGAATTTTGCGTGACTTCCGGTACTTTTAACATGTTTATTTATTAACTAAATAAATAAATAATGACACTGACATGGTTTATAGGTAGGTTAAGAATTGGTGAACAAATAATTCTCCAAAAACATAGTTTTTTTTTAACTGCCGTAGTTGCTTTCTTTGGACTTAGAAAATTCCTAAAAGTAATAGGATTTAATTACAATTTAGGAACTATAAACATATTTTATCAACAAAAAAGGCTATAGGTTCATGTAGACCATTATTTCAAATGATGAATGGTAACCCAATAAGGTGAAATAACCATCAAACTTGGTAAAAGAGGCGGATCACGGACCGAGGAATATTTGTTATAGTGATCAGTGATGAAGAATGTGCTGTTTTTAGGATTAATAAATTAAGCATTGTTAACGTAAAATTAATATAACTATACTTCAAACAAAGGACACCATATAAAAAACTTATTGAAATGTTCATGATTTTCTTTAAATCATAGTGGATATAGGTGACAATAGCTCCTTTATTAATTTAATCGATCATCATTTTAATGGTATTTTTAAATCACTCACACGAGGAGAGAGAGACAGTTTACTTTAGTAAATCTGTCTCAACAACAATCCATAAATTTCAACCCAGTAATAATAAAAAGACATTTTGTTATTAATAGATTAATGGATCATAGCACAGTCGTTATTATTTTAATAAGAGCACATTGACGACTGAAACCACAAGATATACCTCCCAAAACCAACAAAGCTCCACATGAATGTCCATCTCTCCCACGACTCTCCCCCCACGGCAGCGCTGCGTGCTGTGTTGGATTCTCATAGTTTATAGCCCACGAGTCTGCTCGTATTTTAATTGGCAGGATTTTCACACATTCCCTACCTGCAATTATAGCTGACAATTAATACTGTCATAAATCCACAAGCCATGTCAAAAATAATTTGGGAAAGTTCAACGTCTAAATTGTTAATTGTCGGATGTTTGAATTGTTTAAATTAACCAATTTTTGCGTTTCAATTTCATTTCCTACATTGTAAATGGAGTAGAAGTTTTGTCAATTTGAAATATTTACTAAAATGTTGCATCAATGTTATTGTAATATAAACTATGATGGTAACTGCTAATAAGTCAAGAATTGCAATAGCTAAACACTTACAACACCGTTTTTGGCTTCAGAATATGCCAGTAGAATAAATGTTTGCTCTGCACTAAATGAATGTGTTAACAGGCAGTATCTTAAATATAAATATTATTCCAATCAATACAAATTTTTCCTCTTGCATTACCAAATTTTCAAAATGAATGAATATTTTCAATACTGATGATTTTTCAAATAACTAGGCCTAATTAATTAATAATATTTAATATTTACTTACATAAATGAAAAACTAATTAATTTTATTAGAGGTTGAGTTCTTTTGTACTGTACAATTAAATAGATGTGTTATGGACCTGCTTAATGAGAAGACTTTCCTAATAAAGTTATTTAGTTTACTTTAACATAATTAAATTCAACGTGTTAAATAGAAAACATTGTATACATGGCTAGTGTATTATGATTGGCCAAATATGGTCATCTGTAGTTACATTAAATTTTACGGAGAATGCGAACTTGTACTAATTCAATAAACAGAAGTGCTTTCAGATTATAAAATTTAATAGAGACATTTTAAGATAAAATAAATAAATTTCCCAGTGAGGTATACAACTAGCCAATAATTAGATAATACTCAATTACTAACTCCAACATAGCATGGGCAGTTACATTCCCCCCAGTAACAGCCACAGATCTCACAGTGTTGAATCGCATTCTCTTTCTTTCCACGGCCGTACAATGAGTCGTATATTCCGATATAATCATCTCACCCACTCCTACCTCCTGTCTTGTCTTCTGCCACGCAGTCGTTCTCACGCGCCGCCACGGCCGTGCCGTTCAATCGGTATGCTGATGCATCCTAATCTGCATACTATCTCATTATGTTAACTCATAAAGGATTAATAAATTAATTTAAATGTGTGGACGTCTTTTGAATCAGTTATAGAGTATCCGTCATATTCATAGTGAAAATCTACTTTCGAAAATTAAGGTATAATTTTGCTTTAAAAATAGTAATATATCTGAACGGCACGTCAATGCCGTTGAAGAAAAAAGTTTTCTTCAAGATTATTCCTTTACCGATCATTTAATATAGTTTCGTTTTAGGCCTATATCTTGAATAAAACTGTTTTTTTTCTAAATTTGTTATTAGACTAACATAATCGACTTTAATGATTTATTGTTATTGATTTAAACGGTTTCTTAGATCTCAATGCAAATATTACAGTTGATTTTTATATAATTGTGGGTATTTTTATAGGAATCGTTAACACACATTTTAGAGACATCTCCCTGATGTTCCACGTTTTCTTTCATTATTAATTTATTTGATTTTACCCTCTGTCTACATTTACGCCAGTGGTGTTTTTACGTTTTGTAAGAGAACGTTCAAAACCTGCACGTGAAAAGCTACATGTACATCATATGTACATGAGAATGGCAAACATGATAAAAAGTAAATTCTGTTGAATGTCTTCACACAATCTTTTTATTTCTTCCTCATACAGTCTTAAATTTTTATTTTTTACCATCTATTTTTTACTAGAGATCACCGTTGGTCTAAAATTGACAAAAATGTCTTGATCTGGTTGGGATCTGGCCCAATTAGTTAAACAAACAAAAATATAACTAAAACATTTGTTCTTCCTGATTTGTTAGCATTTGTTATTCCTAACAGCAGTCTCTAACGGTTTAATCCGGCATTATTTTTCCACAATATTACCATATTACCATTGAAATTTAAAAGCCTGTAGGGAGTAGCTCTGGGGGTCAATGTAAATTACAATGGCATTCTGCTCATCTACAGGATGAATTTTTCTAACAGTATGCGCGGATTTCTTCTACGATACACACAAGCTGAGAGAAATGGAGGAAAAGAAATATTCTTATCTATCAATATATATAGATAAACCTGCTACTCATTTTCGAAGCTTTATGGTTAAATAATATGTATTTATATAGCTAAAGGATAGTCGTGAATTTAACCAAATAAGGGACCACCAAAGTACCCGCATGGAAAACTCTCCAGCCATCCGACCACCGTGGGAACCACGACCGAGGGTAATATCTATAAAGGTTCGCTACCCGGGGAGGGTATTTCTATTAATAACCGATCCCGATGAAGCTAAACGGCTAGACGGCAAACCGCCGACGTGATGACGGTTAATAGCCGTTATCTGGACATAAATCTGACCAACGAGCAACGGGCAAACGGGCCAACGGCTCATTACCTCGTTACCGACGAGCGGGGTCGGTAGAGTAGAGAGTAGTGTACCTGGCTGGATGACCGGGGGAGGGGGGGGGGGTGTTTGTTTGGTTAAATATGGGGGTACTGCGGATTCGGGTTGTTAAAATGTTGCATTTAATCTAGTCATGCTGCAATGAAAACGGCTCTTTTCGATGCAATAGTTGTTGGTTCTTCTCAGTCCTACTGGGGAAAACAATCATCAGCTTGCATCAGGTCTTCAAGTGATCGTTTACTCTATTTTATAAAACTGGCAGCAGGAGCATACTTATTTTAAAATATCAACTATATGGATTGAATATTTACTCGTGTGTACAAGGTAATTAGTGTAACATATTTTTAATGCAGTTTAAATATTTGATGGTTATAACGAAAAATATCAATACTAGCGGCATTACGATGATAAACGCTTCAGCTAGCACCTCGGACAAACAAATTAACCATCACAAATGTGTCGTCTTTCTCCGTCTGAAGAAATGTACTATTCACGATAACAAACCTATAACATACTAAAGAGCATAAAAGTAACGAGTAGGGGGACTTGGGGCTGCATACGCCTGCTGTGGGATATGTGGGATAATTTATGCAAGCCCCCCCCCCCCCCCCGAGGCCACCCAAGTTGCTGACCCCCCCCCCCCCCCCCGAGGCCACCCAAGTTGCTGACCCCCCCCCCCCCCAAAAAATAGTAGAGGTGTTTGGTGTTTTTTTTTTTTTTTTTTTTTTTATTATTATTATTTATTTATTTATTTTTTTTATTTATTTTTTTATTTTTTTTTTTTATTTTTTTTTTCATTTATTTTATATATTTCGTGTATTCTCATCTACATAATTCCATTCCCGCCTTAACGCTACCCACGTCATCAACGTTAGTTACATAACCGTCCGCCTGTCCTTGAAACACGCGCGCTTTTACAAAATATCGATCACCTCATACACTGCAAGTAAGCGATTCACTCAGTCTCACACAGTCACTCGTGCGGTACAGACATGAGCGCATCCGGATTAATTGACGAGTACTTGAACGCATTCATGGCCGACATCAACGCTGCGAACGACAACGCTACAGTTGAACAGATCCCAGTTCCACCAACACCACCGAGACCTAAGAAGAGGATAAGACCTACGACTAAGCCTAAAGTGGAAGAAACAGCAAAACCAGGATGGGTTCCAAAACCATCAGACGACTGTCCCATCGTGTCGTGGCTTGAAAATGGACAATTTTACGCGGTGCAGAATCCATCAAACAGCGGACCAGTACTATTTAAAATGGAAATGTATGACGGTTCGGATATGGTGTACAGATGTGGCTTATTTATAGACAAGAACAGTGAATTATATGAGAGTGTCAACCAGGTAGTGGACAAATCGGAGAATATGTGGATTGATAAAGCTACGGGAGTACCGAAGATTAGCGGCTTGACACAAACAGTAACACGATACAGTAAGACAGTAGAGAAACCGAAAAAGCCAGTGGTAAAACCGAAAAAGCAAGCTGCGCGTAGAAGACCCACCAAGAAAACATTGTAGGAACAACGTCTAGACACTGTGCAATGCGACCTCGCCGAACACCTGCGCTCATAAAAATCCATGATGGCCGCCACCCTTCTCGACCACCTGCACAAACAAAAGAAGCGGTATGATCCTTCTCAGAATTCATCAACCAGCTGCACAAACAAAAGAAGCGGAACGACCCTTCTCAGATTTCATCGACCACCTGCATCCGGCCACCTGCACAAACAAAAGATTGGACACCTGCGAGACGACCCTTCTCAGATTTCATCAGCCACCTGCGCAAACAAAAGAAGATTTATGATGTCTAGACACTGTGGAATGTGCCGAACACCTGCGGGACGACCCTTCTCACGTTTCATCGACCACCTGCACTGAACACCTGCGCACATAAAAAATTCCAAGATGGCGTCGTGGGCAACAAAAACCGAACGAACGGACTGACCGAGCATCATTCTTCGCCTGGAGACCACTTCGACTAGTCGCATCATCCCCATACTCTCTCATCATTACCATGTCGAGCATCAGCAGCAGCATGACTTCAGAGTCCGCACCTGGTGTAACGATGGACCTGCGGACATCATTGAACACCTGCAAGTCCAGCTCTCCGGCCTACACCCGCCTGTCTGATCTGCGAGAGGAGTGTAGCTATGCGATCAGCGGGATGGAGCGTGTGACCACTCCATTCGGCGAGACAGTCGTCGTCATTCTCGAGGGACAAGTCGGCGATGATTTCTTCCTACGAGTCTACCTGCCCAGGCGTTTCAACCAAGTCCTGAGCGATCACGACATCGAGCGGTACAACAGCGGCTTCGGAGATCGCCTACGTCTGATGAAGCGCAGCCCACTTCCAGGCAGTAAATTTACACCGTTGGAATTTTTGTAAAGCAAGAAAAGAAGACTCAAGATTTAATTAACCTTTATAAATTTTGATAGCTTTCGTAAGCAATAAAAATCCATGTACATTACAGCATAAACTAATGTCTTTTATTTTAAGATGAAACCCCAAACCTTTATTTTAAGCAAATTGTGTGTGATATTTAGTTTTAGTGTCAGTAGCGATCATGAGCTTGAAGTGGCAACATCCATTCTCAGCCATTGTGGCGGGTCCTTCAGGTAGTGGTAAATCACATTTTGTGTCCAAGTTTATTGAACACATAGATGAAATGTGTGATGTAAAATTTGCCAAAATTAACTGGCATTATGGTAGTGGTGGAGGAGGAGGTGATGTAAGTAATTCCAAAATAAGCCACATTGAGGGTTTACCAGACTTGAGTGATTATGATGGTAAGGAACCAATACTGGTTATAATTGACGATATGATGCGTGAGGCAGACGATAGAGTGGTGGATCTATTCACGAAGGGTTGCCATCACCGCAACATCAGTGTATTTTTCATTACTCAAAATCTTTTTCATCAGGGTCGTGGGCAGAGAGACATCTCACTAAATGCTCACTACATTATATTTTTTAAAAATCCCAGAGACAGAGTACAAATCAGATATTTAGCCAGGCAGATATATCCAGACAGCCCAAAGTTCATAGAGGAAGCTTACAGTGATGCCACGAAACAGGCACACGGTTATCTGCTTTTGGACTTGAAACAGTCGACATCTGAGGACATGCGAGTACGCACTTGCATATTCCCCGAGGATCGTGTAAACTACGTGTACTTACCAAAGAAAAAATAGCCAGTCAGTCAGTTGCAATCATGTCGTGCTTGAAGAAGGACGCACCGATGCTCAGAGCGCTGATACACGCAACACCCAAGGAACGCAAGGCACTGCTAAAGGTTTGTGACAAGAGTCGCATTCGTTCAGTCTGCGAGTGCGCCTACAACGTGCTACGTGGGAACGTGCCTCTGTCGAGTAAGACTAAAAGCCAGTTGAGCAAACATAAAGTGGCTCTGAGGCGCTTAGTAAGACAAGGACAGTGTTGGGGACAGAAACGAAAGTATCTAGTGCAGAAAGGCGGCGGAGTTTTTATTCCATTACTATTGAGCACAGTGTTACAGGCAGCAGTCAGTAGTGCATTGGGAAAGTGAGATGGATGTCCAGACGAGACCATTTTATTTGACTTTACTTAGCGGCACGGGTCCCTCAACACATTATTATCCGAAAAATACCACACATGATTTTACTGTACAACTACCGAATTACATTTGCTTGGACGGTGGCGATTGGGAAGTAGCGCTCGTAGAAACGCATTATCCATGTTCGTTCTCAACAGTAGACTCCGATGCTCTACTAAAAATATTTGGTTACAAAAAGGAAGAAGAAGACAAGAAGTCTGCGGGAAAAGAAGAAGACAAGAAGTCTGCGGGAAAAGAAGGCAAAAAGAAATTATTCATCGTCGACGTTAAACCAAATCCCGGAAACTACACTTCAGTCGAAGATTTGTTGAAACACATCAACGGGTTGAAAAGTGTAAAGAAAACTGGAAGTGTATTCAGTATTGACGAAGCAAAGCGTCTTAAAGTAACGTTCGGAACAAATACATTGGGAACTACCGAAGGAGTGGCTGGTTCCCAAAAAATCGGACTTCAGTTGGGAATAGTACGGGGAGACGAATTGTTAAATGTACCAGGTTTACAAACGAGTACTAGACCGATTAATTTAAATCTTGGTTTACCATCACATATGCTCGTGTACTGCGATCTGATTGAAGAACAAATATTAAGCGATGCCCGTACACAGTTATTGAGGATTATCAATATATCACACACGATAGATGATTATGGAACGTACAAGGCAGCATACATCAATGATCCGCACTACGTACCGGTGAGAAAGAAGACATTCGAAAGTGTGAGAATTTATGTGAAGGACATCTTAAAGCGAGATCTCTCATTCCGTCACGGAGCGTTGACCGTTAAACTACACTTCCGACCGACCGCTGCTGCACATCAATAATGGAGCACGCAAAGAAGATGGCTGTCGTCCCGCAAGAGCTTATTGAGCGTTTACAGGATACATCATCGGAGAAGCCGTCAAGCAATTTGTCCACTACGGAAGGGCTGGATGTGGAGATGCAGAAAATAATGAATAACAAGAGTATAGACGATAGTGAAAAATGGAAACTGTACAATCAGGCGTTGCAACGTTTCTTACACTTTGCCTCTAATAATCGCCAGCCGATTAATATTCCAATTGTGGATACGGCATTTGGTGATGATGCCCAACACATGACACGGGGTGCAGCGGAAGGGCCAGTCGATGAGATTGTCGAAATGTTCTCAAAGACATACAGGAGTGATGCCCGCAATCTGTTGCGATTTATGAAAAAACCCGATAGTCGAATCAGTTGGGATATCAACTACTCGGTGTTTATCGATGGTCGAAAACTACCGAATGCGAATATAGTTGATATTTTGAATAACATAGTGAGAGTTCGAATAACCGAACGTATACCGCCAGGATGGATGGAAGTGATGACCGCTTTGAAAGAAATGAATGTGCCTCTAGAATTTATAAATAATACCAGAGCGTTACGGGAATTGAATGATACATTCAAATCATCATTGCGGATGACCAGTTCACCGAGTGCACCATCACCGCGCAGAACACCGATGCGAGAGCGGCTACGTTCGTGGGCGACAGTGAAACGAGGAGCTAAGGAGCGTCGCGGTGAGACATCATTACAGAGAACATTACGTGAGGTGGATAATTATCTAGCGAAAACACCGATTGAAGAAGCTGCGACTGGCGGCTATGCTGAGTCAACTCCCATCATAAGAGACGAATACCAGTGGGACAGGGAGCCGTTGGGCTTTCTAGACAGGTGGGAACCGTATCCGACCAAGTGAGCATGTACCGTCTCTACTACGACCCCGGCGAGCCCGGTGCGTTCGGCGGTGTCGCGCCGCTAGTGCGAGCTGCACGCAAGAGAGATATTTCAAAGTCGAAAGTAATCGAATGGTTACAATCACAGGACACTTATACATTACACAAGCCGGCCCGTAAACGCTTCCCACGTAATCAGTACTCTGTTTTCGGCCCGTACGAACTGTGGCAAGCAGACTTGAATGATATGCGAGGATTGAGTAAATACAACGATGGAGTCACTTACCTACTGACCGTGATAGACGTGTTCAGTAAACGTCTGTACGTGAAAGCGTTGAAGAGAAAGGAAGGTGCAGAAGTAGCGGTGGCATTCGAAGAAATATTCAAAGAAGCGACTAAAACTCCACGTTGCCTCCAGTCTGACAAAGGAACAGAGTTTACCGGCGCCAAGACCAGACAATTATTCAAAAAGTACGGAATAAAATATGTGACCACGCAGAATCCCGATGTTAAAGCAGCAGTAGTGGAACGCGTGAACCGCACGTTAAAGTCTCACATGTGGCGTTACCTGACTTACAAAAACACTTATCGATATATCGATGTACTGAACAAACTGGTGAAAGCATACAATGCCAGTGCACACAAGAGTCTCGGTGGTGGATTGCGTCCCATCGATGTGAAAAATGATCGGACGATAGCACAGGTGCTGCAACGCATGTACAGTAAAATTCCACGCCGTGTTAAGCCTAAACTCAAGATTGGTGACACAGTGCGCATAGCAAAGGAGAAGGGCACATTCGCCAAAGGCTACGAGACCAATTGGAGTAACGAAGTGTTTACTATTCGTAAAGTGAACACTCTGATGCCGCTGCCCATGTACACGCTGGCGGACCTCAAAGGTGAAGTTTTGACCGGCCAGTTTTACGAACACGAATTACAGAAAGTAATCTATCGGAGTGATCAACTATTCAAGATTGACAAAATACTGGACACTCGTGGCAGAGGCACCAGTAAGCGTTTTTACGTCAAGTGGCGAGGTTACGGAGACGAGTTTAACTCTTGGGTGAGAGCGCAAGACTTACAAAATGTCTAACTCGCAATTCTTCCTGACGCTACCCAGCAACAGTTCTATGGAATATTTCCCCAACAATAAGGTGTCAAACTACACTACGCATCTTTCGAAACAGATACGATTGGAAGGTGCATGGGAGATGGCTCTGGTGGAATCTCACTATCCATGTTCATTTCCATTAGTGGGCAAGAACGAGATTATAATAATCGAACAGGATACTATTCTTTCCGCCATAGGTATGGAAGAGCCAGACAAGTACACGTTTACTCTGGACATGGGTTACTACAAGAATATAACCGAACTGCTGAATATGATTAATGATGCAAAGGACCTCATCGATTACGTAGAGTTCACTTATGACAAAGATGCTGACAGAGTGGAAATAAAAATACTGAAAGAAGATGTGGTTGCGATACATTTAGACTATAAACTGGCTTTACAGTTGGGATTCGATCCGCAACAGAAGGACATTGTGAAAAACAATAAAGCGCCATGGCCACCGAATCTATCGATGGGGCTTCCAGCTAACATGTACGTGTACTGCGATCTGATTGAGCCACAGTTGATCGGAGACGCTTCTGCCCCGCTATTGAAAATCATCAACATTGACAGAGGTGACTACATGCACGGGGCGAATAAGACTGTACTCTATACCAGCCCGCATTACGTGCCGATCACAAAAGGTGCATTCGAGACTGTAGAAATCGACCTCAGGGATCACACGGGGCAAAACCTGTCATTCCTGTTCGGGACGTCGTACGTGAAGCTGCATTTCAGAAGAGCTCTGCATAATTAACTGTAATAATGGCTTCGAACGATCCGTACATGGCGTACTACTATCGCCAGCATTCGCAGACGGGCGGATCGATAGAAAAAGTGTTTCGCGGTGCCGCCTATCAGAGAGGACATGGAGTCGGCAGCTTCTTGGGCGGTATGTTTCGCACCGTATCTCCGATAATCAAGAGCGGAGTTGCAGCATTGGGCAGAGAAGCGTTAAAGTCCGGAATGGGTTTTCTAGGTGATGTCACTATGCGTACGAAACATCCCAGAGATGCGGCAGAGGAGCGCATGAAAGAGTTTACCGGGTCGTTGAAACGCACGGCCGATGACAAGATTGAACGAGTTCTCCGTGGTGGTGGCAGTGTCAAGCGTCTGCGGCCTGCATCCAAAAAGCGCGGATCGCGTAAGAGTGGCGCGAAACGCGCAACGCGCAAGACTTCCGCGAAGCGCGCAATGCGTGGCGGCAAGAAACAATCGAGTAGCGGTCGCACACTGCGTGTCACACCTCAGTCTCTGGCTAAACTCCTTAGAGGAAGGACGTCATCATCGCCGTCCAAGAAGAGAAAAGCAGCAGTTAAAAATAAAAGGAAAGCAGCAAAGACAATAAGGGATATTTTTAATTAATCATGTCGTTCATACATCAAAGATCATGCGAATGCGTCAAGACGGAGCTGGACTTGTTTTCACTACCGCCCACACAGACGAGTATCGAAAATGGAAAATGGATTCAATACAAACCGATATCCACACTGACGGACGATTCACCGATAGAGTTTGTAGTGCCAGGCAATGGCGAAGAGTACACCGATCTCTCGCAAACAATGCTGGAAGTCACAGCATCGATAATCAAGGCGGACGGAGCGGCGATTGCTGCGGATGATGCAACTAAAGCTGGTCCGATAAATAACTGGCTACACTCGTTGTTCAGTCAAGTGGACATGTGCATGAATCAAAAATTGGTTACACCACAAAATAACACTTACGCCTATCGAGCGTACATCGAAACAGTATTGAACTACGGATTCGATGCCAGGAAATCGCATCTATCGTCCGTGCTGTGGAACGCCGATGATTCAGGCCATATGGAAAACACCGAAGACGATAATGATGGATTGGAAAAACGACGGAAGCTAACGAAAGGAGGACGAGAAATCGATTTGGTCGGTCATTTGCATTTGGACATGTGTAATCAGAATAAATATCTTTTGAACGGAGTCGAGCTACGCTTCAAGTTAAACAGGTCGAAAGATGCATTCTCCATAATGGTACACGAAGGTGACTACAAAGTGCATATCGTCGATGCGAACCTGTGGATTAGAAGATGCAAAGTCAGCCCGACCGTACTGTTGGCGCACAGCAAGATACTGCAGTCCGGCACCGCTAAGTATCCAATCACACGAGTGGATGTGAAATCTTTCACGCTCGCTTCCGGCATAAGGAGCAAAACTCTGGACAACGTATTTCTGGGACAAGTTCCGAAGCGCGTGATTGTCGGAATGGTAACCAATGCCGCATTCAACGGTGATGTCAAAAAGAATCCGTACAATTTCAAGAATTTCGATTTGAACTACTTCTCTCTGTACGTGGACGGTGAACAGGTGCCGGCCAAACCACTCCAACCCAAGTTCTCTCCTGCAGGTAGCGCAAAGTTCATTATGGCGTACAACACAATATTCAGCGGCACGGGGATCCATTTCTCAGACGCTGGAAACGTGATCAGCAGAGAAGATTTCGAAAACGGCTACTGCTTGCTAGTGTTTGATCTGACACCCGACCTGTCTGCCAGCGATACCGGCCACTGGAATCTCGTACGCAATGGCAGCGTGCGCATGGAGCTGGGATTCGGCACCGCGCTAACCGAGACTGTCAACTGTTTGGTGTACGCAGAGTTTGACAACGTAATTGAAATCGATCGACACCGCAACGTGATGGTCGACTTTGGTGGATAGTCTCTCACCGGCACTCGTACGAGATGGATCGTTGCAGGAATTTGGCCGCTCCCATCATTATTGATTTCCAGAGTTTCAAAGACAACATCAATGATTACATAATGAAGGAAGTCTGCGTTATGGAAGTGGACAGCGGGATACTACTGATGCATCACATCGCCAAACCGCCATTCAACAGGGACGAACTGACCATCGATAAACATCGAGAATCCCATTGGCTATCGAAACACTATCACGGATTAAAGTGGGATCAAGGGGACATCGGCTACTGCGACTTGGAACAAAAACTACGAAAGATAATCGCCAAACGACACACCGTCTATGTCAAAGGATCGGAAAAGAAGAGTTTTATATACAGACATTTAGTTATTGATCACTGCACTACCAACGTTATCGACTTGGATGATATCGGATGCGGTTCACTGGCTACAATCAACAATCTACTATCGAAATCCACGCTGCGATGTCGCCATCACAGATCACCGAACCATCGATGCTCACTGTCCAATTGCATCGCATTGCACGGATGGTTGTTTTTGACTAACAATATTGATGATGAATTGGAATCTACTGATGAAACAAGTTCATATTTCTGCTCTTGCTTTCACACGTCTACGAGCACTACAACAAGTACTACCACCGCAGCTGTTGGCATCGACACCGTAGAATGAATACCAATCAGATTGAGAAATATCTATCGACTCTGCCAGTACACAATCATGGGGTCTACGCTGCCGACCGACTACCGCATCGCATCTCCCCGTCTACAGCAATCGTTGTGAATACCGATCCACACAATGAAGACGGTACGCACTGGGTTGCATTCTACCTGGACCGAAAGAGTGATGTCATTGAATTCTTCGACAGTTACGGACAACCTCCACATCTGTACTTCTACCAAGGATTCCTGAGACGTAACGCTCGTCGTTACCTGTACAACGAGTATCGCCTACAAGATGATGACAGCACAGTCTGCGGCCACTACTGCCTGACTTACCTGTACTACCGAACTCACCATGATATGAGGATGATGGACTTCGTGCAGCTCTTCGACGACACCTCCACTACTCACAATGATGCGATGATCAGAAGACTATTCACCAGATTGTATAAACACTTGTAGCAATTTTTGCTATTTTCTTTGTAAAAATCTTTTTATATTTTTCTTTTTATTGTAAAGTAAAAATCTTTTTCATTTGTCTTGTAATGTAATTTTTTTTTCTTGTAATAAAAATGAGTACTCAACAAACACCAATCTTTTCATTTCCTTTTAGTATGTAAGTTAATCATTTTTAACAGGCTCAATATTTCAAAGTGCATTTAGAAAAATCAGATAGTTTAATCTTTGTGTAGACTCGACATTTATAATTTACTTTCAAAGACCAGAGAGTCTAGTAACTCAGTATTTCAAAAGAGTCTGATAGTTTACTCATTGCACATATTTGACATAACAGTTCAAAGTGAAAAGAGCCTATTAGGTTAACCTTTATGCAGACTCGGCATTACATTTTTACTTTCAAAGACCAGAGAGTCCAGTAACTTGATATTTCAAAAGAGTCAGATAGTTTAAGTATTTGTACACCTCTGTGCAGACTCGTCATTTATATTTTACTTTCAAAGTGAAAAGAGTTTGATATCTTAGTATTTTTAAAAAGCAAAGAGTCTGACAGTGAATGATCTTATTACTATGTGTAAAACTGGAAAATGAAAACAAGTATGTCAATACAAATGACTAGATTTATTGAAACAATCTTAAGTCTAACATCAAGTGTATTGAAAAAGGAGGAATATTGAATCATTGGATAGAAACTTTATACATTATTTAACAATAATAAAATTTATAGAATAGACATCAAAGATAAAACATTATAAAATGGTCAACAAAAATGAATTTGATTCATTAATAAAATTTACATACAAGCAACAACAAGAAAATGTACACCACAAAAATAAATAAAAGTTCATATCACAGTCCACACCAGTCCATAAACAGTCCATATCACAGTCCATAAACAGTCCATATCACAGTCCATCACACACTCCCGAGATCCGAACAGAGCCTACCCGATCACACTCATGCGACTTAAATTATACTGTCTAGTCGTCTACGTCCATCGGCGCTGGTAGAGCTGGAGGTAACGGTGGCGCCCTGGGGGGAATAGCATAGTGCCCCCACGGAAGCGTGTTTATTCCGTCCTCTGGCATTACGTAACGTTTATCATCATATGGTGCCAGGGACCGCTTCCTTACCACAACGGTGTAGATTATGTGGTGTTTGCTTTGGAACCTCTGATTGTCCGTACTTTTGATAGTCTTGTTGTATAAACAATCTAGGTAATCTTGTACGGACAGTTCCTTTGCAACTACGGCGCGGTTGACGCCCTTTGCCCGCTTTATCGGCGGAGGCGCACCACAGTCGTCGTCATCTCCGTTACCAACAGCACACGTAAAGCCTCCGGATACCATACAATATAATTTTGCCATCAAGCCGACGAATAACCTAATAACTCTCCCACCGACTTCGTCCTTGAATTTCCCCAAAACCCTAGCGTTGCGCCCGTCGTAGCACATGTGGTTCTGGGGATAGTTGCTGGTGTCGAAGTCGTCCAGGTGCGTCATCATGTCGCGGTAGACGTCTAGGGTACGGATGGCGTAGACGATACCATCTGTGTCCATGTAGGCCATCTTTATATTCTCGATGCCGTACCTTTCTACCATATCGTAGTGAAAACCGTACATCCACCGTTTACTGTGGTCCAGAATGCACATTCCCGCATAGACTGGCTTGTTGAGTACAACTCGTACTTTCGCCATATTTAGTAGTGCCAAGTTCTCGTCGTACCAAATACGGTCATTGAAATTCGCCTTGGCCACGTACTTCGTGTATGTCTTGCGGGATGTGGCGATCTTCATGTTTTGGTGTTTTCTCACATTCTGGAGACTCATACCGTAGACAGCATTGACCATCAATTTGAACATTTCTACTTCAAATTTGTTGGTGGCCTGCCGTCTCAGTTCGGTATTCAGCATCACGTACGGTTTTAACCACGGCGACTGTTTAAAACGCATAATCCGGTGAACGCGGCGAACACGCAGTCCATTCTCGATCGCTTGTTGTAAGTAACGATAGTGGATCACGTATTCATCCTTGTCCGTGAGAGTAGCCATTAGTTTGCTGGATTGTCCTGCTCCGCTATTAATGATGTCTTCTGATGAGTAGGGCAGCTGGAAAGCCGGCGACTTTCGTACTTCCGGACAGAACGGGAGATCGCGGTGTTTGTCGTGGAGTGCCTGGTCTCTTGGGTACTCCAGATCAACCTCCAAAACGTATCCATACTCACCGTCTGCCGGTATGTCCATGATGTTCAAGTCGTCGATTTCCTGCTGCGACAGCCACTCAAAATCTTTGTAGGGGAGTAGTTCTGACATGGCCCATCCGTAGAGGTTATTTGCGTCATAATACATTAAAAATGTATCATCGTCGTATTCTACGACACCTCCACTTGTCGATGCGCCCTGGCCGTCTCGGTTACCGCCATCTTCCGCTCTTGTGTATTTGTTGTTGGCGACAACGTGCCTGGTGACGCATTGGGTCAGTCCACCTCGGATGCCCTTCTCGAAGAACAAGTACATGTCGACATCTCGCAAGGTATCGAGCACCACTCCAGTCTTGAGAAGCATTACGTCCCACGCGTATGAAGGTAGCGTCAGATAATGTGCAGGATCTAAGTTGTAGTGCGTCATACACATGTCTCTGAATCCCTCGAACACGTCGGCGAGCAGTAGAACGTCTGTCATCAAATAAATCTCTGCGTACTGCCCGAGGGATATGCAGTTGAACTTATTCCATACGCGTTGGGCGTGTGCGTAGTCCTCGTCGGTTACATTTTCTCCGAAGACATCTTTAGGTGGCAGGTGATCGTCATTTAGTGCTTCCATAGACGTGACGTACTCGTAGGGGAAGATTCCCTTCCTTCGAAGCAAATCAAAGTCTTCTTGGTCTTGGTACCGGGCGCGTGTGATGTGCATTTTGTTGGCCGGCAGAAGCGACGCCAATGTACCTAAAGCCTTCGACATAAGGCGGTACGAATCGACGAACTGTAATTTAATACTATTCCGCCGGCCAGCGCCCGGATATTTGAAGCGCTTCGAGAAAGTGATGTACTTTTCTTCGGTGTTGGCGAGTACCTCAACGTCTCCCTTGTCCACGCCTAACTCACGCACGATGAAGTGAGCGTCGTAGTTGGAAAGGTTGTGGAAATACATATTGACGGTCTCCTGTTCCCTGTAGCGGAGGTTGCACGAACGATGAGCAGCTCCTCTGTAATTGTACGGAGGCGAGTGTTGGTGATCCCTAACTTTCATTTTATCTTCACCATCGTTAGGGCCGAATTCCCGCTTACAGATGTGACAGACAGTGGCACGTCGGAATTGGAGTTCTTCCTGCTCTGTCAACTGCGGTGGGTCTCCGGGCATGCGCTGGCCGTAAAGGATGTCGCCAATCTTCCGTACGTCATCCCGTACAGCGTTGATAAAATGTTGCGCAGCATCCTCGCCTCTGTACATTCGCAGCTTGGAGAAGGTGTTGGAATCCTGGTCATCGTCATCGC
This sequence comes from Neoaliturus tenellus, assembly GCA_030545055.2. Taxonomy (NCBI): domain Eukaryota; kingdom Metazoa; phylum Arthropoda; class Insecta; order Hemiptera; family Cicadellidae; genus Neoaliturus; species Neoaliturus tenellus. Next base: position 55,761,184 of record CM061537.1, on the reverse strand, counting down.
AGTCTCCCTCGTCGGCTGTTCTTAGGTCGTCGCGAATGTAATATGCATAAGCGTACGGTCTGTGGACATTCCTAACATTGTTGGGCAAACCACCCACGCGCTGCTGGCCGGTCGTTCGGTTAGTTGCTGGGTCCCAAGCAGGCGGTTGAACAGTTGGTGCGGGATGAATGGGCCTTTCAGCCTCAAAGGGTACGAGCATACTCTCGAAGTCGGCATATATCGTAAACCGACTCCTCTTTGTACGCTCGGGCCGATTGAACATGATGTGCTCTTCTTCCGCAACATCGGTTCTCAATGGCGCGTTTTTGGAGCAGTAACGCTTGTGTTCTTCTAACCGCTGCTCTCCTGTGAGACCCAGTTTGTTTGGTCGGCTATCAAAATGTGCAAAGCATCTCTTGCACATGAATAGTCTTCGATGACCTAGTGTTATTTGCCTAACAACTAGTCTCTCAAAGTCTGAGATGTAAGTGTAGTGGGTGGTTCGTTCATCAGTTAGGAATAGCAGATCGAAGTGGTTCGGTAGCTCTTGATCCACGACGCGAAGGGGGAAAACATAGTGCTCTTCTTTGTTTTGGTGGTGTTTCTGCTTCTTTTTGTCCAAACCGTACACATTTATGCTTACGCCGGGGTTGTTGCGCTCAAACGTGCGGATTTTATCTAATCTTACTGGAAATTCCAGTCCATCGAAATTTAGGTTTGACCGTGCTCTGACTTCTGCCGTGAAATGGTTAGCAGTAAGCCTGTCACGTCGAGCATTTTCAATAAATTTAGAAAGCATTGCGTATTCAAAACAACGCTCATCCGCAACGTTGAACACATTTACCACGGCTTTTTTCATGGCGATATCGCGAGGAAGGGGGATGAAGGAGCTACCTCTGATAGGGCTGTAAACATTGACTCTCACTTCCATATCTAAAACCCTAACAAAACTCCACCCCGAACCCTTCATCTCGCATGTCTCTTTCTCCAACAAGATTTTATTAATAAACGCTTGACAAATTTCATCAATGTCACTCGTATGGAGAATTTCGACATTCTTTGTCTTGAAGGCACGCCTACAAGTATCGCCATGGATATTTACAAATTCGCATTCGACCCAGATGTTGGCTTTGATGGCATGAGTGTGATTTAGTATTTGTCGCATGAGTGTGGTTACCTGAGTCCTGAGCGACAGAAGGAACTCCTGCAGGGTAATTGACTCGTCCGCGGGCTCTGCTAGGCTGTAGGTCTTGAGTCGCCCACGGAACGCCGTCTCAATCTCCACGAAACCCGCAGGAGCTAAGCCGCCAGGGATCTCAGGCGCCTCGTCGTCTTCACTTGATGTTGCCACTGATGCTGGCGACGAGGGGGCAGGCGAAGGTGGTTGGACTCCGCTGGGCTGCTGTTCCGCACGGCGGGCTTTGCAGTGTTTGCGGGCATGGATCAGCATATTCGACTTCCTCGTGAAGCTTTTGCCACACCCGTCACACGCATGGCCTGAAAAAATACAAAATATTGTAGTCTCGTGTGTAATTATAATGCTCAACCTGAAAAGATTCAGTTTTCAAACCAATATGAAAGTTTAAGTTCAACGTTTAATATAGATATTTCACATTGGAATTCAATATAGATATTTCACATTGGAATTCAATGAAAGATATAATTGACAAAAGTTAATAATACTTTTCTGAATGTCTGCATTGTGAATGTCTGCATTGTGACTGAGTTTCATTTAATATTAAGATTGTATGGTTTTTACAATAGAGCCCTTTGACGCTGTAATCCATTTAGTGTAGACGAAATGTCTGAATGAATATTTTATTTGAGGTGAGTTTGTAAATTAATATTTCAAAGTAATGGATAATCACATACCTGTTGTGGGGGCTCCAGCGGGCTCTGGGGCTTGAAGTGGACTCGGTCTTTGCTCGACGTCAGGAGCGGAAGAGGGTCCGGCCCTAGGCTCAAAGTCAGGAGCATTAGAGGGACCGGGTCTGGGCTCGACGTCAGGAGCAGAAGAGGGGTCGGGTCGTGGTTCCGCAGGGGCAGGAGTAGGGACGAAGTCTATAACAAAAGCACAGACATGATTAGAAACTTTTATATTAGATGTATAAACACAGTGAAAGGTGTAAATCTTTTCAAACACAAAGTACATCAAAACGCAAATGTTATAGGAATGAAAATGTTGATTTACGTTAGATATGTGAGTGTGCAACAAAGTGTTTAACTAAATTGAGATTAAAAGTGAGTCTAGTTACAGTGGGGCGGATGCTAAATTGGATTTATTTCTCATCATTATGCATAGTACGAATAAGAGTAGAAATTGTGAAGTATATAGACATCTGACTGTTTAGTGGACATATATAAAGTTTAAGATACTAACCTGGTCTAAATGCTGGGTTCATTGCCGGTTGAGGTCGATGAAAACTGTTGATGTGACGGCGCAGAGCATCCTCCCTCGAGAAATCCTTGTTGCACTCCGGACACGTAAAGTCGATTCCGCCGTGGGCGGAGCGAACATGTCGGGTGACATGGCACTTGTTTTTGAAGGCTTTGCCGCAGTGGACGCAGGAAAAACGACGGTCAACGTTGTTCATGATGATCTGTAAATAAAGAGCATTGACTATTAGATCTCTGACACTATTCTAAGAGTAATATGAATCGGGGGGGGGGGGTCACATGAAATCCGACTATATCACCATACCACTAGTACAAATTAAAATATAAATAAGTTTGAACGTTTAAGTCCTAAATAAACTCTTCAAAACTGCTCTAATTGTGAATACGCATTTTGTTGAATATAAAGTCTCTAAATACGTTACTAGCCTAATCAAACGTTTTAATAACTCAATTTATTTATTATAATTTACATGCTATATGAATAAATGTGGTAGATGTTTAAACGATTTGCGCTACGAAAAGACAGTCCAGGATGGACCAAACCCATCTACTATTTTTTAAGTTTTATAAAATAAAAATAAAATAAATAAAAATTTAAAATAATAAATAAAATAAATGGAAATATAAGTATGATTGAGAATTTGAGTATGAACATTCTACTCAACGCTACGAGCCATAGTCTATATGGAACAAAACTAATCTACTATTTGTTAAAAGTTTTAGAAAATTAAAAAAGTCTCTAAATACGTTACTAGCCTAATGAAACGTTTTAATAACTCAATTTATTTATTATAATTTACATGCTATATGAATAAATGTGGTAGATGTTTAATCGATTTGCGCTACGAAAAGACAGCCCAGGATGGACCAAACCCATCTACTATTTTTTAAGTTTTATAAAATAAAAATAAAATAAATAAAAATTTAAAATAATAAACAAAATAAATGAAAATATAAGTATGATTGAGAATTTGAGTATGAACATTCTACTCAACGCTACGAGCCATAGTTTATATGGAATAAAACTAATCTACTATTTGTTAAAAGTTTTAGAAAATTAAAATATTTATTCACATATGTGTATGATGTAGTGAAAACTATTGCCATCATACTCCTTAAGTTTCTTGACCAAGTCAAAATTACAGAAACGTAATAAAAAGAAAAAAAAACTATATTTAATTATAACTAGTTATTGTAAATTAGAAATAATACTTACATTTGAAGTAAGAAGTATCCAAAGAAGACACTGGCGTAGACAGAGGCGCAAGCGGAACGAAGTGCAGGAACGTCCGGTCACTACGGCAGCTAGGCAACTACTGATGCCGGGGAGTGTAGAAAATGGCCGACGCTCGGTTTGGTTATATAACGACTGTGAGGTGACGGTCGGTGAAGGGACGCGCAGCTGCGTGGGGTGACGGGTAATATAAGACGCGCTATTGTGTAACGTCTCCGGGCGGACGCTCCCACGCAGGGGTGTGGTCGGCCTATTGTACCGGCTCCCCTATCTAAGGAATGTCGCACCTGGCCGAGGGTCGGTACCTTTACACCGTGGGTGGTCTAGAGTTTGTATTACCTGGCGGGAAAATAACGTCCTGCTCCCCCACTCCTACCTGCTGCGGCCACAGATTTTGGTCAGATAGCACTATGGAGTCCGAGAAGAAGGTTGTCGACAAAACCGATGAACAGCATTTGTGGAACTCCTCTATTACAGAGGAGGAGTTACATGCGGCCGTCGAAGCTGTCGAGGAAAAGGAAAAGAACCTCAGGCGACTCTGGTTAGCTCAGATGGATATTTGCGGTTCTGTACCGCGAGATGATTTTGAACTTCAATGCCAGATGGCGATTACCCAACAACTTGAAGCCGCCGAGAATGAGCTAAAGAGTGGAGGTACTATCCAGGCGGAGGTGAAGACTGAGAAACATGAAGAATATAACGAATATGATGATTAAACGTGCTGTTGAACCCAATCCTTTTAGTTTTAAGTTAATATTTTGTAAAAAAAAAAAAAAAAAAAAAAAAAAAAAAACTAATTCGGGGGGGGGGGGGTTCAGCAATTTGGGTGGCCTCGGGGGGGGGGGGGGGGGGGTCAGCAATTTGGGTGGCCTCGGGGGGGGGGGGGGGGGGCTTGCATAAATTATCCCACATATCCCACAGCAGGCGTATGCAGCCCCAAGTCCCCCTACTGTAACGTTTTGTGAGAAGTGATTAAATTATTCTGTAAGATTTAATGTTCATAATGAGTATAAGTTGCATCCTCAAAAAAATGGATGATGAAAAATGCATCCCCCAACACATTTGGTGGTAATTGTAGTTGTATTGTTGTAAACTAATTTTATAAATTATCAATAAAGATATTTTTATTAGAGTAAAACCAATGAGAGTTAGAAAAAAAAACACACACATTCAATAGTTAATCTATAAATAACTGTTTAGTTTTAAATAACACAGCATATGTATTGAAGCATATTTATCACAGCACCTATTTATTATTTTACCCATTATTATCTACAAATTTATTCAGCAATCAGGTTCAAAGTAAAGAAAACAAATATGAACAATTTGACAATTGAAAAAACCATCAACAACACTATTCCGTACGTTGTAACACAAAGACCAGCGACGCGTCTTCTGTGTTGTGAATGGAAGCGGTCGTTTAGGTTTCCATTCAGCAGGTTTGAACCAACCGACCGCGGTCGCCGGCCGTTCAGAAGGTGATCAACCATTTTAATGTGGTTCGCGTGCGGGATATTTAGTGGCGGCGGGTTGGCGCCCTGGCTTCGGAGCTGAGCCGGGGGTAGCGGAATTCTACCCCCAGGAAAAGTACCCCCATGAAAAAACGCTACGTCATTTTGACGTCACGAGGGGCGGAGCTTAAAGCGGCATGGAGTTTTGGCTCGCGGCCGTAAAAGTACCCCCAGTTTATAAATACATTATTATTTAATTTGGTTGCTCTAAATTAACATTATAGCAAACCAAACACCAGCCGGATTTCTACCCCCGGAATTCTACCCCCGGAATACTACCCCCAGCAAAACTACCCCCAGCAAAACTACCCCCGGCAAAACTACCCCCGGATTTCTACCCCCGGAATACTACCCCCAGGAAATCTACCCCCGGAATTCTACCCCCAGCAAAACTACCCCCAATGGACTAGACCGGGAATCCTACACCCGCGAAAGTACTTCCACGTACACAATTCCTTAAGTATTTAACAATTGTTATTTGATGTACGTGGTTTTTTTTTTTTTTTTTTTTTTTACTTCTATACATTAATACAAACTAACCCTTTGGGTGATCTCGTTCTCTACCCTCGCTCGCCGTCAAGTTCTCTAATAGGCCTATGCATTAGTTTCATATTACCAATCTTTCCTCAATCCTTAACAGGCTTTTAGCTGTATGGTTTTATTGACATCAAAAGAAAATATATACTACATTACCATACCATGATATACTTTGATATTAGGTTTATAAATTTCAGTACCTGTACATGAAAATTATTAATTTTCAGGTACAGGTACTGAACATTAAATACAAATACAGGTACAAATAGATTAATTAAATATTAATCTAAAATATCGTAAATAGCCAATAATTAATGTATTGTTTGCTTTCAAAATTAACACTTGCTTGTAGGATTTTTTCAGATCAATCAGTAATGTTACGCTACTGTTATTAATTCTGAAAACGTGAAAACATCTCTACAATCTTATGTTGTAAGATTTGATAACAAACATTATATTATGTTGAAATGTTAAGGGTATTTTGTTCATACAACGATTACCCTATACCTTATCATATACAAAATATTGACTTTATAGTTCTTCTGCGTAACATCACACCCATTAAAATCATTTAATATTTCAAACAATTTATAAATCGATATGTAAAATTAATTGTGAAGTGGTGGAGGTGGCAAGCGTTGGCCCAGTTGATTAATTTTTTCATTATTATTTGAAAATATTGGATTTATTCGTATGAATAAACTTTTGAGACTCATCTTTTGAAGAATTTTAAAACAAGTACAAATGAAATACATGTCTAATAATACATTTCCTTTATTTTTGTACAAATAGGCATCCCAACGGGTTTTTGACAAACTATATAGATTATTTACTCGAGTCTGGAGCAACTATAAAATGAGCAAAAATAAACCTAAAATTAGTTCACTCACATATGTCAAAACCAAGCCTAATGCGAGCCTAAACCAAGTTCACTCGCCTAAGCCTGAACCAAGTCTATTGTGAGCATAAAACAAGTTCCCACCAAATTTGATATGTGTTTAGTAACGCCCTGCTTTGGAAGATTGGTAATATAAAACTAAAGCATAGGCCTATTAGAGAACTTGACGGCGAGCGAGGGTAGAGAACGAGATCACCCAAAGGGCAAGTTTATATTAACGTAAATTTAACATATTATTATTTTATTTTAGAAATAAAAAAAACAGAACACGCACATAAAATAACAATTGTTAAATACTTAAGGAATTGCGTACGTGGAAGTACTTTCGAGGGTGTAGGATTCCCAGTCTATTCCATTGGGGGTAGTTTTGCTGGGGGTAGAATTCCGGGGGTAGATTTCCTGGGGGTAGTATTCCGGGGGTAGAAATCCGGGGGTAGTTTGGCCGGGGGTAGTTTTGCTGGGGGTAGTATTCCGGGGGTAGAATTCCGGGGGTAGTTTTCCACCCCTAGTAAACTTACAAAACATGGCTTAAATTGTTCATTATAGAAATAAATGATAAAAGTGCGTAACCAATGATTGAAGTAGAGTATAATGTATTCTCTTCAAAAGTTCGCGGCCGGAAAACTACCCCCATACCTGTGACGTCAAAATGACGTAGCGTTTTTTCATGGGGGTACTTTTCCTGGGGGTAGAATTCCGGCGCCCCCTGAGCCGCATTGTAATCAGCTGTAGCCAACCTGAAGCATTGTAATCAGCATCGTCCGGTTTTTTACCCGTCTTAGTTCTTTTTTAACGTCTTTTGAGTATTGGTGAAAAACAGTAAAGTTTGTTTATAGATTGAATAGTGATCACTTACGTTAATTAATACGTACAAAAGTACATTCTACTTATGTTGACAAGCATACTTATGGAAAGCCTTATGACTTGCCTTATGAACTTTTCGTCGGTAATCAATATTTGACAGATCATAGTTGAAGCAGTAAACTCTGTCTTGTGATTTAACCGTAGTAAATAACAGTGATCCCTAACAACATAAGTCAAGCCAATTTCCATTAGTAGCCAACATGGTCTACAAGTAAAATATACAGTATCTTATTCTCATGAAAAAAGTAGTTCTACGAAAAAAAATGACTTATGACCATCATATAACTAAAATATTGAATTTCACAATATTATTCACACTAAATCCAATTAAAAAAATTATTCTAATATGTTTCGTATTGTATAGGTAATGTGCTATATAAGTAGGTTATGTTGCTAATAGATCTACTGTTTCTTTTTAGATTTAGTAATGGGTCAGAATGGGAAAGTGCTCAGAGTATACTGCAAAACTAACTGTATTCATTTTACTGTATGTAGTGGCAACAATATTTTTATAACTACTCTGTTTAAATAACAGTAAAAGAGACATTGACTTGATGAGTTTTATGTAAGTAACTTTACCTAATTTCAATATTACCCCACCAGTCCGTTTATCAATGTCGTAACCGCTACTTACCATCAGATTTATTTACCCTCCCGAGGGTAGAAGATGTCCCCGCTCTGCCATAGCTCCCCCCCCCCCCACCCTTCTTCTCCGTCAAACAGCGGGGCAGCGACAGTGTCTGTTGATCTTACCAAACATCTGATCAAGTTTGCCAATTAACGTACATTTATTCGATCCCGCAGCAAAACAAGTTGGACGCTCGGCGGAAACTTTCTAGAGCACTCCGCAAACTGGCGAGAGGAGGCTTGCTTTTTACAGTGTTACTAGTTCATAAATTGGTGCTTGATTTAATACAATTTCTTTACAAATCTACAGTGATAGATTTTTATTTCAAATTTCGTATTTTTATCCCTAACCTTATTACAAGGATATCAAATATATAAAAATATTGGTCTGTAGCAATATAATTCATGTTGTTAATTTGTTTTACAGGGTGTTTATAAAAGAGTGATGGGTTATAGTTTAACGGACGCTAATGAAAGATTTTTCAAAATAACTTGACGATTTAAAAGTTAAGCTGACTAGTAAGTTTTGTTTTCCGTTTTGTATGGGATAAATTCAAGACTTAAGGCATTTACAAGGGCGAATTTTAACAGAGATTAGGATTAACACCAGAGTTGCTGAAAAACACTTGCAAAGAACTCGAATACATTTTGTGTCTGCTAACAAATAGAGTTCACATTTAAGTATGAATAAAACTTTGATTTTTTCATATTCAAATTGGCATTTTAATTGTTTAAGTATATTTAAAACTTATTCAGCAATGTCCCTTAATTCAAAATCTTGGCATTCTTTTATAACTACTATGTATATATTAATTATATTTTTATCTAATCATGTAATATTATTTATGAACAGCAGGCAAGATATTCAATTTTATAACGAATATCCATTTCAATCTTCTCATAGTAAACAACGATCCGAATATATTTATTTCGTTCTAACCATTATCTGCAGCCTAAAAACAAAATTACAAGCTACTAAGCCCTATAAATTTGTATGTTTAAATACTAATAGAAATTGCTTTTAATTCAACCTTGTTTATCAATTAAATATAAACCCACCCAAATATTGTTATCATATCATCTTTCCACCAAGAACATTCCACACTCATTACAGAACAACACGTAATGAATCCACTCACAGAAGTCCTAATTGAAACTAAAATTTCTTCATCGCCTGGGAATCTCTTTACCATATATATGAGACAATTATCGCCGGTTTAGTTTAGTAACAATGCGCCATAAAGCATGGCTTCTCCGCCGCGGCCGCGGTGGTCCCGGAATTGAGACATCCGCCGGCGTATTATCATAATATGCAGCCGGAATATCTTATACGGGGCTGGTCAGCTTTGATGTATTGGTTTGGTGCCATGATCGTTGTCGTTCTCCTACAACCTGTTGGAAATTTGTGGTTATTTCCATTTTAATGTGTATAGTCAGTATTGAGAACAGGAAAGCTGGCTTTGAGTCGATTATGGAATCTTGTGTGTTATCAATGAGTTTTTATAGTAAATATGTTTCAAAAATAATTTTTTATGACAAATAAGTAATCAGAATGTTGCAGTAACAGTTGATTATCACCAGGTAGTTCACCATCTCAATAGTTAGATAGTGCTTAAAATGAATGCGCAAATACGTATATTACCTTTAAAACATAGAATTTAAATCACCTTCATCTTCTAATATGTTTACAAAACTGCATTACAATTCACTTCTTTCATAGACCCCAGGCACTTAATGTTTTCTCCCATTTTATTTATCTCTAATTCATATTAAATTTTCTTTTAATTATACTTTTACTGTCCATAGATGACATGGCAACCCCCCCCCCCCCCATCACATGTATTTTCTAACCTTTCATTCCAATTCAATTTATTATCGCCATCCTCTATTATTCTTTTCTCTTAAATTCGTTTTTATTTAAATTTTATTTTAAGTAGGCTATATACTATATTTTTTCTTTATCTTACTCATTGTTTATTAACCTTCCAATGATAACCACAAATGTCATTTTTATTAACTTTCAATCCAACAAACTAAATAGTCTCCAATTTTCTTGCGACAACCGAATTTATTTTCCCTCTTACTCATAACATTGTATGTGATTTTAAGGAAGTATTTTCTAACAAAAAAAACTTCAATCATAACTAGAAACTCAATGTTTTAGTAAGATAATAAAAATAGTAAATTGAAAAGTTAGAAGTTTTTTAACGAACACCGTGGGCCTGAACCAATATGAAACTACACCTGAAGAAACCCATTCTGTGCCAATAAGTAGAAGAATCAAAGTTTGGTAATTTATTGATGTACCAGATTATTTTGACTATAAAAATACCATTCTTGCTAATCAAACGTATGAGAACTTAAAATTCTTTAACATAAATATTTAAAGGTTTTGACCTTTTTAAAATTAACATTTCTTAACTCCTTATCCATTATAAATGAAACCATGAATCATATTTTTATCGAATTTAGGTTGTAAGTATCCATCATATTTACTAGTCCTTCTGAACTGATATTTTCATATTTATTAATTTTTATTCTATTTTAAACTCTACAATTACTAACAGTTGACTATGTTTAGTTGATTTTTTTACAAAGGTGCCCACTGAGAACTTTCGAGTAAGAAAGTTTAACGAGATATATAAGAGATCACTGATCTAAATGGTCTGTTGCATCTGTTACCTGAAGGGCTTCAGCGTCAAGAACTGCAATAGATTCAGTGGAAGAATGTTATGTATCTTTTATGAAGCATATTTTGGTTGTTTAGTCTAACCAAGATTACAGCTACAGTAATCTTCTCTCCGTTAAACCTTCACTCACGGCGGTCTTCCGCCGCTCTTGTTCACCATTACATATAATCGACTATGACCGTGTAGTACATAAGAAATAATTACTTAATTACTCCCGCTGTACGTGTAATTGGAGATACGTTTGATTCTAATAAAGTAAACGAGCTGGTGATGTTAGAGTGAGGTAGGGTCGGCCGGTGGTCCCCTTCCGGCTATGACTCGGAAATTCCGATTTTGATTTGAAAATGAACATAATTGACGGTAACAAGCTTGAAGAGACGCTCGGTGGTCTTCGGGATGAACTGGGGGATATTACAACGCATCTGGCGAATGTAAACACACATCTAATGATGGATTTGTTTGATTTCCTGATTGCAAGTTAGTGTATTTGGTGTCAGTTTGCAATACATAACATTAAAAAAAAGTTAATTTATTTTAAAGCTACAATGCCCTACCCCAATTTTGAAGGTGGCTAATGTTTGGTTATACTATTTATTTTTAATGTTTCCAAACTTGTTCTGATATTAAAACTGCATCAAAATCATGTATATTTATATTTAAATTCCCTTAGTTTTGAGAAAATAAAGAGATATATCACTAGTAACCACTTTACACTGCTCTCTACGACCTTAAAACTATGACAATTCCTGCTACAAACTGTACTTAAAGCTATGCTAATGAAAACGCAACATTATCTAGGATTGGATTTTGTACCTATTAATGGTCTTTTTTATAAATTAGAATAATGCTCTGTATATCTGTTGCTTCAGCTTAATTTCCAATTAAACTGTATATGTCTTATAAAGACCAATAATAGGCTTTAAATAAAAAAATGTGGCAAGCACATTATGGCTACCTTTTATATCACTGATGAAGAAAAATTCGCGTCAAGAAATAATTTTTTTATGAAATTAATCACATTGTAATATGAAATAGTCTCTTACTTCTATGCGTTATTGTTTATTTAAGCCTCTAAGCGTTTCCATCCAATTTTGGTTATCACGCTTTGGTAAAATAAGACTGTGATATTTCTGTAAATACAGTGTTATAATTAATTTTACTAACTTTCTTTTAATAAGAATGATAATGATAATGATAATACTACGTCGTATGTACGCGAGAGCAGGAGGAGAGATAGAGAGCTGTACAGAGATGACGGACAGAACCAACAGTATTATCAGTCCGAGGGGCAATGTTATCTCTCAGTGACAACAATAGAGCTAATGAGATGATGATGGATCCTCAGTCTATAGACACAGACACTGCACTGGCCGCGCTCCGGCCTGACTTGGCGTGGTTACTGATGATGAACAGGTCACTCCGCAGTGGCTGAGGTTCGGAAAAATTAAAATGTTGTCATTATCCTAAAGTAAATAGTATCGTATTCGCTCGCGAGCTAACAACTAAGGAAGTTCGATAATTTGGAAGTTATCAATTGTACTATCTCACTGGAGAGTGTCACTGACATACAGAATTAACTTTTGGGAGCAAATAAAAATTATACATGTTTAGTTTTCATACAATATGTGTAGGTTTATCGTAGGTGACTGTAACGCTGTCACACGTGTGTTTTACACTATATAAACAACTTGTTTATACTCCCTAAAAAAATCCTTTTGTAGGAATTACATTTCAGTAATTAGAAAAATAAAATGTTTTCAATAATTTTCTTAGACTTGATTTGTTGCTTACATTGGATAACTTTCTACCAAAATGCTGATATGAATAATAACATACTTGTGGGGTTTAAACTACTAATTTTTTCCGCTTTTTAAAATTTTTTCAAATTTTTTAAATAAATTTCGAAGAAAAAACAAGAGCCACGATGGTGCAATAGATAACATCAAACAGCTATGATCAATAAATAATGTTTTGGATTTTTTGCCACGGGAGGAACGGAAAAAATTCATTCTTGATGGCATATTAATCGAATAGTGTCCATTGATTGTGTTGTCTTAGCTACAAGAAGAATGAGAACAATGGAAGGTCAATATCCACTTTTCAACCACACATAAATTTTTACTGGACCATACAGTCATCACCCACCTGGCGAAGAAGGCGGCGGCGGCGGACGCCTGGGCGGGGGTGCCTATGACGGTGGAGGGTGGTGGTTGGCTGGAGCTCCTTCTCCTGGCGGGGTCCCTGGGGGGCAGGTCGCTGAGGGGACCGTCGATGAACACCTCGCCGGGTATCCGCCGCTGGGGCGAGTACAGCGTCATGTCCAGGGGGGCGCGACGACGGCGCGGTCGGTCCTCGGCGGAGGTCGGACCGCTACTGCCGCTGCCGGGGCGACGGTACGGCTGCGGCTCCGGAGGGGGCCGGTACCGGGACGGGGGGAAGTCGCCGCGGACCGCCTCCGGGTTGATCTGGAACAGGGGACACGAGGGGGGTCAGCGGAGGATCACCCTGGAAACTACCATCGCCAAAAACACAAGCATAAGAACAGGTCATCTCTTGAGATTCGAAGAGGGGTTAACCAACCTAGTGAGATATCCTGATTGCCAGACACATTCTTAAACGTACTAATCTCCAAAGCATTTAAAACGTACGTCTATGTTTTGCCTCGCGGGATTTTTCTAATGAAGGTGAGTTCCTAGAACATGACTTCTTGAAGACAATAATTTAACCGAAACTTCAAGCTTGGAGCCAAAGAGATTAAAATTTATTAGAGAATGAATGGAAACAATGTAAATGTATTGTTGAATATAATAATAGTTGTGTGAAAGAAAGTTTCAAATTTCCAACTATTGCAATTGCAAGTGACTTTTGGGTCACAATTATATTCTTTACTGTAATTATCGACTACATCAAAAGGATTAATAATGCTATTATTGCCCTTTCTACTCATATATTTGGCGGTAGTATTTCAGCAAAATCCTTTAATCCAAAAAGAAAAGATAAACATGTTGCTTTCAATTTACTACATAACGCAAATAGTTCTCAACTTGAAACTAACCATCAATGCAGCTAAGAAAACCAAAGGCAAAAGAAGAATAGGAAACATTATATAAAATGCAAAACAGCCAATATTTAATCACTATTACTTCTACTAAGCGCAATTCAAGGTTGTTGGAATATTGCAGGCCTACACAGTTTAAAACCAAAATAAGGAGCAAACGTACAAATCAGTTATCAGTTACAATCATTAATAAAAATGCTACCCCTTATACAATAGAACAGTGCTGTCTATTTTAAGACCACTACTTTGTGGTGTCAGTATAAAATATAAAAATATTAATACGTTCAATGATTAATATTAACTAAACCATCACTGGTCAAATTGTTATTAAATTGGCTGTACCGTACATCAAACGCAGTGGTAAGTCTCAACACCGTCCTGTGTTGGGATCCTTGGTCCCTGGCCGGGAATAGACAGTGTATAACTAGGTGGGTAATTAATAACAGAGAGGCAGGGACAGCGGCGGCGAGCGCCACCGACATCGATCTCGTAAACAGAACTGTTTCCCTCATTTCTTAAAATAACGCTGTTACTTTTTGTCGGTTTGATCCGTTTGATCACTATTTAGTCTAGAATTTTTTCAATATTTCGTTCAAGCATTTTATGTAAGTTGTTTAATGTGACTTTTAAAAAAAGTTATCGACTTTAACGACTGAGTTTTATTTATTGTTGATTTATGTTGAACTTTATTACATTTACTACTCATAAATTTAACTTACATTTATCGTGGTACAAGGTATAATTTAAATTTAAAAATAACCATATATGTTTGGAAATTTTTAGTAATTAAATTTCATGATAATGTTTAATTTATGAGTCTACTTATTAATAACATGATAGACTCTCTTAAAATAAACTTTCTGATAACAAAAGAATTTCAAAACTTCAAACTTTAGAAAATAAAATAGAAAATGAGGAAGAATATTTATCCTCATTTTCAAAATATTTTATGACTATGTGTCCTAATTTATTATCCCTCCATTTCCACTGTACACCCGGAAGCGCGATGACGAAGCCTATTTCTCCACCCGGAAAGATATCAGCGACTCTCAATTATAAAAGCCCTCTAATTGTCTTACTGCTGTAAGCCTCTTAGCCCAAGAAGAGTTTAAAGTTTTTCACTTAAATTGGATGGGCGCTGTTGCAGAGGCTTTATTTTAAGAATCGCTGACTTTAAACATTTTCTTTGTAATTTCTTTCCGCGATATTGACGTATTTTGTCAATCTCCAATTTGCTTTGACTTCCGTAATTGTCTTTTGTTTATCTTGACCAAATTATTTACAATAAATAATTTTCTGTGCATGCTAATAACGCTAATTTAATTTGGTTTAAATTAACGTTTTTAATTTTACTCCTGTAATAATATAAATGTTTACAAGATAAACTTTTTGTATATATCTAGAATGCTTTAGACTGAATTTTCTTGGGAGGGTCCTACCATTTTATTGAAAATTGATGTTGTCAGTATAAGGCCTTGTTTTTGCATACGACACCTTTTTTCAAAACAGTATTTTTGGAATTCACATGAAAGAAGATCTTCATTTAAAACCTTAATATTTGTCGATCTTGCACATTTCCAATGTAAAAGACTTTGATAATATGTGTTCACGTATTCAGAACAACAGAAACAGTAAAAAAATAAAAAGCCAGACATACAGTTCTTTAGGAATAATGTAAACACCCTAACATCACTATAGTGAAAAATCCTTTAATCAACAGTCGATCAGCACGCAGACAAACACGAGAGCTGGTATATTAAGGGTGTATTGACTAATTATACAGGGCCGGTTAGCTTCTTCTTACTATTTCTATTGTTTTGTTTGCATAGACACATAACAACAAAGCGTTTAGTTTGAAATTGAGCAATTTATAACAACATTAAATTTTTTAATCAAGATTCAAGTTGTTGTGCTAGTAAAATTCACTTTTTTATGTAAAAAGGTGCTCAAATAAAAACCAAAAGGAGTTGTCAAAACCATGACAATATACTGACAACTTAACTTAAACGTTAGGACACTATCAATACAGTGACACAAGGAATTCCCCAACTTGTGCGATAACAAAACAACTACCTCTTCATTTTCGACCAGTTCCCATAAGTCACAAAATTTTATCCCTGTATTAAATCTCTATGACAATATATTTATCTTTGATTTTAGCTACACCTTATAATACACACCTTTTAGCCACATCCTACTACTACACACATAATAAATAGAACTGAATCCGTTATTACTTACTAGCAACTGAATTATTCCTTACAAATTTGCTTAAATTTAAAATTTATAAAATTTTTGCAAATAAAGTTTTTATATAAACTTGTTAATTATATCCAAGAAAGCCAGTTTTAACACCAAATAGAGCTGTTTTACGTTATATGGCTGTGTATTAAAACTAACAAAATTGTTTTTTTAAACTAATTTCAATCCGGTTTAAGGAATGTTATATTAGAGTAGTTTGTATATACATATGGAGCCCGGGGTAAAAGTCAAAATCTAAAATGTGTGACCTGAAGAGTGGACTGGCCTCATATACTAAACCTGTAACATTGTCTTTGTCACGCAAAACAAGAAATGGCCGCAATGTAATCCGATTCCAGTGGGCTCGACGAAGTCCTACGTAAAAACTTCCTTTGTGCTACTTCAAAGTTTTGTAAAGCCATTTCCAACTATATTCGAAATTAGGTTAACTGTATTCCTATGCTAGTTGAAATTACTTTACACTAGGCCTTCTTGGCATTTATACATAATGCATTAAACATATTCAAAGATATGCATGACTATGCATGAACTGTCGACCTCTCCAACTGTCTTATACAGTCTTACATAAATATTACTACTTTATTATAAAGACATGTTTTTGCGAACAAAACTGTACAAATTATTCATTGTGACGTACCTTCAAACAACAGTTTAAAGAAAACTAGTATAAAGTTGCACGTGAAGTTAACTACATAAAGCTTCTTAAAATAATCAGAAGTACAGGGTGACAAGTTATTCCAAAACATATTGCTCAACTTTTACACAACTACAGAGAAAGTAGCTGGATTACAGGACGTCCTGTAATCTATTGGTGGTAAAATATTGGTGGAGGTATTTGGCAAGGAGCTGTAAACATTGTGACATTGTTATATGTTTAATACAGAAAAATTCTTAATTATTTACCCCTGCAGTGAATAGTATCCTCGCCCACCCTGTATGATTAATTGATTTACATATTTAAGTAAAAATTGGAATATTGTGTGAAATTATTCACATGGTTCACATAAAGGCAATTGGTTAAACCCCCTCTTTTCGTCGCGTGTTCTCAAGTAGACTGTAGACCTCATGTGGAGTCTGTGTCTGCGTCCGTGTTGATGAAGACCGATTCACATCAGGTCCCGCGGAGCTGCATGCACCTTACATTAGCGCTGACAGTTTGAGTTACGGCGCGAGGGGCCGCTTGTGATCCGGCCTAATCCTTGACATCCAGCTCATTTTTCAAACGTACCGGATGAATCTAAATTCGAAAGGCAGGCAATAGTTGATGGTTCATTGGTGGCTGTTTCTTTGTAAACATTATTAATTGCATTGAGATGTTAAGACAACGTATTTTTTACAACAGTTATGCTATATTATTTTCCTTATAATTATATTTTTTAAATGCATTTTGGTGTAACGCATATTAATAGCAAATGTCAAATCAAAGACGTCAAAAAACTGAACATATTGTTGAGATGTAGGCTGTGAAAATCAACACTGCTGTTAACTGTATTTAGGACACACACAATTTTAAAACAGAGTCAATAAATTGGTGGCGGTGGTTGGATGATTGTAGTGGTTGGCCACTTTTCAATCAGCTTCAAAGTTTTAGTAGTAATAAATAGGTTTTATTACAATTTAGTTGTTTTTAATTTGAGTTTCTTTAAGTTTCGTGTGTTTTATAATTAGAAGCAAAACGTTTTAGGAATTCATAGATGCTAAATAATAAGCTTAGACAAAGAGTTGGCTAATGAATTAATTCATGTAAATACAACATGTTTTACGTTTCAACAGATCTAATTTATCTCACCTCAAAAGTTTTTTCTTTTATGACCTTAAAAGTAAACCCTTTGATATTGTTTATGTAAAAAACGTCAGAATGCGATTTTCATCAACAATTCTGGTGGTAACAATTCCCCAAACAACCTTATGGGTTGAACTTGCAGCATGTAGTAAGGTGGTAACACCATTACAATTAGAAGTGAACAATTACCCCCATTGCAGCTATAAATGTAAAATTGTTTTTTGTATATATTTACAATCTAACTTAAAATTCGCAAAGTTTAATTAAAATATTTTCGTTCAAAAATGTATTTTACAAATAAGTACTAAAATGTACAACTGTATGTGCACTACATACGATTTCAGCAAGCCATCCGCTAGACACCTTGGTGAACTGTCCCACCAATGTCTCAGTATTGTAGATTCGATCAATAAAATCCTCTGGTGGATAAGGAAACCACCCCGATTTAAATTTAGATTGTCTGTCAGCGGTAAAAAATGAAGCTCAAATCCCGGGAATCGAACGGAACTGCGGGACCTTGAGAGTGTGGACCATAACTCAAACTGACAACGCAACACGCTGCCGTGAGGGCTGCAGTTTAGGGGGAGGGGGGTCACTGACGTTGGGGCAGTCAGGGAAACTGGGGATTGGAGGTAAAACAATATTAAAACAATATATAAAAACTTCTACGCTTAAAACACAAAACTAGAAAATTGTTTTCAATTACTTTTAACAATTCAAGTAATATTGGGGTTTTAATATATTTTTGATATACCCATTGGTATTTTTTTTGTGGTGGCTTGCATCTAAATTTACTTTACCAATTTATTCATAGTCAAAAGATTATTTTAATTCCAAAATTTTAAACGTTAAGATCCACGATTAAAATTTTTTCGAGTATAATTTTTAAGTAAACAAGTGAGAAATATTTAATTTAATAAATTTTACCATCAATTTAGTAAAAACAAATTACTTATTTACTCCTGTGGCCACAAATCCCAAGTGGTTTTGGTCGTGCCAATTATTTTCCTCCTCTGTGTTCTGTCTTCTTGACCTCTTCTACCTCAAAAGATGCTCCCAACAACCTGAGGTTTTGTTTCAGTTGTTCATTCTATCGGCCTCGGTCTTAAAGCGGTCGTAGTCCCATTGGTCGCCCTATCCATACTGTTTTATCTTCTGGTCTGTCTCTTCTCTGCGATTATCCCAACCACCTCATTCTTCTGCTCTCCACAATTGCTACAATATCTGGGTCCTTGTACAGTGATATATGTTCTTGATTCTTCCTAAAGCGCAACTCCCCATTGCCATTAATTGATCCAAACACACCTACGTAAAATTTTGTATTAGAAACACTATCAGTCTCTTTTTATTTTGTATTGGTCTAGACTCCATACAATAGAACTGTTTGTATTATTATTTTATACATCTGTAGTTTTGGGCTTATATTTAGTTATCCAAAAAGTTTTGCCAGGCTTCAATAGCATCTTTGGGCTGATTTCAGTCTATATTGAATTTCGTCATCTTGTTTCTTTTCACTTGTTAATGTGACTCCAATATATTAAAAAGGTGTCTGATCTTGCAAACATAAAATTTAAGTATCCTGCGTTTGGCTGATTGATTATCATGTCTTATACTTATCTTCATTACCGAGTTCTTTCGTTATTAATTAGTTCTTTCCTCATTTATTTTTGATCCCACTTTCTATGTTTCAGTAATTAGCTTTTCTGCAAGCTCTATAATATCCTTTCTATTTTCAGCGATAAGTGCCACATCATCTGCAAATGCTGCGACATTTATCTTGTCGATAACTTTCACACCTCCTTGAAAACTGCTCACCGCTCTCAACTATTCTTCAATGACTAGATAAAGACTCTAGATTTAATCTTGAGTGCAATCATTATTGTGGGAGTAAAATTAACCAACTAAAACTTTTATGGTTCATATTATGGTGAAAAACAATCGCTAATAATGTATTACTCATCAATATTTAGCATATTTTTTAACGTCAGTCAAATTACATGAAAAGAGAAAAAATATTTTGGAGACATTGGTTTTCGGAACACTGTTACTTTTGTGATTTAGTATATATTTGGGAACCTGTATTACTAATTTTAAATATATTCGAATTCAAACTACTTTCACATCATTTTGATACACAATTTTTTAATACGACAATTTCATTTGACTGCATATGACTTGCACTGTGTTGCTACAAAAAAACCAACGCATCCCTTTTCCCGCTCCGATGAAGATCAAAGATCTGTCGGGTCGCCGCCAAAGCTCCCGCGGTATTTAGGCCCAGCACCCGCCCCGCGATCGAACCTTGTTATGATTGAGATCCCGGAGGAAGAAAATCACACTTCTGATGATTGAAAGTCAACGAGATTCCTCCTCTTTTGTGTGCGGTGGGAACAAAGGAGGGGAAATAATCGAAAAGGCGACGTATGTCTTGAGCAATCATATAGGAGAATACAGGAATGCATTTTTCATAAACATAAAATCTACTATGTAAAAACTACTATGTATTATATTAATATGGTTTGAACTATATTATATTAGTCAGTTGGAGTACGTATGGTACTATAAAATATGATTTCTGCAAGTGTGTTTGTGGTTCCATTGCGATAGAATTACTTAAAGTTTAGCCTTACAAATTTACACAAGAAAATCACTAAACAAGAATATAAATAGAAGCATTGTTGAGTGGAATTATTCGTAAAATCAAGAAATACGTTTAATTACTTATTACTATTGATTAACGCACAGTTGTCATAATTTTACTTTTGAAGATCTGAGTTAAAAGAATTTCAATTAACTAAAAAAATTAATTATCTTTAAATTTAACTTCAAAATTATGTTAAAAAATCCAAGTTTCACACAGTTGTAGCTATAGTTTACAGTAATAAATAGTAGTTCACTTACTAAAAATTATCAACTAAACAAGTAACACTTAATAATAAATTAAGTGATAATCAACCCACGAGGACGACGCAAACAATATTGTGCAATTAGGCCGGTTTGGTAAACAAGGATACGAGAACAAGGAGTCCCTGACAAACAAGAGGAGTGACAAGAGGGCTACGCGATGTCTATATCCCAAAAATTCTGGGAATGGTCAACTTTTTATTTGTGGAATTGCAACACTGATATGTTGTGAGTTTAGGCATAAAAAATATTTGAACCATGTCATTATATAAACAATTTTGCAAGTCTTAGAATTCATAAATTATTATGCCGGAAACCCGACCTTAAAAATCACAAATGCCAAAAGTTATTTCAGTTTAAAATTAGGACGTATGATTTTAATGCAAATTTTGATCGTATGCGATTTTTTACCGTGTCAAGACAATGGTTGCGACATTGTACTCTACTTGGCGAGACTTTTACTTCTATGTGAAAATCTACCTATGCTTATTTAAGATTTTCAAGACTGTCCCTGCGATACGTCCCCTCGAAGTGTGAAATGAGAAATGCAGAACAAAAAAAGTTTGTATGCCTTAAACCTACTCATAAAACTTCACTCTAGTACGTTGACAAATAAAACAACAATTGACCGTTCCAAGACTTTTAGAACACCAAAATTTATACATACAGCAGTACTATGAATGCAATTGGTTTAAATATTAAAACATTTTATACAGGGTGTTTTACGTTAGGTGTCTCAAATTGGTTACAGATCAACAGTTTGTCCTACAATTTTGAAATAAAACTATCTCCCACTAAATTGACCCCAAGGAATAATTTAAAAATAGATTTAAGCTTTTAACAGGGTGTCCCAAAAACTTGGAGTCATAGGCCTACGTTAGAATCTTGGAAATAAAAAGATGTA
Organism: Neoaliturus tenellus; assembly: GCA_030545055.2. NCBI lineage: Eukaryota > Metazoa > Arthropoda > Insecta > Hemiptera > Cicadellidae > Neoaliturus > Neoaliturus tenellus. The sequence continues at coordinate 55,739,536 of CM061537.1, read as the reverse complement.
TCATATTATACATAGTTTGAAAGTTCTATTCAATACAAACATTTTGGTGAAAGTGAAGACAGAATTTCAATTTAGTTATCTTTATTCGTTTCAAAATGGCGTCTTTTTTGTAGTTAAAATCAAAATACCCTGTAACTCTTGTATTATTCGACATAAATGATTCCTGATTCAAAATAGTTATTTTAAATAATCTTAAAGCTCTCGTTGAACTGAGCAGCTTTGTAATTTATACCAATGCCATTTATCCTTTGGTTTTGTTATAATAACGTAAAAATGACTCTTTCCCGTGTAAATTGGATATTAATTTAATGGTACGGCAACATTGGAAGAAGGACTTCATAGTATCATATCCTGATTAATTAACATGCAAATCATAATGAAAAAGACATTTAATTTTGAAAGAAAAAAATTAGTCACTTTTCGTAATAAATGGGTGTAATAAGTTTTGTTTGTCTAAGTATATATTATTAATAATATAATTGATACCCATAATGTTTAAAAGGAAATAATATTTATAAATCTTGGTGAGCATCCCATTAAAAAATATTCAATTATTACTTGTACTGTTATAAGGTTTCTAACTCAAAGAAACATTGCATTATTAAAATAAAATTTTAAACATTAGAGAATAATAACAGTCACTAACAGCTGCAGGTGTATGTTATGTTATTTCCTTTGTGGGCAGGCTGTCTTTGCTCTCTGTGTGGTGGATTCACAGCCATAATAGGATTTCCACTGTCCGTAGTGCCTTTCTTTGTTTTAAATTTCTAACTCTCTTACAACATTAGTAAATTTAATTTCTACCTATAACATAATTTTTTCAACTACAATGGTTTTAAGAACAAAAACATGAATAATTTATCAGTCAAATAGGCCTAAATAAAACATATATAACATATACAAAATGTTAGTTTTAGCGAATTATTTTTCCTACAAGGAATATATGCTACTATTTAAACAAGATACAGTTCATCTCCACGAATACCAATCAGACTGCTATTACTCGTCCAATAAGAATTAACAGTTAAAAAAAACTTGAATTTTTCAATTTATTTTACTCTATTAATAATTAAGAGGTCTGCAAAGCGCGTGAATTCCAAGTGAGTTGTCGGGCCGACGGGACTAATGCGTTTCCCTTTTTCAATACCTCCCTCGACATCCAGATGAAAGTTTCTCCTCCAAATGAATAATGTTCAGTACACTCGGTTGCATACAAAGTTTCATTCCGGTTCATTTCTTCATCTTACCACAATTGTAAAGACACTTTGACATATGAATATTAAAATTTGTTCTTAATTTGTTTATAGTTCGCTTTACGCGTATACTATTACCATCACTTTAGTACAACATATCACATAGGCCTATGCAAGTTATTAGTCCTTATATTTTTTTCTATGAAGTGCTGAAATCTAACGAACATTTTATTTCAAAGTGAAATGTATAAATATTTAATGCAAATCAACATAAATAATTAACATAAATATTTCCTATAGTACTTCTTATAACAATATGGGTATTAAAAAAATACATAGACAATGGTACTCACGAAACAAACACCTGTGTTACATTAAACACTTTTGATCGATGAGTAAAATCATAATGTCAGAAATATTCTAGAATCTTAGTTTTTTCTAAGGTAAAACCACCTGAGTTAGTGTTAGTTAGTTAGTTCCATTAAAGCAGCATCCAACAAGGTAAGCATACCTAAATCAATTTTGAAAAACGAAACTATACTAATAGTGAACGTGCATTTAACGTTTTACATTCATGGGATTGGTAAACTATGATTAATTAAGAGTACATGTTTAATTACTAATGTCTGATTTTTACCTTAACAGTCTTCGGTATTTATTATAATTGACATTCCAGAGTACCGTTGTTAAATTTTGGTCGCGTGATAGAGAATATTAACTTCTGTACATGTGAACTGAATTAAATCTCTGATATCTTAAAGATATGAAACTTTTTCTTCATTAATCAGTGTTGAAAAAGTCAGCAATCATCATGTGAAATGCTTTTATTAGAACTAAATTTCAAACTAATATCTAAAGAAATCTATATTTATTTTAAACAGGGTTTACAAACGAAGGAGATTAGTTCCGAATTGAAAAAGGTGAATCTATTAAATCTGTGAAAACTTGACTTAACTTCTCAAACAGTTCAGTTTTCCCATCGTGGTAAAAAAACTTTTCGAGTCCCAGTTCCCGATAAACCCCTCTGGTTATTAGAGGAATAATATTTTCAATTACTATACTGTATTATATTTCCTTTATCGTTTTACTTATGCGATAAAACCTTAAAACCTGTTTGTATTTTAATAAATGGTTTAAGTCGAATCAAGAGGTCAGTGCCAGGCTGTGTCACAAGCGTTACCTCACATCGTACCTCAGCTAATGCGAGGTGCATGTATCACCGCAGGATGCGAAGTGAATCTGCCTTCATATCACAAATAGAGATGTAGAACACTTTCAGTTTAAAAAATATTCTTTCATGCAAAAGATATGTGAGTTTTTTGATCGTCCTGAAAAATGTTCTACTAAATTACTATACAATTTCTAGGTAAAACTATTGATTTCTGGGTATTAGGTAGTATTATTACTGTAGTAACATTCTTAAAGATATACAACGTTTATGATACAAACATCAGCACGAGACAGACACACAGGCCAGTGCCGCCCTCTCCCAACTAGATTATGTTGCGGCCTTTCTTTCCTCTGTGTGACAAAGACAAATGTTACCTTGACTGCAAAAGGGGGAGACAGAGATTCGGAAAAAAAACTTTCTCAGGTCGTATAGCATAGTGAGCAGATTTATGTATTATAAGCAGAATATGCGTTTAATCAAATCAACGAAGACAGATACAGAAATAGGCCTACAATTATAAAAGGTAATAGGCACATACTATTCGGCTGTTTTCTTAAAATAATTAATATAAGTATCACCATTTACGAAATAAATGAATATAAAACAGTTATCTTGCAGTAGTTTATATTAAAAAGTATTAATATAATTAGAGTGTTTCAGATCATAATGTGAGCAAACCGTGAACAATTACCAGCGTTAACAAAATAAATGTAATGTATGACTTGATATTTGTACTTAACAAATTTTAATGGAAACTTTAGGTAAAATAGGTGATTATAATAAGTGAAACCTGGTACTACATACACATTTAAGAAAGTAATCTATCTAGTAATCTACGTTTTTACTACTCTGGACGCTTTAGCTATCGCATTATTTTGCATAAATTTTTGCTGCTCACATGTTAACTCTTCTTGACTACATACATACTATGAATCTGTTACAGTGCTGCGCTTGGGTGTAACAAATCCAACCACGTGACTTTTTTATCGCGAGACACATCAAACTGCCTTTTGAGGTTATAAGCATTCAATTGTAATTACTGACTTAGGTGCCAAGGACCATAACGACATGAAAGGTTCAGTTTTAAATGCCGCTTGATGAAGGGGTTCCCCAATTATAGCCTATGTACAATCACTCCCCGTCTGATCTCCAGTCTGAAGGCTCCCTCTCCCAGACGCCTCGTTGAGAGTAGTCACCGTTTGGGTGTCGTAGTTCCGCATTAATTGGAGACACCCTTGCCTCTTACCCAAATGACAGAGGGGCAAGAGAGCGATTGAATGTTTACAGGGGCGAGTCGAGGACTGTTTTGTAATTTATTTAGGTGTCGTTAAATATAATATTTTGGATTGGGATTTTCTCTCCCACTCCTTTAATGTTTGAGGTATAGTATGATGTGAAATTTCAGTGTTATACTATACTTCCTTTTTCTTATTACATAATAGTCACAAGGCTCTAAGGGAGACTCATCAGTTCCAGGAATGAAAACTTAGAATGATATAACTTGAATATAAAATAAACAATCCATCACATTACAGTCAAATGATTATCATCGTTACCTACATGATATTGGCAATACATACTAAATTAAATTGATATTGTTCATTTCTGAGATTTTAACTTCCCCGACCATTTCTTAATTTTCCTTGACTTCAAAGTTACATTGCTGCATGATCCGCCACTGCTCTCGCACATTTCTGTGCAATCAATCGATGCTCTAAAGCAGCTACAATAATTTTTGCGAGTCTTTACGCAGTTTCAGGAAACTAAGTTTATAACTTCTTCAAATGCCGGTGTTTTTTTTAAATATTTTTTATGCACTGGATACAACACATTGTCAGGTAATATCCACCCCCAGTATGTAGCGCTGATTTTCTTATCTCCGATCAATTTTGTAATCTAATAATATAAGTGTTGTAAAATTAAGCCAAAATATAGCTAAATAATGAAAAAAATTGGATAGCCAATTTTTTATGACTGTGCTCTATGTCATCCCCTGATCTCCCTCAGAAAAGTCCCCTGAAATCCCCAGTGAGCAACATGCTTAAAAATGATGGGATGGCCCACGTGGAGTCAGAAATAAATCTTTCGTCGACCAATAGTCTTAGGCATATCAAATTAAAGCTCTTAAGTCGGAAAATTTTATTTCGCAAACACCGCATCTCAAAAGGTTGCCTGAGTCTAAAATGGTAGCCTGTCAAACTTTTAATAAAAATCAAATTTTAACCTAAACACTTAAAAATGTAATAACATTCGAAATACAATATTCAATAATTACAGGTTTAATCGGTAACTTTATTGATTACAGAAACAAAATAATACATTTTAATATGTTGAAAATAAGTAAGAACGCAATATATAAAATGCTTTATTGTAAAATAGTGTAATTAAGTTCACATGTTAAGGAACTGACAACTGCTAGTCAGCTGGGCGACACACACTGCGACCTGGCGGCGTTGAGCAGCTACAGCGGTCAGCTGATGTTGGCTGCGGGTGAGCTACACCAGTATAAATACAGCGTCGTCACCGAGCCTGACACTTCACTCTCCGGCCACCGGCCGAGCGGGAATCGCTGCGGGTCTATGACCATTTGCTCTGCGATTCAATTAGGAAGAATTGTATTGTAATAATTATTTTTGTGTAGTATTTTAAAAGAAAATAAAAGTCAATAAATTGTATTGATTGCATATTAATTCCTTGGGTAAGGTAAGTTATTAGCGTAGGCACAATAGTTTATCACATTTACACAAACACACACCCATAAACATTATACCAACAAGGGTACTTGCCTCCCCCGCCTGTCCGCTGGCGCTGCGACCCTAACACTTAACATTCACTTACACGGCATTTGCCTGCACGAAAGTGCTGCGGCCGAACACTACAATTAGTGACACTCATTTACAAAACAATACCAACAAGGGTACTTGCCTGCCCCGGCTGACCGCTGGCGCTGCGACCCTAACACTCTACACGCATTTACACGGCACTTGCCTGCACGAAAGTGCTGCGGCCGAACACTACAGGTAGTGATACAACATTTAAAACACACTTATAGAATCAGCCTACGGCAAAGAACCACCCCTGAGATACACAAATATTCTGGGCAAAACAATTTATAGCCTACGGGTAGAATTTATAATAGCCTATATTTACATTTTTTTATTTATTAATAGCCTACGTATTATCTTATTGGCGCCCAACGCGTGGCTGGATTCTAAGAGTAGGCTAAATTTTCATGCATAGATATAATTTGAGAAAAAATATGAAACCAACACTAAGAGCCCAAGAAGCCCAACTAAACATGAGTAGAGAAACAGATAGGCCTAATATGGACGAAGCTAATGCAAATGAACAAATTTTAGATGATGATAATGATGATTTTTATCTTTATAGGCCTAGTCAAAATGTAGCTTCAGGTGATGGCATCAATATTAGTAGACCATCAAGTCCTAACAAGTCTCCGTTGCTACTTAGTCCTAATAGATTACAGCCTAATGCAGAAATGAATATGGCAATGCTTTTGCAAGAAATTAAAGATTCAATTTTATTGGAAATAAGAGAATCACAGAAAATAATTGAAAAAAAGTAGATAGGCTACATAAGGAGGTCTCTAGTGAAATTAAACGAATCGAACAAAAATTTGATGACCAGATTGAGGAATTACGATGGGAGATGCGTAATACCATAAACGAAGAGATCACTAAGGCCAAAGGAGAACAAGAAAGGCTTATTAAAAATATTGAGGAGAAACTAAAATCCAGCCAAGGAGAAAACCAAGTACCAGTAGGTCTACGCATAACTTGCCCAGGAAGCCAACCCAAGGAATTACCAAAATTCAACGGAAAGGCCATAAACCCTTATGAATTTTTATACAAATTAAAAAATTATTACAACAGAGAAAATGAACGCAGGGCTTTAAGAAATGATGAACAATTAGAGGTAGAAGAGTTATTAGAAAATTGCTTAGAGGGGACTCCAGCAAAATGGTGGGATATGATCCAAAACATCAGTGAAGGATTTTGAGGAATTTGAAAGATTATTCATTAACAAATATTGGAATGAAGAAATCCAAGATGGTTTAAAGAGAAAACTAGATTTAGAGAAATTTATACCAAAGAGGGGACTAACAAGAGCAGAATATTTCATTGAGAGAGTTGTGTTAATGCAGAACATGACACCTAAATATACTGAGAGGGAAATTATTCGCTGCTTAGTTAGGCACTTTGATAAAACAATACAGCAGGCATGCAAAGTACAAAATATAAATTCAATAGAACGAATGGAAGAATTACTTAGTAAGGAAGACACTGAGGAAATAAATGAAGATTTAAGGAAAGAAGTTGAAAGAGATTATTATAGGCAGCGAAATCAATATGATGAAAAACCTAGAGACAGAAATAAGTTTAGGAGATGGAATGACAATAGAAGAGATAATTTTCCCCGCCAAGATGAGAAACAGAGAGACGATAGAAGTAACAGAATTTCGGAGGATTGGAGATCTACGTCAAGAAATCAAAACAGAGATGAGGAATATAAACCACAGGATTTAAACTAGTAAGCACTGGACATGACAAAGGCCTAATAGATAATTTTAACTCACCGGATTTGACAATTAATAAATTTCCAGTGCACAATCAAATAGAAAATTTAAGGCCTATAAGTAATACTAACTATGAAGGAGTAGTAAATAGAGAGGATAATGACAAAATTAATGACGATGAAGAAACTAACTTTGAACTAGGATCAATAATAATAAGTGATGATATAGTTTATAATGATGATGATGATGATGATAGTATTTATGTGAATTATATTCGAGAGGAAAAAGCATATAACATGAATGTAACTGAAGAAAATAATAAGATAAAAGAGGATGAAGTACATGAGGTGAATGTTAATTATGACTGTAGCAGTGAACATGAAATAGAAAATATTCCTTATATGGAACATTTTGATGGCTCACGCGCCATAGATGAAAATATTTTAATAAATAGTAGTTCTTCGCACGATACTGAAAATAATGAGTTACAACAAGAATATTGTTATGTAAATACTGAGCGAGAAGATGAAAACATACAGAAGATAGAAGAGTTACAAATATGCAAGGAAATAAGTGAAACAAATACTTTAGACAAGACACATGAAAGCCAAACAACGATAATGAATCAAGAATGTGATAAAATAATATCTAAAAGGGTTGACATTGTAAATAAGAAGAAGAATTATAAATATAACTTTCGAGAAGATAAACTACGACCAATGATTCGTCCCTTCGATCCTGGAGGATGTTGTAAATAACAGTGTAGAATAATTTAAACAAAACGAAGACAAGAGATGTAAATAAAATGTAGAGAATAAAACTGATTTCACCTACCTTCAGTCTTCACTCGATGAAGATCTTGGAGCCTGGACTGGACACTAATAAATTAATGTATATATTATGAGTTGTTTGAAGATGTGTTTGACACTTGTGTAATTTTCGTAAAAATTTGTAAATTTTGCAAATTTAAAATGTTTACTCAAATTAGGGGACATTGTGATGTTACAAATAGGCTTAGGCGTAGATTTGTCTAGATAGCCTAGATGATGGTTGTACATATTTTGTAAATATGACACTCACAAGAAGTTTTAGTTAGGCCTAATCTAGAAAATATTGTTTTAAATGGTTGTTTAACATTGTATTTAATAGTTGTAATCATATGTCAGATCATTAGATGTGATTTAGGTACAATTTATGTTGTAAACAAACGTACTTACCGGTAGGCCTATAGGTTAGGTTACCCATTTACACAATAGAAAAAGGAATAACAATAATTACAGGTTTAATCGGTAACTTTATTGATTACAGAAACAAAATAATACATTTTAATATGTTGAAAATAAGTAAGAACGCAATATATAAAATGCTTTATTGTAAAATAGTGTAATTAAGTTCACATGTTAAGGAACTGACAACTGCTAGTCAGCTGGGCGACACACACTGCGACCTGGCGGCGTTGAGCAGCTACAGCGGTCAGCTGATGTTGGCTGCGGGCACAGAAAAAGGAAACGTATACAGAACGCTCACGCATAGTTCATGGCGACGCCGCAGCAAGCAGCACCGGCGCGCTCATGGCTGGAATCGCGTATTTTCGCTCCCGCCACTAGAATTCAAACCGTCTGCGCTCAGCTGTGTTGCCACATTGTAGCGGAAGCCTCCTCCGCCCCTCCACTCCGTTCAACGTACGGCCGGCGCGGCGCGGCGGCGCAATCGCTCGGTGCTCGAGGTTGCTCATCTCCATCAGAGTACAAGACACAAAATCTATTTCCCCTGATGTCGACTTTTATGATTAGGTGAATTTATTTTCACAAATTCCATTATAAATTGATTATATGAATAGGCCTACTGCAAAAAAAGGTTTTGATTTTTACATTGTCATCAGAGTAATTTGCGAAATATTATATTGGATGAACAATAGAATATTTCATCCCCAATTTGCTTCCTTATTTTTCATATTTAGGATTTTATATGAATGTCATGATCGCCCAACTACAGCAGACTGTAGATGATTCGACACAGCCAGAATGTACGATAATTATGGATGAAAAATATCATTTTTAGGTATGATGTAGACAAAGTTATCTGTTTTGAAAATTTTAGAAGCCGTGGCGACAGTGCCGTTATTCCACGATGTTTAGTGTGTTTTTATAACTTTACTTCCTACATATTTTTTTAGAATTCAGGCCTACGTTAAATGAAAAATAACTAATAAGTTTATTTTTACTTAAATGTTTAAATCTATTTTTTACTACAGTACTATTTTAAGCCTACGTCAAAATAACTATTTTTTTCAAGCACTTTAGTCTTGATAAATTTACGCCCCTAATTATAAAATGTCAATCAAAATTTATTTCAATATACCTTGGTGGGGTTTTTTCCTTTTCATCTACAATGTTTCACCCAAAGACACCTTTTATGCCGATGTTGAATTCTCGCATAGGTTTGAACAAATATTCTCTTTGCCTTACTGGATGCCGCCGCCCTGGGAGCAGTAACCTGTATCTTGGGTTGCAGTTGGTGGTTTATGGCAGGGTTGTAAATTTTGAAAGCTCCGAACTCAACTCTTCGAAAACAAAAACCACCATAGAGGGGGTTGGATCTCTTTAGTCGGCTGTTGGAGCGCTGGTTATGGAGTGTCTGTCACCTGTGACTGGAAGAGCGCGAACAGCAAAGTTGAGCGATTTGCTCCCGCGTTTGCACAGTGATGGTTGATTGTGTAGTTTTCTCAATTTTTTTTATATTTTTATAGGTAAAATTTTTGAGGCAGGCAGTATATTTAGTTTTTTTTTTGCAGTGTACATACCGGTATTTTAAATTCTAGTTAAGATTTAGAAGATTTGTTGCAGTGTAGTGGCTGAAAACATTTATCAGTTATGTTTTGTTTTTATAAAACTTTTAGCGTTTTAGTGTAATTATGTCAGGTATAAAGTGCAGTTATAGAAACTGCACGAACGGTAAATACAAAGTGAAAGGATTGCGGATCTTTCTAATCTTATATTAGGTTTGACAAGATTTTCTTTTAGTCTTGTGTTGTTATTGTGGAAACAGCTCTGATTGTCAAAATTGTAATGTAATTAGGTGAGCTATAACCATTCAGGCTACATAATATGCCAACGAACTTGACATTAAAATATTGTTTTTATTGCAGTTAAAGACGACACGCAATAGGCAAAAGGCCAGATATCAAAGTCTTGATAAAACATTTAAAGTCTTATGATTATTATTCTCAAAGAGGTAACTTACTCTAGCTTCATTAAACAATCATACGACCTAAGTTAGTAAACCTTAAGAAATAAAATTTTGCACATTTTGATATTTAATATGTATTGGTTGTTATATTTAATAAGGGAGATATTGCTCTTCAAAGCTACTTTCAATTGTGGGTTTTTAAGTGAATTTCTTTTGTTGGGAGAACCATATTACGGTGGTTAGCCAAAGGTTAGCCTTTAACCGTGTTAACTTTTTACTACAAGGGTCCCCAAAAACCAAAAACACCATTCATTAAATTTGTTATAACTGCATACATATAGTTATTATATAAATATGTACATAAATTCCGCTAAGCCGGTAAACCTGTTAACGAAACGTCCGATGTATATCAAACTTGACATGAAGGATTGCAACTAGGTCTATTTCCATTACTTATATCGCTTGGGATTATCAGGCTATGGGAAAAGGGTGATATATAGTTCAAATTTGTTTTAAATCGGCCCAAGATCGAGGTTTAAGTTTATTTTAGACAAATTTGAACCAGTATATCACCATTTTCTCATAGTCCGATGATCCCAATCGACATAACTAATGGACATAGGCCTAGACCTAGACCCACACCTTCATGTCAAGTTTGATAAAAATCTGACGTTTCGTTAACAGGTTTACCGGCTTAACAGAATTTATATATGTATCTTAATAACTATATATATATGTACATACATATATGTAGTTATGAAAAGTTTAATGAATGGTGTTTTTGGTATCTGGGAACTCTGTAGTAAAAAGTTAACACGGTTAAAGGCTTATATCTAACCTTTGGCACTACGGTAATAATGGTTTTCCCAGCAACAAAAGAAATTCACTTAAAAGCCCACAATTGAAAGTAGCTTTGAAGAGCTATATCACCCTTATTAAATATAACAACCAATACATATTGTACTATTTCAAAATGTGCAAAATTTTATTTATTAAAGTTTACTAACTCACAAAATTTAGCCGTCTTTAATGGTAGAAAAGATATTCAGCAAAAACTTATAAAACTACAGCTGCCATTTTTTTAAATTGGCCATGGCAGGAGAGCGCAGCGTCGGAGAGTGGTAGACTTTTCACCGTCGTTTTTCTCAGGTTATTTTACATAGGAATTGGTCAAAATATATTAGTTTGCAATTACTTCCGGGTTCAGCTATTTTTTTAGCTAATTTTACAAGACTATTTCATCATATTGTGTACATTGAATATTTTATTGTTGGTACCAGGGGACCGAGCTCGGTAAAATTATTAAGCGTCATTTTCCTTTCTCAGATACATTAAATATGTAATTCGATCAGGTAATTATGACTTTAATATGCTATTTTAAATTAAACTATGTACAGTAAATCAGAGCATTTCATTTATGTTTTACAACAGACAAACAACGGTAGCTCCGCTCACTCGCCCGCTTTCTTTTTTAGACAAGCTGACGAGCTCGATCGCTTCGCTCACTCACCAAACCAATGGTGCTGCACTTTGGTATAAATTTACTGAACCGGAGAACCGCAGTTTAAATATTTGTCACGTTGATCCATATTAGGATCCATAAGGCTAATTATTGGATTTTAAAGGTCTCGATGGCCAAACCGGATTCCCAAAGCAATGGGACCAAGTCTAATCGATTCCTCTTGTTCACAATCTTTATATAAAAAAAACTTGATACACAGGTTGTCACAAAAAAAAAAAACGTGACTGGATATCCATATTCGTATTCGTCACATCTAAATAAATCAAAAATGTGTATCAAACTTTTTAGATTTCAAGTTTGTTTAGCCGCTATCCACCATTTTATTTCTTACACTAAACAACTTATATTTCCGTAGCGGGATCATTATGTTTAGTTTTTATTTGGAATGGGCCTTTATCACACAAATGTTCATTTTCCCAAAAAAAAAAATAATAATTGTTTTCATAAAATTTTCAAAATGATGGAAATTTTAGCTATTTTTTTATGTATATAATTTTTTTATTCAATGTTTTAAACCTGTAAATAGTATAATCGTGTTTAATAAATTTTATAAAGCATAGAAAATACTATGAAAATGTATTATTTCTAAACAATGCATCATTATAATTGGCATAGTAATCGTAACGAGTGAAATTGTGTCATATATGCATAACAACTTTCTTCAACGTCATTTATAATTAATTACTAGTCTACTTGTTTCTCGAAATAGAGCAATTTATTTTTATACAGTAAAAAATAACATTGAGTTCTAAATCAACGACATCCAACCAATCAAATATTGTGAATATCAGTAATCACAAAAACTACAGCTGTAAATTAACAGATGTTTAAAATGTTCAAACCAAATCCAAAGTTATTCTAATGGGAAATTTTCAAATTTAGTTTTGTATAGCACCCTTATTTTTTGTCCGATTTTCATCACTTTTTGGCGGAAAAAAAGTACAGACCAAGCCCTATCCAACGACACCTATAAAACTTTAATATCGGTTGAAAATTGTAGGAGGAGTTCTCAACACAAAAACCCCTTAGCGTCCTAAATAAGTACTAGAGATCGCCTCCTGATCCTGTTACTGCACAACAGTATCAATATCCAAAATGTATCTACTATTAATGTCAAAACTTCTTCAGAAGATCCAACTGAAGCAAGTAGCCACCTACAAAACCATATTAATGTTTTAAGTACCTGGTTAAAAAATTGGCGAATGAAAGTTAATGCGTCAAAATCTTCACATGTCACCTTCACTCTAAAACGGGGCCTGTGCCCACCGGTTTATATAAACAACACTAGAATCCCTCAAAGTACAGACACACGTTATCTTGGACTCTACCTGGACGAAAAATTAACTTGGAAAACCCACATCACAAAAAAGAGAACTGCTCTCAATGCAAGATCTAAACAACTATATCGGCTGCTTCATCAAAATTCAAAATTGCCTCTTAAATCAAAATTACTTTTGTACAAGACCCTATTAAAACCAATATGGACATATGGCATTGAGGTTTATGGCACAGCAAAATTTACAAATATGAAGAAAATCCAAATTTTTCAGTCAAAAATACTACGTTTAATATCTGGGGCTCCCTACTATGTAAGCAACAAGACTTTGCATAATGATTTCAATTTTAAATTTGTACATGAAGTAGCAAAAGAACTCTATTTTAAATTTTTCCTCAAACTTGATGGACGTGAAAATCCCCTGATACAAGACCTTTTCACCTTAACATTGCCAGGCATCCGTCGAAGGAGGCTGAAACGGAATTGGAGTCGGGACTTTCTAGTTTGAATCCCTAATATTGAAGAGGACTACCCCTAACATCTACAATAATAAGGAGGAAGACTTCTGAGCCTACTCCTTCATGTTTTATGTTTCATGTTATTGTTCTTTTTATGTTATTAGCGAATTTGCTCGTTGTATTTTGTTTTGTACAGTTGCAAATATAAAATTAAAGACAAAAAAAAAATTAATGTCAAAACTTTATTTTTCTTGATTAATGTTTGTTACAATACATGTAAGATTTTTTATTTGTGTTTTATTTAACTGTTGCATACCAGCTGTTAATTACTTTTACAAGTAAAATTTTTACAAGTTTAATTGGTGAATATATTTAAAAGCATGTTTGTTGAAAAAAAAATTGAGGATTTAATATCTCTGCCGACCGTCCATTTAAAAACTTTATAGAAAATTGAAATAAACGCACAAAAAGGTAAGACAAAATTTAATTTAAAAAAGTATGATGTTCCATTAACATAACAAACAATGCAATAGATCCACGTTAGTTTTACAATGAGTTAACAGTTTATGAGCTACTGGAAAATATTATAACTATAGCGAATTTACTTTTCCGACGTCATCCCTCACATCAAAATGTACTTCAGTGTACGATGATTAGGCTCGGGCTAATCGTACACGATTAACTATAATTAATTAAAAATTTAATTAACCGTACACGACACGGTGACCTGCTAAGCAAGCGAGACAGGTGTACACGAGCATGGTGGCAGAGACAGGAGCAGCGGAGTGCTCGTTGCGGAAGGTCCCTATTGGTGCGAGGGGGAAGGGGGGAAGTGAGAGAGAGAGAGATGATCATACCCACTCGACGTCTTGCCGTGTACTGTGGCGCGCTGAGCCCGTAGCGTTCGAATTGGCAACTTCGAACGATTCCGGACAGCGCGACAAGAGCGCTCCCAACGTTGTCGACGCGAAACAGCGACAAGCGCACGCAGGTGAGCGTTCTGTATCGTTTCCTTTTTCTGTGCTGCGGGTGAGCTACACCAGTATAAATACAGCGTCGTCACCGAGCCTGACACTTCACTCTCCGGCCACCGGCCGAGCGGGAATCGCTGCGGGTCTATGACCATTTGCTCTGCGATTCAATTAGGAAGAATTGTATTGTAATAATTATTTTTGTGTAGTATTTTAAAAGAAAATAAAAGTCAATAAATTGTATTGATTGCATATTTATTCCTTGGGTAAGGTAAGTTATTAGCGTAGGCACAATAGTTTATCACATTTACACTAACACACACCCATAAACATTATACCAACAAGGGTACTTGCCTCCCCCGCCTGTCCGCTGGCGCTGCGACCCTAACACTTAACATTCACTTACACGGCATTTGCCTGCACGAAAGTGCTGCGGCCGAACACTACAATTAGTGACACTCATTTACAAAACAATACCAACAAGGGTACTTGCCTGCCCCGGCTGACCGCTGGCGCTGCGACCCTAACACTCTACACGCATTTACACGGCACTTGCCTGCACGAAAGTGCTGCGGCCGAACACTACAGGTAGTGATACAACATTTAAAACACACTTAGAATCAGCCTACGGCAAAGAACCACCCCTGAGATACACAAATATTCTGGGCAAAACAATTTATAGCCTACGGGTAGAATTTATAATAGCCTATATTTACATTTTTTTATTTATTAATAGCCTACGTATTATCTTACTCTACTTAAAAATGCCTATCATACTCTTGAACCACCCTCTAACATGGTTGTCCTAAAGAGGAAGTTTTGAAACAATTTTGTTAGTCCATAGCCATGTCATACATCATTTTTAAAGGTCTCATTCAGGATAATAAAAACCTCAGGACATATTTGACCTCAAAAGGTCAAATACGTCGAATGTTGTTGCATTTCAAAGTTTTGATATCATTTTATTCTAATTTTTGAACGTCTGCCATTTTCCTCCCGACCGTTTTATTGAGGTCGGGGTTTACGACATTGTAATATACATTTTAAAGCCTTTAATTTGATTTATTCATTTTTGCCTCCAGGATTGATCAATGACTGAAGATTAGGTTACGTACCTTGTGCCGTCGTCAATCCATATAGTTTTTCTGATAACTAGTTTCGGGACTGTTGTCCCATTTTCAAATCAGTAGAACGTCGTCAAAACTTTAAAACACAGTCATATACTTTACATTTAAAAAACAACACATAACACAACACACGCGCGAACATTTAACAGTTAATTTGAGGTTGGCCGGCCAAGACATCGAAGGTTACCGAACACGCGGCGGACGGGATGACGGATGCGACACGACTATCCGATGCCCGCTTGATGACGTTGGTTGAGGGAGGGGGTGGACAGCTGATAATTGTTATCAGGATCTCTATTGTTATTACTTAGTGACTCGACTCTGTCGAATAAAATATTAGAGCCAAAGTTAAGTTTTTCATTCAGAACGTTGTTTGGGGATTTTTTCTGTGCTTTATAAATTTCGTAGCTTTCAAGTACATTCATTACAGGGCCTTTTTTGCACTTGTGTAGGATTTGTAAGTTCTTAATGCAGCTATTGACATTGTGGTTTTCATTAACCAGGTGTTCCGCAAATTTCGAACGTTGGGTTTGCAATTTGGGTTTTGGAAGGTGTTCACCAAATCTAGTGCGGAAGGAACGACCTGACTGTCCTACATAAATTTTCGGACAGTCGCTGCACGTTAGCTTATAAACTCCTGTGCCTTCAAGGTTGTTTAAATTATTCATGGGAGGGCCTTTGTTTAGGTGACGTTCAATCTTATTAGTGGTTTTACTGGCGAGAATTACATTTTGTTTCTTTAGTTCATTTTTCAATGTAAAATGTAAATTATTTCCAAATTCCACAGAAACAAAAGTACAATTAGTTTTATCGGATTGTTTTTTGTTCTTTTGTTTATTTATCAAATTATCTATTATACTGCTGTGATAACCATTATTGACAGCTATATATTTCAGTATATTGTATTCATTGTTGTAATCGGACTGTGATAATGGTACCTTTAATAATCTATTCACAAAACTATTGTAGGCTGCCATTTTATGAGTTTGAGGATGATTGGAGGTGGCATGTATTGTGTGATCCGTAGTAGTCGGTTTTCTAAAGATATTGAATCTGAGGCTATTGTCATCTTTTGTTATGGTAAGATCTAGGAAGTTCAAGGACTTGTTCTGTTCGGTTTCTAGCGTGAATTGGAGGTGCTTAGAAATACTGTTCAGATTATTGTTGAAAATATTTATCTGTCTTAAATTGCCGTTAAAGATTAGGAAGGTGTCGTCCACATATCTTTTATAAAAACTAATCTTACTGGCATGTTTATTGGCATCTGAAAAAATAAATTCATTTTCAAAGCTATTGAGGTAGATCTCAGATAGTATACTAGACAAAGGCGATCCCATTGCAAGGCCATCTTCTTGTAGATAAAATTTATTGTTAAAAGTGAAATAGTTTTGGCTTAAAGTTATTTCAAGTAAACCAATTAATTCGTTGATAGCATTTACACTGAGTTCGGAGTTATTAATTAAGTTTTTTCTTGTAATGTCCAAAGTTTCATTAATGGGAATGTTGGTGTATAAATTAACAATATCCAGTGAAGCCAGCATGTGTCGGTTTTCTATTTTGATATTTTTGGTCGAGTCAATAAGCTCTAGGCTATTTCTTAAGCTGTGGTTGTTAGTGAATTTCACGTGATTTCTGAGAATCTTATCAAGGGATTTGGCAATTTTATATGTCGGAGCTGTAGTAAAGTTCACTAATGGTCTGATAGGCATCTGCTCTTTGTGTATTTTAGGTAACCCTCTGAGTACTGGTGCTTTAGGTTTAATCATTTTTAGGTGATTACATCTATTACCATTAAAGATGTGCTCGGATCTATTTAAGGCATTTTTTATTAGAATATTAAAATTATCAGTCGGGTCGCTGGGTATTTCTTTGATCCCATTTTTGTTAATAAATTCCAAAACTTTTTCATTGTATTCACACTGTTTCAAAATCACAATACACTGGCCTTTATCTGCTTTGGTTATGATACAATCGTTTGCAACTAACTTCTCTTTGATGTTTCTTATATGTTTGATATCATTAATAAATGATTTAGGTTTACGGCTCTTATTTGAGAGGAGAGAATGGACTTTCTTATCTATGACATGTCTAATATAATTTTTGGAGTTTTCATCTTTTAATGAGTTGATTGCGATTTCAGCATTTAATATTTCAGATGTTAAATTTCTATTCCAGTTACCACTATACAGGTTATGTTTTAGTCCTTTGTTGAGGACGTTCATCTCATTTTAGAAATTTAACATCTGAAATATTAAATGCTGAAATCGCAATCAACTCATTAAAAGATGAAAACTCCAAAAATTATATTAGACATGTCATAGATAAGAAAGTCCATTCTCTCCTCTCAAATAAGAGCCGTAAACCTAAATCATTTATTAATGATATCAAACATATAAGAAACATCAAAGAGAAGTTAGTTGCAAACGATTGTATCATAACCAAAGCAGATAAAGGCCAGTGTATTGTGATTTTGAAACAGTGTGAATACAATGAAAAAGTTTTGGAATTTATTAACAAAAATGGGATCAAAGAAATACCCAGCGACCCGACTGATAATTTTAATATTCTAATAAAAAATGCCTTAAATAGATCCGAGCACATCTTTAATGGTAATAGATGTAATCACCTAAAAATGATTAAACCTAAAGCACCAGTACTCAGAGGGTTACCTAAAATACACAAAGAGCAGATGCCTATCAGACCATTAGTGAACTTTACTACAGCTCCGACATATAAAATTGCCAAATCCCTTGATAAGATTCTCAGAAATCACGTGAAATTCACTAACAACCACAGCTTAAGAAATAGCCTAGAGCTTATTGACTCGACCAAAAATATCAAAATAGAAAACCGACACATGCTGGCTTCACTGGATATTGTTAATTTATACACCAACATTCCCATTAATGAAACTTTGGACATTACAAGAAAAAACTTAATTAATAACTCCGAACTCAGTGTAAATGCTATCAACGAATTAATTGGTTTACTTGAAATAACTTTAAGCCAAAACTATTTCACTTTTAACAATAAATTTTATCTACAAGAAGATGGCCTTGCAATGGGATCGCCTTTGTCTAGTATACTATCTGAGATCTACCTCAATAGCTTTGAAAATGAATTTATTTTTTCAGATGCCAATAAACATGCCAGTAAGATTAGTTTTTATAAAAGATATGTGGACGACACCTTCCTAATCTTTAACGGCAATTTAAGACAGATAAATATTTTCAACAATAATCTGAACAGTATTTCTAAGCACCTCCAATTCACGCTAGAAACCGAACAGAACAAGTCCTTGAACTTCCTAGATCTTACCATAACAAAAGATGACAATAGCCTCAGATTCAATATCTTTAGAAAACCGACTACTACGGATCACACAATACATGCCACCTCCAATCATCCTCAAACTCATAAAATGGCAGCCTACAATAGTTTTGTGAATAGATTATTAAAGGTACCATTATCACAGTCCGATTACAACAATGAATACAATATACTGAAATATATAGCTGTCAATAATGGTTATCACAGCAGTATAATAGATAATTTGATAAATAAACAAAAGAACAAAAAACAATCCGATAAAACTAATTGTACTTTTGTTTCTGTGGAATTTGGAAATAATTTACATTTTACATTGAAAAATGAACTAAAGAAACAAAATGTAATTCTCGCCAGTAAAACCACTAATAAGATTGAACGTCACCTAAACAAAGGCCCTCCCATGAATAATTTAAACAACCTTGAAGGCACAGGAGTTTATAAGCTAACGTGCAGCGACTGTCCGAAAATTTATGTAGGACAGTCAGGTCGTTCCTTCCGCACTAGATTTGGTGAACACCTTCCAAAACCCAAATTGCAAACCCAACGTTCGAAATTTGCGGAACACCTGGTTAATGAAAACCACAATGTCAATAGCTGCATTAAGAACTTACAAATCCTACACAAGTGCAAAAAAGGCCCTGTAATGAATGTACTTGAAAGCTACGAAATTTATAAAGCACAGAAAAAATCCCCAAACAACGTTCTGAATGAAAAACTTAACTTTGGCTCTAATATTTTATTCGACAGAGTCGAGTCACTAAGTAATAACAATAGAGATCCTGATAACAATTATCAGCTGTCCACCCCCTCCCTCAACCAACGTCATCAAGCGGGCATCGGATAGTCGTGTCGCATCCGTCATCCCGTCCGCCGCGTGTTCGGTAACCTTCGATGTCTTGGCCGGCCAACCTCAAATTAACTGTTAAATGTTCGCGCGTGTGTTGTGTTATGTGTTGTTTTTTAAATGTAAAGTATATGACTGTGTTTTAAAGTTTTGACGACGTTCTACTGATTTGAAAATGGGACAACAGTCCCGAAACTAGTTATCAGAAAAACTATATGGATTGACGACGGCACAAGGTACGTAACCTAATCTTCAGTTTAATTTGATATTTATAAACCTTCTGGAATGTATTTAAATTTAGTATGCTTAATATCAAATTTTATTTTCAACTCCTTATGGGCCAAACCCTAGTTTTTAGGCATGATGATCCCCCACATGGGATTTCAGGGGACTTTTCGGAAGAAGGTCAGGGGATACCATAGAACACATTTCAAGAGAAATTGGCTGTCAACAAATTATTTCACTTTTCCCGACTAATTTTACTGCACTATATGTTCGATAAGCGTGTTGTTTAGCAGGACCAGATGTTGGAGGTAGGGATACCATGTTAACTTTGGATTTTAATGACATTTTTGCAATAGCTTTAAGATATATTGATATATACTGTCATTCAGACTAACAGACCTTGTGCATCTATATCGTTTCAAGATGAAAGATTATCCTAAGAACTGTTTGAGAATATTTTTGTCTACTTGCTCATAGTGTGACGTTGAACACCCCAGAGAGTAACAAATGTTTATTAAATGTTTAGAGCCGTCTTGATAAGTATAATCCAAAAGCAGACTGGACAGGTGATAGAAAAGACCTAGGCCTACATAGTTTTAATATTATGTGGTTTATAGTAATCCTTTAGTTTTTCGTCCATACTTTATTCTGATGTTTGCCTTCTCGTCTATTAGATCGTTTAAAAACAAATCTAGTAGTTTTGGAACAACATATTTCCCGCCTGAACTTATATCTTCAACACTGGAATAGTACAAGTCATCATGAACTTGGTTTTGAATTTCTTTTCAAAGCTGCTGCTGTAGAAACAATTCTCCTAAAGTCTGATTTAAATTAGAACATTCTTGAATAGCAAGGGGGTAATTGTAACAGTCCTGGGTAGCACGGGAGGGGGCACTACCCAGGACTGTTCTAATTTAAATCGGACTTTAATTTCATCATATTTGTTGCTTTTCTTTTGAGAGTACTGTACCAAGTTTTACACACAATTTTGTCGCCGTATCTTTTAAACAAACAATGGACGATTCACTATTTTTCATGTTTGTAATATAAAGTCTTTCACCAAAGTGACAATGTAATAGTGATAACGTTTTGAAGTATTTAATTTTGAAGCGTCCAGAGCAGTAAACACGTAAATGGAGCTAATTTTCAAACTAATATCTAAAGCAATCTCTGTATTTATTTTAAATAGGTTTTACGAACGAAGGAGATAAGCTCCGGTTTGCAAAAGATGAGTCTATTAAATTTGTGGAAAGTTGACCTTATGTATGATGTCTCAGTAGTTCAGTTTTCCCATTGTGGTAAAAAAAACAATAAAAAACCAAAAAAAAACTTGAGTCAGAGTTTTGAATAAATCCTCTTGTTATTAGAGGAGTAACCTTTTTAATACTGTAAGTTTTCTTTTCACAGGATAAAAACATACTACCTTATTTTGTTTTTAATAAATGGTTTAAGTCAAGTCAAGAGGTCAGTGCCAGGCTGTGTCACAAGCGTTCCCTCACATTGTGCCTCAGCTAATGCAAGGTGCATGTATCGCCGCAGGATTTGATGTGAATCTGCCTTCATTTCACAAATAGAGATGTAACACTTTCAGTTTTATCAATTTTCTTGTATGCAAAATATATGTGCGGCCTTTTTAATCGCCTTGAAAAATGTTCTACTAAATTACCATATAATTCTCTAAGTAGTACCATGAATTTCTGGGTAGTAGGTAGTAGTAATAGTAGGAATATTGTTTGATGGTGTAAAATGCTTACAGATGTACAACGTTTATGATACAAACATCAGCACGAGACAGACACACAGGCCAGTGCCGCCCTCTCCCACCTAGATTATGTTGCGGACTTTCTCTCTTCTGTGTGACAAAGACAAATGTTACCTTGACTGTAAAAGGGGGAGACAGAGATTCTACAAAAAAAAACTTTCTCAGGTCGTACAGCATAGTGAGCAGATTTTTTATTATAACCAGAATATGCGTTTAATCAAATAAAAAAATAAAGCTACAGACATTATCAAAGGTAATAGGCCTACACTATTAGGCCGTTTTCTTTAAATAATTATTAGAAGTATCACCATTTTGGAAATAAATTAATATAAAACAGTTATATTTTAGTGGTTTATATTAAGAAGTAAGTATTTATTTTGGTAGATGTTTCAGATTGTAACGTGAACAAACCGATGTACTCGCATTTAAAAATAAATTAACAAAATAAATGTAATGTATGACTTGATATTTGTACTTAACAAATTTTAATGGAGACTTTAGGTAAAATAGGTGATTATAATAAGTGAAACCTGGTACTACATACACATTTAAGAAAGTAATCTATCTAGTAATTTACGTTTTTACTACTCTGGACGCTTTATCTATCGCATTATTTTTCACCAATTTTTGCTGCTTACATGTTAACTCTTCTTGACTACATTCATATGACTCTGTTACAGTGCTGCACTTGGGTGTAACAAATCCAACCACGTGACTTTTTTATCGCGAGAAACATCAAACTGCCTTTTGAGGTTAAAAGCATTCAATTGTAATTACTGACTTAGGTGCCGAGGACCATAACGACATGAAAGGTTCAGTTTTAAATGCCGCTTGATGAAGGGGTTCCCCAATTATAGCCTATGTACAATCACTCCCCGTCTGATCTCCAGTCTGAAGGCTCCCTCTCCCAGACGCCTCGTTGAGAGTAGTCACCGTTTGGGTGTCGTAGTTCCGCATTAATTGGAGACACCCTTGCCTCTTAGCC
The DNA here is from genome assembly GCA_030545055.2 of Neoaliturus tenellus. Lineage (NCBI taxonomy): Eukaryota > Metazoa > Arthropoda > Insecta > Hemiptera > Cicadellidae > Neoaliturus > Neoaliturus tenellus. Next base: position 55,716,946 of record CM061537.1, on the reverse strand, counting down.
AAATGACAGAGGGGCAAGAGAGCGATTGAATGTTTACAGGGGCGAGTCGAGGACTGTTTTGTAATTTATTTAGGTGTCGTTAAATATAATATTTTGGATTGGGATTTTCTCTCCCACTCATTTAATGTTTGAGGTATAGTATGATGTGAAATTTCAGTGTTATACTATACTTCCTTTGTCTTATTACATAATAGTCACAAAGCTCTAAGGGAGACTCATCAGTTCCAGGCATGAAAACTTAGAATGATATAACTTGAATATAAAATAAACAATCCATCACATTACAGTCAAATGATTATCATCGTTACCTACATGATATTGGCAATACACAGGGGCGTAACAGAGGGGCCCGCAGACCCCGCGGTGCGGGGGGGCCCGCAGCTAAGGGGGCCCGCGGACGGGGCCCGTGAAATGTCAAATATGTTATGTTTAATAATTTTAACTCATGTTAGCAGTTTTAAATTTTTTATGGTCCCATTGTATTTTTAAAATACCATTAATATATTTTTTTTAAATATAAAAATATTTTTACAATTAGGTTCCAGTAGGGGTTAACCGATGCTTGGTTAATCCGGGTCCGAAATCTAACCTTTAAAAATCTATTTACTTTTCTTAGGACCGCGAACCGGCAACATTTGGCTTCAAATGTGAGCACTATAACCACTCTAGCACATGTAGGCTACAGTATATGATTATTTAGCTAACATCAAGGATTCTCAACTCTATGAGCACAACGAATAACACGTGTTTTAAAAAGGGAAAGGGAGAAAACAAATGCAACTGTTGAAGTAGGCTATATAATAACATCATTAAATCTACCCTACCTCATACATACTACAATTTGTTAAAATCCTACTTGAGTGAACGATTCTTCCAAATTAAATTTGAAGATGTCTTAACTGGACTCAAACCGATCCACTATGGGGTTCCTCAAGGGAGTGTACTTGGACCTGTGTTATACCTAATGTAGGCTATACATCTGATATTCCTACCAACCCAAATGTTGAAGTCGCCACATTCGCAGACGATACAGCATTATTATCAATGCATGACTCGCCTCAAATAGCCTCTGATCACTTGCAAGATTTCCTAAATGATTTACAACTTTGGCTTTGGAGGATTAAAATAAATGAAACTAAATCCACACACATCACATTCTCTCTTAGGCAAGGTACATGCCCACCAGTTGCCTTGAATAATATTTTATTAACTGAAGTGGACAGTGTAAAATATTTGGGTCTACACTTGGATCAAAAATTAACCTGGAAACATCACATTTGGAATAAGAGACAACAAATGGAATTGAAAGTAAGAAAATTAAATTGGTTACTGGGTAAAAGTCCAAAATTGTCCTTGTCTAACAAAATTTTGCTTTACAAAGTTATTATCAAACCTATTTGGACTTACGGTATACAACTTTGGGGGACAGCTAGCAAATCAAACATTAACATTATACAAAGGTTCCAGTCTAAAACTTTAAGAAAATTACTCTGGGCTCCATGGTATGTTTCAAACAAAACTATAGACGACGACCTGAAAATGCCAACTGTTGAAGAAGAGATCACAAGATTCAGTGAAAAATATCAAATGAAGCTGGAGAATTATCCGAACAATCTTGCTGTGAACTTACTCGATAATAGTGACTCTATTTACCGACTGAAAAAGTGTGTTAAAGTGTTGGACCTGCCATACAGATTTGCCTAATTTGCAGTAAATAAGTAACAAGATTTGTCACTGGACAAATACTTGCTCATGTGAATATTATTTTTAACATTTTTACTTATTGTTCTATGTATTTTGAACAGATTGTAAAATAAAGTTTGACAAAAAAAAATTGTTATCGGCATTTAAAGTAATTTTCTTGTAAAAAATAAAAATTCTCAAGCTTAAGAAAATAAATTTATATAATTTTGTTCATTTCAGTGAAAAATGTTTTTTATCACTATTATTCTTCAAAAGTATTTCTTTTGTCTTCATTGGATCTTCTTAGCGAGTAGGCCTACGCAGTTTTAAGAAACAGCTGATATGATTACTGTACCTCTGAAACGTATGGTTGTCTTGTTCTCTAGCCACTAAGATTTTCTTGAGACATTGTACTCCAAAGATAGTTTTTCATTAAATTTAATTATTAAAAAGATCCCCAAATTCAATTACCGCAACACAAAACGACGAATTCCGCGGCGTTCAGGTTGAGCCGACAAGGGCTGGCGGCAGACCAGCTGCAGCCGGCAGAGTTTAGTTAGGCCTACTGCGGTGTCCTGCCGACAAACCTGTCTTTTATATGATAAATAAAAGACAACTTAGATACATTGAGTTTTGTTACTTTAATTTTTGATTAAACGTCTAAGAGAGGGTAATAATATAAAACGAACAATTAGGCTGAATTTCTTTAACAGGATAGACTGTATGCCTAGTTGCAATCTGAATAAAAGTAGGCTATACATATTTTAAAATATAATACATTACTTGCGGTTGCAATGTTACAATTACCATTGACTATGCACCCTACCGTGAATAGACCTCTCATCCAATGCATTTTGGTTGAGGCAAAAATTGGAAGTTTCGTGTACATCGGTACCAGAGTCGCTGCCATCGATGTTGTTATTATTTAGCTAAATTTACAGTGCTGCAAAAAAAAAAACATTTCATCACAACATAAACAAAAACCTCCATTATAAAATGTTTAATCCTTGATTGAGAAGAGTGGTAGCATTGACTTGCCTATCATAATATGACTCTTGTACTTTCATGTACGCCGAACGAGATCACATCACCGTCAATATGTTTCAAACACCCCTATGCTATGAGAAGTCTACTCACGGTAGTGTACATAGTCAATGCAATTACTGTAGATGCACAATAATACTTTTAACTTTGTCTTAATAGTTATACATATTTTTTTGTAAAATATAAAAAGAGTTTTACCACCACCTGTAACCACTGGTGACACTGGTTTACTGGGAAACAGTGATAACCGGTGATTGGAACTTTCGGAGGGGGGCCCAAAAATAAGTTTGCAGGGGGGCCCGAAAAAATCAGTTACGCCACTGGCAATACATACTAAACTGTACTCTGTACTGTCTTCAGTAGTAAAATCAAAATGTTTACAATAAGTCTTGAAGCAAAACTGTTGGAAAAGTCTAATCTTATTTATTGAGCTTTAAAGACCTCCAGATTTTTTGTGAGGGGATATAGAAGTGAACCATTTTAAAGATAAAACCTTCTTGTCGCAAAGTATACAATTTGCTTTAGAAGAGGTATATTTTCTCAAAATATCGGGTTTGACTTTTTGTGGCATGGCGATAGGCCTATATTATTTCTTCTTGTGCGTCGTGTTCTGAGTTGTGTATAAATATATTTAAACTTCGTAACAAGTGGGTTCATGGCGAGGAAATATCTTTGCTTCTATGCCAATGCATAAAATCCTTAGATATGTAACTAATTAAATTTATAGTACAAAAGAATTTCCAAAAATGTCCCTCAGAACAAGTATTATCATATTAAATATTTTTTCATCATTCATTATACATTTTTCTTATATAATTGAGTTTCTTCTAATAAACATAAATTGAGTTTCTCAGTATAGAAGGTAGTAACTGTTAGGAAATATCTCTATCGTTCTTTTCTACCTTGTCAATTACAGTTTTATCGACATTCAGCCCCGACGCGGTCATTACATGTGAAAGCTTTCAAGCCCAAAGTGAAAACTTTTGAAGTTCTTTGAAATATAAAAGTGGGGTGATCCACCATCAATCAACTGTTTGTATCACGTGATTGTTCCGGGCATTCCTCAACTTGAGCTGCAACAGTCTTTAATCAAAGTTACTAGGGTGCAGAACGGTGGCGGCTATAGGACTAACAATATATCATGGGGTGAGAAGAAAAACTGTGTGACAGTGCAGACTTGGTGGTGCAAAAGAGTAAAAAAATTGAATTCTCTTAATGTCGTGAAGATACTAACTAACAATTGCAAAAAATTTCCATTATTGCATTCATAAATGTATCTTAAAAATTGATTCACATTAAGCAGTGTAAACATGGGATTTTGGGATCTGGCTAATTACCTGTACCAATTTCACAATTATAAATTCAGTAATTTTAATTCAATTCTGTAGTTGAACTTCTAAAAACAATGAATGGGTATTAATTGCTATAAATCTACATGAATTCCCATTTGGGGGTGAAATTAGTACAGGCAGATCAAACTCTGATTAAGATGGTCACAGTGCCATCGAAATTGTAGTTGAAAAACAAAAAATAAATAAGCCTTTATAAAATCCCAAAAGCATTTTATTTAGAAATGCTAAACTATCTACATTATTTTATTATTGAACACTGGGTAATATTTACAAAAATGCAGATCTGTTACAATGTACAGTATTTGGTTTAGTTTGGAGGGGAAAGATCTTGTTTTTATATGATTTTGTATACGTTTAAAAAATTATACACTGATTTCTCTCTTTTTGTGGGCTAAGTAACAGGTCATGTAAATAAAAATATAATTCGTCTTTAAAATTTATATATTAACATTAGAGACGTGAACATTTATACGATAGTTAAAAGTTAACTGGTTATAACAAAAAATGATATATTTTCTCAATTCACTGTATCGTAAATAAATTTGATGTGTTTGTAAACAAAAAATACACACTACACCACAAGCACAATGTGGTTTGTTAAATTGGATTGTTCTGTATATTTTTTCATTTAATTTAAAACTGATGATGGAGCCATGAACCGCAATGAAACTTTGTATGCAGCCGAGTGTACTGAACATTATTCATTTGGAGGGGAAACTTTCATCTGGATGTCAAGGGAGGTATTGAAAAAGGGAAACGCATTAGTCCCGTCGGCCCGACAACTCACTCGGAATTCACGCGCTTTGCAGACCTCTTAATTAGTAATGTAGACAATGTGGAAGAAAAGTTGTATTAATTATAAAGTAAAAACAATAAAACTGTAATTCAAAGACACAGATAACATACATATCGTCAAAGACTGCTTAAGGTATAAAATGTCCAAGATCAGAGGGATTTTTTTTAGTTTATAATTAGCAGTGTTGTTTTAAAGATGATAAAAATGTTTAGCTTCAATGAGAAAGTGATGTTGAAGGTATAGTATTAGTTACTATAAAAAAATCTACAATGTGGGGTTAAGGTTGAGTAAACGGAGACATTCCAGACTATAGGATCCTATTAGAGTCATTATAGGACATATGACTCATCGCTAAGCTAACTTTTTATGGTTAACGTTTTAACGTCAATACTAAGGTAAAGTTTTATGGACATAATTAAAGCTAATACACTTAAATCCTCCACAAAAACTTCATCTGCATGTTCACCAATAACTGCGAATAAAACTTGTATATAAAGGAAATAACTTAATAAATTACTGCATATAGTATTGTTCATAGTTCAGAAATGTTTACCACCTTATTTTTTATTAATAATTTAATAATACTTTTTAGTGATGAATTTAAGAGAAGTCTAAGTTAATATTTAAATGAATATTTTACTCCTTAAGACATTTGGACTTTCATAGAGTTTTTTTTCACTTTTATTTTTTTATGATACACGATTACTTGTGGGAACCGGATATTTTTAAAATGAGCAGCATAGAGTTACAATGGTAGGACATACTCTAGACAATGACATAACCTAAACTACCCTAACTCATGAAATAACTATACAAAAGCTTTCATTTTAAGAAGCTCTTCTTATTGGAACTGTTATTAATTTTAAATTAACTTTCTTCACAATATCCAATAAATTAAAATTTTAATTTATTGAATATTTTGAAGAAAGTTAATTTAAAATTAATATACAAAAGCTGTTCCAAATTCGTCTGGTTTCTGCAAGTCACTCTGATGTACATTCTACTTTGTATTCGTTCTACAATTCTGTTGTATACGTTGGTGTTGTATACGTTCTACACTGTATATTTCGATTTAATGCATAACTTGAAGTTTAAAAGTTTATTTAAATGATAATAAGATTTACTAATATGCTTCATACACAGAAATTGTATTTATAAGAAATAAGCCTATGATGTCACAGCTGAGTGTCAAACGTCCTTTATTTCTCTCCTGCCTCACACCCGCGTCTTGTTTGTCAGAAAATCTTCCCCATTAATTAATTAATGCGTGCTAATTGCATTAAATCGTCTGGGCTGTCGTCAAGCTTCAAGTGGGGGTTCACCTTCATTAATCTCTTCCTTGAGAAATTGTGCACTTCCGAAGATACGGATCCAAATTTGTCTTACAAACAACTTTTTAAATTTTTTAGACCTAATAGATGATAGCAAATCACAATATTTAGTCAGTTACAGGGATTTAATGTATTCTAAATTTTTCTATCAAACTGCAGCATTTTACAAATAATCCAGTAAATTTGTATTCAAAAGTTCCCCTCACTAGAAAAATTGGGGTAGTTTTGATTTCTTTTGTTTCTTATGTTTTTTGGGGTGCTGAATCCGAATCTGAGGTTTGCTAACAAAATTTATTGACGGAACATTGTCAAAAATGGAAAAAATGTGAAAAATTTTTATTTTTTTTGTTATTGTTTGCTTATAACTCAAGAACTATTAACTTTTCGTAAATAATGTATATTATAAAAATTAAAGTACACAAAATTTGCTACAAAATGCACCCCCTATTTGTTATTCTCCGATGAACCGTTTGGGCTCCAGGGCTGTTTGAATATTGGAGTTTTAGCGAATTTATTTATAGGGAATACGCTCTTACGGTAGTAGTCACGGTAAGAAATAAGACCGGGACCATGTTACTTTTTCGTGTTAAGGTCCCCCAAAGCCAAAAACACAGTTCATTCAAATTGATATATATGTATATACATATATATATATTATACATGTATATGTGTATATGTCAGTTAACACGATAACTTTTGAACCAAAACTCCGATTTTGATAAAATTTGGTACAGGGGTGTAAGGCAGCATTTACTTGATCGAGTTTGCAAACCAGAATGATCGGACAACATTAACGGGGTTTTATGGGGTTTTAAAAGGGTTACCTTTTGGTTTTTGGCTTTTTTTTAACCTTAGTTTATAAAATTCAACAAATTTAACCTAAACTATTTAAAAGAGCTCAAAAAAACAAACAATTTGGTTTTTTGAATTTTTTATTTAGCTTATGTGTTTATGGAGAAAATCCAAATATATGTTTCCATGGTTTTCTTATGGGAAATCAACAAAACCCTCTATCTTGCTTATTTATTGACATAGATTTATAAAAATGTTTATGTATATTCATTAGAAAAGGTATATACTTTATTTACTTGCAAAATCCATATGGCGACAGACCTACAGACCCTTCCCCCATTGGGTTCATGGTGAAAATAAAAATAACAGAAATTGATCAAATTTGGTGTGCTCATTCGTTATGCAAGTTTTAACTTATATTTCCTTACAAACCCATATGGTAATACCCCCCGTCGCAGCAGACCTGCGTAGGGGAGAGTGGGGCACGTTGAGACAGTTTTCAGATTTAATTTTATTGTCAAGCTGTGAATTGTAATATTTAATTTTAAAAGTGATATTATCTAACCTTGGACATTTGCTTACCTAAATAAATTTGGAAAATTGGTATTAACTCAATAACAGTGGTATCAGAGTTATTTTTAGCAGACAACTCAAAGTGTATCAATATGCCCCATGGTGGGGCAAGTTGATATCAGTAGGGGGCAAGTTGATACTATGGTAAAAACAATTGATATTCGAAAATAAAAATAAATTAAGGCCATCGATTAATAATTGACATATGCCTACACTATCAATTAACATATCTATAAACTTATTGCGATCAATTGCAGATTTTAAGTTGTCAAAAAGCGTGTCTAGGCCTACATTGTTCTTGTTCAAACTAGTGGCTCGGCTGAGACTTATTGCCTTCGGTTCCCTAATACAAAGCTGAGGATGTCTCTTCATAAAATAATCAAACCATTGTTTTGTTGCCACCTTTTTCATGGTTAGCCATGGCCAGCTCGTAGGCCAATAATTTATGAGGAGTTAACCCATAATATATATTCTGATGATTTTACGACATTCTGAGCTGTTCCTCTAGATCGTTAAAAATAAAAGTTGCCTCGGCTTAGTGTAGACAACGGTGACATTGGCACAGATTTTTTCTTTCTTTTTAATAAACCGAAACAAAGTCATTTTATTGATTTCGTGCGCAATGTACGCGCACTTCGCAATGTTCGCGCAATGTACGCAATTTCGTGAAATAGTTTTGTTCTTGACAGCATCGTAGGTCTACGCCTTTTCGAAGGATTCTATAGATATTTTCCCCCCTAGTTTTCTTCTTTCATGTTCTCACCATAATCTCTAATTATAAATATAAAATTGCATAAAAATCAGGTTGGGGTACGTTGATACACTGTATCAATCTGCCCCAATCTAGATGTATCAACTTGCCCCTAGTGACCACGTGGCATTTCAGCTAACATAACCCATGCGATACGAAAGTATAGGTAATAAAACATAGATGAATTTACTCACCGAAAACCGCTTAGTCAAATGTGTCAGCAGCTGATAGGTTTTGTCTAAGGGTTACTCTACATTTTACACACAAAAACCAAGGAAAAAATTTACATTTGGAATAAAAAATCACGGAAGTACCGTCACACATCAACCACTTGTTTTTTTTTTTGTTTTTTGTTTTTTTTTTTGTTCTAAAACTACCTGTAAGACTGCGCCACTGTACGGTGACGGCGTTGTGGTCGTCTGTTTGAATCTGTGAATGCGCATAAGATAAAAATAATTTTCGTATCAACTTGCCCCCGTCTCAACTAGCCCCGCTCTCCCCTACTACTTAGCGAATTTCTAAATTAGTAGGCTAATATTAATTTTGACTAGATGAACCCGTAAACAAAATTTCATTACGTGCTCATAAATAGGGATATAAATGACTATTCTCCTAATGATACACATCGTAAAAGAGTATGTAGGTATGCTGCCACAGGGAACACTAAAAGTAGGTTTTTAGCGTAAAAAAATATTTCGACCATATTTCGACCATATGAAGATATATACTAAGTTTCATCAATCTCTGTCCATAAGTAAAAGAGTAAGAAAACCATGGAAAACTTATATTTGGATTTTCTCCATAACCATATAAGCTAAATAAAAAATTCAAAAAACCAAATTGTTTGTTTTTTTGAGCTCTTTTAAATAGTTTAGGTTAAATTTGTTGAATTTTATAAACTAAGGTTAAAAAAGGCCAAAAACCAAAAGGTAACCCTTTTAAAACCCCATACAACCCCGTTAATGTTGTCCGATCATTCTGGTTTGCAAACTCGATCAAGTAAATGCTGCCTTACACCCCTGTACCAAATTTTATCAAAATCGGAGTTTTGGTTCAAAAGTTATCGTGTTAACTGACATATACATATACAGGGTGTCCAAAAAAAAAGGTTACAGACTTTGGGATGTGATTCCTGATACAAAAGTAAAGAAAAAAGTTCCTATGAAGGTATGTCCGAAAATGCATATTTACCCAGATATCCGCAATTTTGTTTTTTCCACTTAATAATTTTTATTTCGGTGACGGATTGATCTAGGAACTTCATATTTGGCATGGATCTTTATAATACTAATGTCCATTTCCACAATAAAAATTATTTTTTTCCGATGCATATTTTCAAAATGGCGGCCATTTTAAATTTTTAAACTCAAATATCTCAAAATAGGTCAAATTTATAAAAATATTACATAACACAAAAAAGTTGACAAATTAAATTATCTAAACAGTGATATCAAGTTTGTAAGGAACCGGCAACAAATAACGGAGTTATTGTGGTTTTTCTGCAGAAAAACACTGATTTTCCACTATGATTAATGCCAATTTAGGTTATTTTAAGAGAAAAATCTTAATAACTCCGTTATTTGTGAGCGGATCCTTACAAACTTGGTTTTGTTGTTTAGATAATTTAATTTGTCAACTTTTTTGTGTCTTGTAATATTTTTATAAATTTTACCGTTTTTGAGATATTTGAGTTTAAAAATTTAAAATGGCCGCCATTTTGAAAATATGCATCGGAAAAAAATAATTTTTATTGTTTAAATGGACATTAGTATTATAAAGATCCATGCCAAATATGAAGTACCTAGATCAATCCGTCACCGAAATAAAAATTATTAAGTGGAAAAAACAAAATGGCGGATATCTGGGTAAATATGCATTTTCGGACATACCTTCATAGGAACTTTTTTCTTTACTTTTGTATCAGGAATCACATCCCAAAGTCTGTAAAGGTTTTTTTTGGACACCCTGTATACATGTATAATATATAGTATATACATATGGGTGTCTCTGAACTCCTTACCGACCTTTTAAGGTATTATTCCTGGACCAAAGACAAGTCAAAATATCATATTTAAATTGTCCGGAAGTCTTTAGTTGCTCACACAGCCGCCATTTTGTTTTTTTCACATAATAATTTTTATTTCCGTAACGGATGGTTGTATTCAGTTCATATTTGGTATGAATCTTTATCATACCAATGTACATTTTCAAGGAAAAAATTGATTTTTTCCACTGTATATTTTCAAAATGGCGGCCATTTTAAATTTTCAAACTGAAATATCTCAAAATCGGTAAATTTTATAAAAATTTTACTAGACACAAAAAAGTTGACAAATTAAATTATCTAACCAATGGTACCAAGTTTGTAAGGATATAACAACAAATGACGGAGTTATTGCGATATTATCCAAGAAAAACATTGATTTTTCTGTTAAAATGGCCGTTTTATAATGCAAAATCAATGTTTTTCATGGATAAAATCGCAATAACTCCGTTATTTGTTGTCATATCCTTACAAACTTGGTACCATTGGTTAGATAATTTAATTTGTCAACTTTTATGTGTCTAGTAACATTTTTATAAAATTTACCAATTTTAGGATATTTTAGTTTAAAAATTTAAAATGGCCGCCATTTTGAAAATATACAGTGGAAAAAATTAATTTTTTTCTTGAAAATGTACATTGGTATGATAAAGATTCATACCAAATATGAACTGAATACAACCATCCGTTATGGAAATAAAAATTATTATGTGAAAAAAACAAAATGGTGGCTGTGTGAGTAACTAAAGACTTCCGGACAATTTAAATATGATATTTTGACTTGTCTTTGGTCCAGGAATAATACCTTAAAAGGTCGGTAAGGAGTTCAGAGACACCCTGTATATCAATTTGAATGAATGGTGTTTTTGGCTTTGGGGGACCTTAACATGAAAAAGTAACATGGTCCCGGTATTAGGTCTTACCGTGACTACTACCGTAAGAGCGTATTCCCTATAGGTAAATTCGCTAAAACTCCAATATTCAAACAGCCCTGGAGCCCAAACGGTTCATCGGAGAATAACAAATAGGGGGTGCATTTTGTAGCAAATTTTGTGTACTTTAATTTTTATAATATACATTATTTACGAAAAGTTAATAGTTCTTGAGTTATAAGCAAAAAATTACAAAAAAATAAAAATTTTTCACATTTTTTTCCATTTTTGACAATGTTCCGTCAAGAAATTTTGTTAGCAAACCTCAGATTCGGATTCAGCACCCCAAAAAACATAAGAAACAAAAGAAATCAAAACTACCCCAATTTTTTTTCTATGGTAAACACTAATTGACTGCATTAAAATTATTTGAAGAGTAGGCTGATTTATTGTTTTCAAATTGAACAAATGCATAAACTAAGCGATTTATTAAACTTATCGAGGGTTAACCGTTTAAATTTAAATTTACTACCTCACAAAACGCAATAAGATGAACGATTTACATAATTTATGATTGTATAACAACCTATCTCAGATATAGGATAGTTCTGGATTTTGTCTCACAATATGAATCATATAGTTCTTTTACATTTTTACATACCGTAAGCTCACCGTTACACTCCCCATACGGTTGCTCAAGACATACGCCGCCTTTTCGATTATTTTCCCCTCCTTTGTTCCTGCCGCACACAAAAGAGGAGGAATCTCGTTGACTTTCAATCATCAGAAGTGTGATTTTCTTTCTCCGGATCTCAATCATAACAAACTTCGATCGCGGGGCGGGTGCTGGGCCTAAATACCGCGGAAGCTTTGGCGGCGACCCGACGGATCTTTGATCTCCATCGGAGCGGAAAAAAGGGATACGTTGGTTTTGGATAGGAAAACAATGGAAGCCAGATGCAGTCGATGCATCAGATAATAGGTGTATAAAATTATTGTGGCCCTAAAAGAACAAGCAACACTCAAATTCAAAATTTCTTTTGAAACATACGTATCAATAACTAAATTAGAACAAGCATTTTTGTTCTTTAAAACATTCAAAGACTTAACGTAAAAATTAAAGGTAACTTATAATCAGTTTTACATGCATACATTTATGACTAGTTTTTAAAGTAGTTTAAATTGCAAGATAATAAAAATTATAGAAAAATTTATTTTTTTGAACATTTTTTTTATTTTTTTACTTATTTATTCTCTAAAGGACCCACCTCATTTTTGTTCCTAATGATTATTTAAAGTTTTGTAGTGATTATTAAAAACTCTTATTACATTTCTACAATGTAGGGTTTTATAAATTTTTTAAGGAAAAAGTTCTTTATCATTATTTGGAAATCCGACACCGTTGCTCAGTAGTACACCTCAACTTTACAAGGCAGCTGTCTGATTCGACTTCGCTATAACCACAAAAGTGGTTAACTTTTTCTTGCCGGGAAGAAGTTTACAGTTGGTTGCACGAGACGTGAGACAGCCAGCCAGAATTTGTGCTACATATGGGCAGGTTGGCTCTATCTCGTTCAACATAGTGTGGATTGATCATTATAATATTATACAGTAAAATCATTACTAAGGTCTTCATTTCAAATTCAGGCTGTGTGTGGCACAAATCCTGGCGGGCTGTCACACGTCTCGTAAGGTCCTTTATCACCTTACACCCCTAAAAATAAACCGTCACAAATTATTCCCTAAAATTTTAAAGTTAAAACATAATCCAATTGCTACCGGAAGAAATAAATGACAAAAGAAACGGCCGAGTTGTAGGTGGATTGCGAGGGGACATTTGGCTATTCAGCAGCAGTGTTGGCATTTTCTTGTTCCGTCGCATTATTGCCCCTGTAATAAATCAAGTCATCGATTTCAGGGGCGGGCAGGGCAGAAGAAACTGGGGAGGAAATGAATTTGTCACACGAGCGCAGCTGGTGCGGACCCCCGAAAACGAGCAAATAATTTGATATATATCGTCACGTCCTAGGGGGTTGTATCAAATTGAGCAATTATGTTGGATTAGATGGTACTCTAATGCTTTTCAGGTCATGGAACTTACAATTTACAAAGACTACTTAAAATTTCACTCCCATACGAAGGAATGCATAAGATAACCATCATAACACCTAGTTGGCATAGTTGGCACCATACCTAGTTGGATCTGTGCCTAATGTTTTCTTATGCACGTCGCTTCTTCAAGAAGACGTTGATGGTTAACTGGATTTAATAGGATACTGTTGTTGCAATACTGGTGAAACAACTTGGAATGTCTCTGCTAGAGCTAATGAAGTTCAGAAGGTAATATTATGTGGCTTATTCAGGCGTTTGCTATCCCTCTCAGTTTAACAATTTTAAGTTTATTGTAGATGAATTCCGTCAAAGCCTAAATGTTACACATTGAGCTATTTACATTTTAATGTAGAATTTTAATTGTTTTGGAACTAATATAAAATAGTTTCAAGCGAAGAAAAAATATGCGGTTTGAGTTAAATATACCACTAATATTGGCATACTAAATTATAATTATAGCTATGAAACCATCTTACAGTATTTTGAATAAAATATTACTTAATTTGTTTATATTATCCCCACTTGAGTGTTAATTTATTCCAGGGTTTTAATTTTCTCATCCACCAACAAAAGAGATTTCGTAGTGACCTTCAAAGCTTCTGAAGATTCTTTCTCTGTTTTTAGAGCTTTTTTCTCTTCCATGGATTGTTTTGCTCCCCTCTACAAATTCAATACAAAGTCTTAAAAAAAATCTTTACAAAAATTAATATTAATCAACTGAGGAAAGTTACAGTAGTGATTGTGGTGTGACTTTGTATGGAAGTACCTACTTTAAGTTTTAAAATAGTTTGTTGGTTCCGAAACGCACCGGTAAAAGTGATAGAAGCAGTAAAAATAAGCCTGATGAATTAATTGAACTCAAGAACGTACAGAAATGTGATATTATTTGAAGAATAAAATTCTGCATCTTCTACATTAGGCTTATAAGTTACTTTTCTTTCAACTATGTCAAAAGTCCACTTGATATGGATACATTTTGCGATTGCCATAAAGGTTTTGAAGGACTTTCATCCTTCAAATGAAAACACACAGCTCACACGCTTGATTTATCCTGAGGTTGATATTTTAGTACAGTTTTACTATCGCTCGTATTGTTGAGTTTCTGGACTATAAAAGAAATATATGGAGAATTTTCCCACAAATTTACACTATACATTCACCATTTTAGATTATCTCGATGAATATATATAATTTATCATAGTCGAGAAGTCATTTGAAAAAATTATCATTACTCACCTTAGAGAATATCCTGGGGTTGATCCAGGACTTGACCGGGTCCGCTTCTTCCTGCAGGAGCTTCTCCGCCAGGACTCGGCGTTGCGCCGCGGAGAGAGCGGGGGCCCCCTCGCCACTACCGCCACCGCCGCCCTGGGGCGTCCTGCAACACAGGACACGGTAGTGATGAGAGTTATTGCCTTAACGAAAAATAACTAATAACATTTGAGGCATTTGCAAAACAACAGTTACTTACTAAAACGTTATCTCGAAAACGACAGATTAGGGAACCGGATTGATTAGAATTTAGACAGTTCTGAATAACCATTGTTGTGGTAACGAGTAGGAAGAAGAACGATTATCATCTATACAGTTCTTTAGGAACGGAATAACTGTATGGATGATAACGATTTTAACTCATAACAACTAGTACACGGTTTGGAGAGGAAAGTAAACCGTTTGCATGAAGTTGCATAATATTGTCAATACTACCCACTACAGCATGTTTACTTAAGAAAATAAACTCATATTCTTTACATCTTAAACCATCATATTACAAATACACTCAACAAAGGAACAAAATAATGTTTTTAGTAATAACAATTACTGCTAAAAAAATGGTAACAAAATTTGGTCACACTGTACACTTCTTGTTAAATCTGGAGATTTCAATTGAGGATACACTTCTCTGACAATTATCACTAAGATGAGGGACAAATCATTGGAAGAGGGACTTCCGAGTTCTCTAGATTGAAGCCCTCTCAACAAATATTTTAGGAATATGTCTAAAGTAAATCATATTAAACAAAATATTGAAGAACTCTAGTCACTTTGAGAAAGGAGTCCATAAATTTACTTAAGACAACATTTTTATAAAAGTTAATGTTGATCTGTTAAAACATAGAATATAAAAAAATATCATTAAAATTGTGTAAATTTAATTTAATGAATTTGTATGAAACTAAAATGTATAAATATTTTTTATGTTTCCAAATTTGTATTTCAAATCATTAGTTGCATTGTTAAATAAATATAAATGTCCTTTAACAATGGCTCATTAAGAAATGTTTATTTGAGGTCCTATAGTTGACAATAAACTTAAATTTGAACTTCATTCAGATAAATTTACAGTATACTTCAACTGAAATATTTGTTCCTGAATCATATCAGATATTATTAATGGGATCTCGATTAAAATGTAACTTGCGTTTTATTAGTGTTAAACAAATTTTAAAAATCAACGAATACAATCATAAAAATATAAGATAATACTCGTATATTTTATATTAATTTAAATGTATATATTTTTTGTAAAAGTGGTCTTTAAATGCTTTGATTTTTAATACGTACTACATCTTAAAATAATACTGTATAATTATAACTATATGCATAAATTAGGATGGTTTTGTGAGATGAAAACGTACTAAAACAGTTACAACTATTCAAGAAGACCATTGCAAGTAACAAGTATTCTTAGCATTTCCCTTTGTAAAGATAAGACGTTCTGTAAATATGCTTCTTAACAAAATTGCGTATAAAGAAGCATTAAGAGCAATTTTATATCTTGCAAATGTAGGGAACAAAACAGAGCTTCGCCGTTATCTTGCTTTATCTTGTGTTTTAATGTTCTCTAAGTAAACCCAATGAAATTGCTTTTGAAGACTTTAACTTGCAAAGATTGTCTATCTTTATACTTATTAGGTTTAACTATCAGTGTTACCCTCTTTCTTGAATTACTCCAAACAAAAACTTGTCTTCCCTGCAAAGTCATCTACAGAAACTATTTACTTAAATCTTAATGAAAACTTTGAACGAAACATAACATAAAAGAGAAAAAAACTTCCAAAACGTAAAATAGTATTTCATTTTAAATCGAAAACAAATTGATAAAAATGTTTGAATGTGCATGCTTTGTATGATAACCTAATATTTCATTTATTTTTATTTATTTGCTTCATTAAAAGGTTTTGTACATGAATTAATAGTAAAACTATAAAACGTTAACTCTTAACGAACAAAAACATTGTATAGGCAAATTGTTTATCCAAGTATATTTATCACAAAAGACCCATAGGTTGAAATAGCAATAGAGTACATTAACTGAAAAATCCTAAACTATAATACGAGAAGAGTTTGTGGTGTTGTATTTTCCACCGATCTCTGAATCCAAACTATTCTAAACGTTGCATTTAAGAGTGTTTTGGCTCAAAAATAAATTTGGAAACAGAATCAACCCCAAGAAAAATCTACTTTTGTATAAAATTAAGTTTAAAAATTGTTATATTTAGCATTGGTTTTATGTGTTGTTAATTTGGTAACGAAATAGTAAGTAAAAACAAGGGTAAAAATAAAAGAACACTGCTTTAAGCATTCTTTTTTTAACCAGCTGTTAACTGCTAAGAGAAACTATTAGTTTTTTTTTTACTGAAAAACTAGATAACCTAATTATCATGATAGTATAACAAGTTAATTAAAACCCACGGGCTAAGCTCGGTCAACCTGGTATTCAATTTTAAGCGAGAATAATTTGTTGTACAAATGTCAATGGCCTAGTTATAATTAATTCAAGCATTGGTCGTCTAATTTAACCAATTACCCAATAGTGTAAATATTTGACAAGCCAAAGCCTTCATGATTAAATGACAGCTAAGGGAGTTTATTTTTACCCTGGCATTTGTACCGGGTGAAGGACAAATCACGGTAGATTCGTCAGGGGTCGCCGTCTACTGATAAGCTGCAGCTCGTTAAGGGGCAGTGATAAGAAGGGGGATTTGAGAGTGAGAGGGGGAGGGAGATCAATTGACCTTGTGATTAATTAAGGGGGACACGTCCCTTGGAAGTCTTTAGGAGGTAATCCCATTTACAAATATAACAATAAATATGAAAATGCAAAGAAAGTATTTTGTCTAGCGCAATTAAATAAGGATAAAAGGGCCCAGAAACTATTAAAATACAGTATTCAACACTTATTTAAATAGAAAAAACTGCTTCGTTTGAGGACAGACGATTACAGACATTAATTATAATAGCAAATTTAGTTTATGGAAATACATATAACTATTTAGTTTTATGATTGATTATCATCAAACTTAGACAATTATTGCATAGTTGTTTAACACTTTTCAAACATTACATTCGTTGACTGAAATTTTATACAAATTGAAAAAGTGTATGTTTAGTATAAAAGTGTATGCTTGCGCCTAAATGACTAAATGAAAATATAAGACGATTTTTCCTTTGATTTTTAGAATCAGTAAGGCTTCCACAAAACACTGGAAGTGCTGCAGATTTACTGACTGGAATATCGAAATGAGCGTGTAATGGACTTTACACGGCCTTATCATTTAATGTTCTGTAACTTCCAGCGTTATTGTGCCCAGACGTATTTAAAACACTCCCTTTATCTCGGGCGACTAAATAAAGTCTCATTACGGTTTAACTCACATTTGTTAAATAAAAAGGCAACCTTTTACATTCATGGATGGTTTTTTAATCAATGTTTTTACCTATTAAAGTTAGATTGTACGAAGAGTTAAGTTGTTTGAATGATTTATTATTATTATTATTACTGTATAACAACACCAACTTGTTTATTTTATTAATAAATTGAGTTAAAGTATTGAAGTAATGAGTTGAAGTATTAAGTTCAATAGTTAAACAATATATGGATAAGTAAATTACTTGTGAAGCAGTTACTCGTGATTAAAATCTGAAAAAAACTTTTTAAACGCCTTAAATAAAATTTTTACATCAACTAAAATCGTTAATTTTTTAAGGTAAATTAAATATGTTGGCCTACACAAAAAATTTTTAATAATCACAATACATTTTATTGCCGCCTTAGAAACAGTTAACATCGAACCTTGTTATTTTATATTTGTCTCTTAATCTTCATCTACTTAATCTACTTAAATTGTTAAGAATTTGTTTAAGATAATTAAATTAATCTTGTAGGTTGACTATTCCAATGCGACCTTTGTTTGAACAGTAGGCCTACAGGTACCGAGTATCCCACAAGATACGTATTAAATACATATGTAAAAGAAATAACTTCTAGTCTTAATTGATTCTGATAATGAACAAAATGTCAGAACATCAATAATAGTGAAACATAATAGTGAATTTTCGTTTAAGCAGTATTTGCAAGACAATTTCAAATTAATTCTTTTTTTACGATGTTACTTAAGTAAATAAAATTAAAGAAACATAAAAGAATTTTATTTGATTCGTACAATTTATGTAAACTGAATTCCATCAATCCTATGCACTGCTGGCAACAATTAAAAATGAATCATAAGTGTTATTAAAAAAAATTTTGTTTGCTAATTTTGTTGTTGCGCCATTTTGTTTTGATAGATCAGAATCAAATTAGACTTGGGGTTATTTTATCATCTTATATAATTGTTATATCTGTAAAGTTCAAGTTTGTTACGTAATCGACACGTCTATTTTATTAATCCTAAAATAGCGACTTCTTTGTGAGATAACCGGTACATCAAACTTTTATAGATTATAGTTTTTCAACAATATACTTTTAAAGTTAAGAAGTTTAAAATGTTTTCGAGGTTCCAAAAGAATGTGAACCTTATGTAATTACTTTTATTGCCTTTTTAAGTGCGGGATTCCAAAGCACTCAGGATCATTGCCAAGAGCTGCAAGTTTCTGCGAATGCTTATTTTCCTAAGACGGTGGATTGTTGCTAGTTAAGACATTCTTTGTTTTAATGCAAATCTGTGTATTTAAATATAAGCAAGAACCTTTACAATTATGTGTTACTTTTATAACACAAACAGTCAGTATGAGATGTACGCCTTACAAAAATAATTGTTCATAAAAATAGAAAAAGACTGGAAAAAGTATATCTAGAATTTTAAAATGGCCAACCGCTCTAGTAAGCATTACATTAATTAATGCGTTTTCTGATTTAATTTTTGTAAATTAAGTGAAAATAATTCAGGAATAGTACGTTTTAAGCTTTTATACAATTTCATCTTATTACTATCTTTTAAAAGAATATTTGGTAGTCACATTATTGTAGGCTATATGAAATATCAAAGGTTTTAAGATGTTAATTTTGAATGTTAATTTTGACATTAAGTTAAGAGTTTTGATTTCAATTAACGATATAGAAGTAAGAAAGTCATATTACATATATCTTGCATTAATTTGTTCATAGATTATGTCAAGAATGTAAAAATTAAGACTTCCCAGCAAAGTAACCGACCCCCTATTTATCACGTGAAGGTGATTAACCCCTCTTTGATTTGTCACCTGATTTGTGCCCTGCACATCGGCTACTGCCCATGATAGTGCGCCCCATCCGTGTGTATTTCACGTCTAATGGCCACGCAGGGTCTAATGGAAGCGTTGATGGGTGTTATGATCAGCCACAGTTGTAACTCACTCACTTCTTATTCATCACTCCAGGGCGGTAGGCGGAGTGAACACCTTGGCTCGAGTCAGGGAACGAAATTATTTTCTCTGTCTTGTTGTGTGCCTGCAAGATTTTCACCACACGAAGCGTATGTTGTTTAGATATAATTGACATATCAGAAGACGTAGATAAAATAAATAATCCTGAATTATAAGAAAATGAACAATTTATAGGTCTGATAAAAGAATATTCTCGTATTTGAGTATGTTAAATTTATCCAAGGCTCTTTCAGAAACCAGTTTGAAATATGAAGGTAAATTAAGATTGTCCTGTAATTTCATTTTGATGTAACTCAAATATAATCTATATTCCAAAAGTTATATTTTATATGTTGCTATTGTAATACTAGCCTCTGTTCTTTTTTTTACTTACATCTACAAGACAATTTTTTTATAAATCATATCTAAATTTCTTTACAAATATAAATCCAGCAAGAATGGCTTATGATATATTTTTTTACTGTAACATATGTAACGAGGTGGCCCGTGCGCAAATTGCGCATTTTATGATTCTGTATGAGAGAAACTCACCTAAAGAACATGTATGTTGTTTATGAAGTGACAGAGATCTATTTTTGTTTACTATCTGGCTTTTAAAACTCATCTGAAGGTAATCAGCTGTTAAATTACAATTCACATTAAAGAACTTGCAATAAAAGTTGGTCAACATTTTAAAGCGCCCTCTAGAAATAAATCAAAGGCGAGGGGGGCGAAGCCCGAAACAATATGACCTTTTTAATTATGATTCGTCACTGCGGTATATCCTAAGCTTTAAAATGACACCTCAATCTTAAAAATCGGTTCAGTAGGTCGAAAGAAAAAGGGACGTAACAGACGAAACCCTTATAGAAATAAGAATATAGACAATTTTGTAAGTAAAAATTTGTTGTTGGGCACGTCAATAAAAAAAAAATAGTATGATGTTTGATCTTCTAAATGTAAGTAACGATCAGTTATTGAATAAATTTAGCTACATTAAATGTGATGTGTTTAAACCAAACAAAAAATTAATATAATTGTTGTATAGCAGTGGAAAATGTGTGCATTCACGTAATGTTTCGGTGTAAAGGAAGCGGAAGTCGATGTCATATAAAATTCAAGGACGTTCCCCGAGAATATAGACCTTCTTCTCAGGCTAACGTGGAAAATTCCTGATAGCAAGTACTAAACCGTACTGTTATAAACAATAAGTGTACACTTGGAAAAGAACTTAACATTTAACTCAAGTTGTTTATCCTATTTTTATGGGCGGAAGTGTAAGTTTAATATTATAACAATTGTATAGTTTCTACGCAAATCTGTAAGGCTTATTATAATAATTTGATAAGGTGAAAAATTTGTATACGTTTATATCGTCAACAAAAACAATGTGCAATGGTTATTGGAGGGTGGTTAAAATCTAAGTTTATTTTTCACCCCTTATTGCAGATATTTCATTACAGACATTCGTGAAAAAAGGCTACTTAGCGAAGTTTAGCGAATATAAGGTGATTTTTTTGTTTAAGTTTAACTGCTGCATATGTCATCTAACTTAACTAAATCTACGTATTTGTTTAAAGTGTGTTTTAACGTGGCAATTTCGCTTTTTTTACTATGGCTCAGATTACTATATAACAAGATTGAGAACTTCCAATTATCATCCATTTTGTGTTTGGTATTTAAAAATAGTTAATCAACCATAATTCTCATTTCTTAAAAATGGATGAATACAAGATACGTTTTTAGTTCATATATCAGTATTAAACGTCAATAGAAGTTTAAAAGAAGGAAATATTTTAAGAAAACAAATGTACATTTTCAAATTTTTACACAATAAAAACAATTATTTTAACCCAAATTCCTTGTAATCCCTCCATTTGTGGAATTTGTTTGAATAATTCAGTGGTCAGGTCAACATTGTAATACAAATCGTTTGTAAACAGCGTTGGGGATTATGAGTGACAGAAGGCGAATCGGATTTGACACGTTACATTGCAAACTGACAGTCGAGCAGAGCTGAGCTTCATTTGTCATTATGTTCCGCTGGTTACCATGCACTTTATTGTTGTGTCCAGCATTAAATAAAGCATCACGTGTTGATGCCATGAGAAAGATCAGAAAATCTAGACTACGTTAAACCAATTTAAGATTTACATTAAATATAGTATAAACTTTCATCCATGACCATGTTAAGAACCTCATTTGTTTGTGTTTTCTATGTGTACTCACACAATGACTCATTGGTACAAGCGTTGTTGCACTTAGCCGAACATCAAAGAGAATGTAGTTACACTCCCTTTCATTCACAATGCTTTGACGTTTGCGACAAAAGAGCAAGTACATTTAGACAAACAATACTTTTTATATTTTTTTTTAAACGTCATCGATCGATAGCAATAAGAAAAACTAGGGCATTTTTTATGCGTAGCTAAATAAATAAATATTTAGGAAAAACTATATTTGTTCTGTGTTAAACGTTTTTTTTTTCTTTTTTTTATTGGAAAATATTACGAGTGGTAACATTTTTATAATAAACTTATTTTGTCTACAAAAAATGTTAATACAAAAATTTAACATGTTTTATTTTAAATTTGTTTGTTTTAACCGATGGTACAAAAATTTTATCCTGTTTGCTATAGTTTATTGCATGACAAGTTTATTATTTCCATTCAAGGTTCTAACTGTTTTAACCTTAGTAATAAGCGACAACATCAAGTCTATATAACAAGTAAAAACTAAAAGCTATGCAATCACCTTCCTGTTGTATCGGAGACACATGATATATCCACCAATAATGATTTATGTCACAGCGGCGGTGATGAGGTAAGGCAAAATTCAAGTTCACTTAACTTAGATATTTTCTACTGATGAAGAAATTTATGCTGATGGCATATGATTACGCTAAAATTACTTCTAACGAAAATGCTTTTCAATATTATAGAGACCTTAGAAGAGAATATAAATATGCCATTAATGCTGCTAAGAAGATGGCTTACGCTAACCTAATCAATGAATCTACAAATGTCAACAAGGCTGCTTGTCAAATTGCTAAGAATGAAATGGGGTCAACTCCACGCTACGTGAAGAAACCAGAGGCCGAGAAATTCGCCACTTACTTCTCCACTGCTGTCGAGGATGTACGTGCTAGTTTGCTAACAACAACCATAGACGCTTTGGATTTGGCCAAGACCCGTGCTGAGGATATTCCAGAGTTTAGTTGGAGGAATATTACTGCGATTGATGTTATTAACATGGTGAACAAGTTTAAAAGCTCTAAATCTAGAGACATGTTTGATATTTCTAACAATCTTATTAAGGCTGCGGTCTACCCCAACCAAAACAACAACAATGCCGAATGCCGCCTCGCGGCCGTAGCGCTAGGCGCTGCAGTGGTTTACGGGGATCGTGTTTCAGAATTAACCGATTAAGATAGAGATTAGCTGTTAACTTTTTCCAAAAGTAGAAAAAAGGATCTAGTTGGCTATCTTTTTAGAATTTTTAACCAAAATTTCTAATTTCAGTAATAACTGTCTAAAATCATCTGTTTTTTAGTTTTGTAAATGCAGAGGTTTACGGGGATCGTGTTTTAAAAATAACCTCTTAAGATAGAGATTGCCGGTTAACATTTTTTTAAAGTAGAAAAAAGGATCTAGTCGGCTATCTTTTTACAATTTTAAAATAAAATTTCTAATTTCAGCTATAACTGTCTAAAATCATCTGTTTTTTATCGATTTTTAACTGAAGTTTTCTATTGGTTTTAATGAACTAATTACAAAAGTGTAACAGAGGAAAATTAGTACCGTAATTCTTCTTTAATATGACACCTTATTTATAGCTCTAGGCTTCATTTAGCAGAAGATAACACGATTCTAAAAAAAACCCTTGCATTTGGGTGCGCGCTAGGGGTAGACCGAGGTGGTCCCGGGCTCCGGTCTACCCCTGGCGCGCACCCAAATGCAAGGGCTTTTTAGAATCGTGTTATCTTCTGCTAAATGAAGCCTAGAGCTATAAATAAAGTGTGATATTAAAGAAGAATAACGGTACTAATTTCCCTCTGTTACACTTTTGTAATTAGTTCATTAAAACCAATAGAAAATTTCAGTTAAAAATCGATAAAAAACAGATGATTTTAGACAGTTATAGCTGAAATAAGAAATTGTATTTTAAAATTCTAAAAAGATAGCCGACTAGATCCTTTTTTCTACATTAAAAAAAAGTTAACAGCCAATCTCTATCTTAAGAGGTTATTTTTAAAACACGATCCCCGTAAACCTCTGCATTTACAGAACTAAAAAACAGATGATTTTAGATAGTTATTACTTAAATTAGAAATTTTATTTAAAAATTCTAAAAAGATAGCCAACTAGATCCTTTTTTCTACTTTTAGAAAAAGTTAACAGCTAATCTCTATCTTAATCGGTTAATTCTGAAACACGATCCCCGTAAACCTCTGCAGCGCCTAGCGTTACGGCCGCGAGGCGGCATTCGGCATTGTTGTTGTTTTGGTTGGGGTAGACCACAGCCTTAAGAAAGTTATCCCTGTAATTGCACAGCCTTTGGCCTGCTGTATAAATGCCTGTGTTTCACAAGGGGTTTTTCCCCATCAGTTGAAGTTATCTAAGATAAGCCCAATTCACAAAAAGGGCTCTAGAGATAAAGTTGAGAGCTACAGGCCGATCTCTGTGGTACCCGTGTTGTCCAAGGGTTTTGAAGCAGCTTTCAAAATCCAGGTTAGTAGTTTCTTTGAAGACAATCACATGTTATCTCAAAAGCAACATGGCTTTAGACCTGGGAGGTCCACGATGGGCGCAGCCGGGGTACTTGTCTCTGCTATCACTGAAGGATTTGAAGCCAACAGTATCACTTCAGCGATCCTTTGTGACCTGAGCAAGGCCTTCGACTGCGTCGACCATGGCATCCTATTGAAAAAAATTGTCCTTGTATGGTATCAATGGCAACGAATTAAGTTTTCTTGAATCTTATCTGTCAGATCGTTGCCAAAAAGTTTTTAGTGGTGATGGTTGGTCATCTCAGGTCCTTGTGAAGCACGGTGTGCCGCAGGGATCGGTTCTGGGGCCTTTTTTATATGTCGTTTTAATTAATGATTTAGATTCAAATGTTTCTTCCCAGTCCACTTTGTACGCTGATGACGTAACTTTTTTCAAACCGACCAGGCTGAAACAAATCTCAATATTTTCATGAGCAATGTGATGCAAGAAGCCAGTATTTGGTACAATTCAAATAAATTGTTGCTTAACTTAACAAAAACACAAATGATTAATTTTAGCTTAAGAAATGATGTTCATAATGATGTAAATGTAGTTAATCTGTTAGGTATTTCTTTAGATGTAAAGTTGACATGGTCCAATCATATCAATGAATTGTGTAAAAAGTTGTCACGTTTGATTTATGTTATTAGGCATCTTAGGAATTGTTTACCTGTCAACTACATGAGAAATATATACTTTGCTTTGTTTCATAGTGTCATGGTGTATGGAATTTTGTACTGCGGGAACAGTCCCTCAGCTCAAAGAGTTTTATATATAAGATAATTTATTAAAATTACACCTTCTTTCCCCACTGGAAAAGCTACAAAACAAAGGATACTAAAACAAATAAATATTAATACTACAATAATTTTGAATATGATGTTCATGATGAATATAAATGGTTCCGTAAGATAGATATAGAGTGTTTTAACGCCACAATTGAAATTTTGGTTAGGATATCCCTATTTAATTGAAATTTTTTCCAAAACAAACATAAAAAATTTGGAATAGTGCCTCTGGATCTAATAAGCAAACCAATGACTTCTACTTTCTTTAGTTTGTATTTGTCTTGAATGAAAGGAATGGTTGCCTCATATATTTTTTTCTTTTCTTTTTTTACAAAAAAAGTTTTAAGAATTATTACTTTTTCTCCTTATTTAGCTCATTGTAAGCCATTATTTATAAGTGAAAAAATCCTGACTGTCGTAAATCACTTTATTATGGAATGTCTTATTGATGTAAAAATTAATCTTGGTAATTTACCATTGAACACTGATGTACATAGTTATGGTACTAGGAACAGGCAAAATATTCATAGAAACTTTAATAGGTTGAGATTCACACAAAAATGTCACAAGGAGATTGGTATGATTCTCTTTAATAAGCTCTCTCCAGAAGCTCACTATGTTTCTAACATAAAGTTTAAGAAGTCTGTTAAGAACTGGTTATTGTTGAACCCTATGTATGATTTTAAAGAGGTTTTTGAACACAACTTGTCTGAAATAAAATTTTAACTTCATGACTAATATTAATATAGGCCTATGTATGTTATAACATGACTTGACCTATTGTACCTCATGTATTTAATGATCAAATAAATATTGTCTATCTATTGTCTAATATTTATTTATATATTAATTTACATTTTCTAGTCACGCCCTTACATGCAGTATTGCATGCATCGAAGATTCATCTAAAAATTGGGATACAGTATTGGGATTTAAGTACTTAAAGAGGCTGTGGAAGTGGTTGATTAACAAAAATAGTCAACCACCAATTTCTTGAATTTTGTTGGTGATTGTTCTTCTATAATATGTTTGGGGCATTTGTTGTAAATCTTTAAGCATAAGTATAAAAGAGATTTTTCTAGAAAAGTTGTTCTATGGATTTGGTACTGCAATGTTTTTAAATTTTTGTTATGATAGTGATAATGTTAAATATTAATATGATGTATAATATTAAACCAAATACAAACCGTAAGAAGTTCATTATGATACAGCTTATAGACCAATGAGAGCTCGCCATGATAAAAATATTCAATCAACTGACTGTTCCATTAGATTATTTTTTTAGTATCTTTATGTGCTCATAATTAAAATATATTATGAGCTACTTACTTATGTGTATAACTTTAAAGAGAGTGCTCAATGTGAGAGTGGCCAACGATTGGGTCAAGCTATATAGTTTGTGGCTACGTTTTGAATGGGTGACCGCCTAACATGTTCACTTGTTTTTAACCGTTTTATTAAAAGTGCTTTACAAAATTTAAGTTGGTCGTAGATAAAGTAGTTTATGCAATGATTGCGATCTGTCTTTATAATATAATCGTTGCATATTGTACAATTGTAGTTGAGCCTATTATCATGTAAAATGTTACCGAATGAACTAGAGCGACAGATCAGTGACCCCACAACCCATCGGTCCCAGGTTCGAACCCGAGTGACGGAATTGCAATCACAAACATGAGCGGTCCCATCTGGATAGCCTATATGACTTACCTTACTCTTTGAATCACCACCAAGGTTTATTGCTGTATGGTGACGGCCAGTCTAAAAAGTAGAGTTATTGAGCTGTGATAACTTTCGTACAAAAACATACAATCTTTATCACCACCGGAATACCTCCAGGAACTTTATCTCCAGGGACTCCACTGCATTTCGTTGAAGAACTACAGATAAAGCGATTCATCCGTTTCCCTGTATAGCGCCACCCCGGGACTATATGTCCCCTGTAGGCACCGGTTATCGTGTTCTTGCGTCACACCATTATGACGACGCTGAGGGCAAAGTCTGCCATCCTTGTCATCCCACATGGCTTGAGGACTATCCGCTGCCGGATGCAGGTGATAACAATATATATTTTGAGTAATAAATTTCAATAACTGTTTGAAAAAGTAAATTTGTAATGGAAGCAAAATAATCTGAAAAATAAACGTTGTTTTCAGAGAAAAACATGCTGCCTATTGTCATGTTATATACTACCAAAGAGCATTTTAATTTCCATGCTATACTTATTTCGACAATATTACAATATGAAGATATAGCAAAGTAATTTAAGTTTAAATTGTTACAGCTATTTTCTATTTTAAATACGTAGAAAATGGCATATGATTTTTAATACCACTTTAAATTCATTTCCTTAGAACTCAATTTTTTACCTGCATTTTAGTATAGTAACTGTTTGTCCGAGCTTGTGCTCGGCAAAATTATAAACCGCCACTTTCTATTTCAAGATAAAACTCGTTCGTTCCGCTCAATTCCTCCTTCCTTTTCTTAACGAACTTATTCGTTCCGTTCAATTTTCAGGCTTCAGGGTGCTGCACTTTGGTATAAATTTGTTAAACAAAATTTTGAAAAGTGTTATTTTGGTTTATTTCTCCAATTGCCAGCTAATTTTGGTTAAATTTACAAAACCACAAAATGGCTATAAGATGAGATAAGATGGACATGGTCATTTGCAGGGGATGTAGGACGGAAACAAAAATTTTTCAATCTTACTACTAGCTTCAATTATTAACTTGTTGCCAAAAACCCCATTGAAATCAAAACAAAAGATTTAAAATGGAAATTTTTCAACCAATGCTTGTAATGTTAAAAATGGTAAGCATTTTACAATAATGTATTTTTAAACTACTTTTTTTGAAAATAAATATCCCATTTTATATTGTAGATAATATGAATGTTAAATATGTTTGTAAAATTAAATTCCAAGTGAAACTCTTATGTCGCTGGTTCCCCGCCTTCGGTTCGGGTTGCTGGGACTTCATTGTACAGGAATCTCCTCTAAGACTGACACTCTAATGACATTCCTGACATCCTTGTTGCAACAAACACAGAATATTCTGAAAATATTCACTCAAATAATATAACAAAGATTCTGGTTCTGCTGGGTGCTTATTGTTTCCTACGACGATGGATTTACTTTAAATCACAAAGTATGGTTTGAGGTCCCTTTACCATTTTGCGTTGAATAATTTTAAACCTATATTATATCCTCATAAGAGGCAATGCAGTTGAAACAATTGGTAACCTTTCGGTCAATTTACTTTTCAGTAACGATTACTAATTTTATACTCTAAAACAAGCTCCGTTTGTACGGGCAAACTTTTTTTCGCTCCAAGGATTTTTTATTTTTTGGTTGATTATGGGAGTTTTGGCCACCATGAATCGATTGGCGTCGGTCCCATAGCTGGGAAAAATCCGGTTTTCGGATTTAAAACCTTTCAAAGTTCCCATGTTATCCTAATGGAGGTTTTTAAATTAACAAAAATCAGCTGATAACTGTAGATAAAACCAATGTGTTATATCTTTAAAGGAAAATAATTATATCAAATAAGTGCAGTACCCTTCGGCCTGGCAAGTGAGCGAAGCGAACGAGCTCATCTTAAAAATCAAGAGGGCGAGTGAGCGGAGCGAACAAGCTTTGTGTGAGAACGAAAGTAATAATTTTACCGAGCTTAAGCTCAGTCCCCCTGGTACTACTATTTTATGTGGAGTGCAAAAACACGTTTCATTGTACGGTATACAAAACATTTTGATATAAATGGAAAAATGTTTTCTCATTATTTATACTTCCAACACTGCAGTACATTGTTTTATTGTGAACTCTGTTATAGTTTTTATGAAGGTGAGTAATGGCCTAATCAGGTCAGTAATAAATTAAATGTTTGCCTTATTCTGCTTACATTATGTCTCATTGAAAAAGTTATATCCATCCTGCTATGTGATGTATGATTGAATAGATTTTACTTATCTTGTTTATGTCGGTTGTCTGATTGAAAATATTGTACCCATCCTGCTTACGTGATGTCTGATTGAACTCCAATTATTGTTGTTACAAAAACCAGTTACTCTTTCAGGCGTTGATTAATATTTCTCTAATATTTAAATATAAAATATTAGTAGATGTGATCGTGGAAAGTCGAATGTCTTTCCTTGTGAGTGAATAAAGAATGCAGCATATTCCATAGAATGGCGCATATCACAATCGAGTGATTCCCTGTACGGAAAGAATTTAACTACACGTATTTCTCTATTCTGTTGGATTATCAAAAGTGAATCTACAGAATTAAATAACAACTACCCTTTTTACCTACTAGGTTAGAACCCATTACTCGGTGTTATCAAACTTCGGAGGGCTGGCTGCATATGATCCTGTCCTGGAGTGGTGCTGCCATGGACCACGCCCCACATCATACATTTGACAGGTACTGCAACTTGCAATAAACCAGCTTTCGATATCCACTTATCAAACCCATCAGGCTCCAGTTCCGCCTGTCCCACCTGTATCGGCTTAGCGTCAACAGGTGGAACTGAGGACCTACTCATGGCGTATGGTGGAGCCTGAGGGGCGTTAGTGAGGTACAATCATTATTTTTGTGTAAAGGCTGACATCAAGTGCAACTTCGGTCATTAATCGAGTTTTGGTTTTTACATCACTAAGAACATAGGAATTAATAGTTTTGTTTTTACTGTCGAGGAATAATTAGTTTACTTGCAAGCTTACTTACAAGCAAGAAGGCCATTTATTTAGCTAAACTTGTTCAACGACTCTGGGTAAGAGCTAAAACATGATTGTACAAAATTATTAGTCAAGTATGAGTAACCCCATATATATGATACGTGAAGCCGTTTTTGTTAACTCAACTCCCCTTTATTTCAATCCTAACCATTTAAATGTCTGAAAATTCGTCTCAATTCACAGTTTTGCTAATATTTGTCCTCGTATGACTGGTAGAAACTGGTTAAACTGGTAAATATATTATATTTACTATCATGTACTATAATAGTATTATATAAATATATATATATATATATATAATTTTATATATATATTATATATATATTTATATATATATATTATATATATATATGTGTGTGTGTGTGTGTGTGTGTGTGTGTGTCATCCAAGTTGTGGTTTCAAATACGTCGAATTTAGAAACTGTTCATGTTCTCGAATTACATACAATGAAAAATTTATGACCATTGACATAAATACAGCTTTTGTAAGAAAGTGTATTTATTATGTATAATACGACAGTTTATTTTAATTGAAATCTCATACTTCACATTACATAGCTTTAAAATATTATTGATAATTGGGAATACTTCGATGAACTAAACAAATCATTCCTACCAATCTTATCTGACTATTGATATTCGAACAAGAATCATTAAAACTGAGATATTATTGCAATAACAGCAAAGAAGATTCTATCTACATATGAAATCGGAATCGGCTGAAAATTGCATTTGAATTGGAAAATCCGCTTAACCCAGATGGAGAAACGCAATATGACGCGTGATTGACTTTTGAGGGCTCCGATGACGCGGGGCTCTTATGGGTCTGATTCAGGGGGGGGGGTCGGTGGAGTGCCGGTGATAACATTTTTTTTAGAGGCAACTGTTATTGTTGTTTATTACATTTAATGTAAATCTAAGTATTTTATTCGATGAAATAGAATAGTTTTTACTTTTACATGCTTACATTTCTATTTCATTAACACACAGTAGTTATTTTAAATGTAGTAAGTTTTCCGAATCTAACTGCCTACATTACACTCATACAAATCCAATACATTTTCCGTTTAAACATGATACATATAAAATGGTAGGTTTTTATTCAAAACATGTCTTAATAGTGAGTTATGTCAGCTAAAAAAATAACTTTCAAGAAGATAACAACAACTATACAATTTTTCTTAATTTTCTTTTAATTAACATTAAAAAGATAATGTTTTTAACACGAAAAAATAATATGAAGAAGTCAGGAGAGAACAACCGTCAAATTTCTTCAGAGGACAAGTGAGGCTTAGCAAGTGCGAGGTATAAAGTTGTCGGGGGGAATGCTTAGTTATTTCCAGCCGCAGACACACGTTACTGGGCTGGTTTAGAGAAGAATGTCAGCCGACAAAGTCCTTTAAATCCGCTTATAAACTTAAGTTGTATTTATTTTATTATATTTTAAATTATCCTTGGTAAGTAAATAACTTAAGTTTAGATAGATAGAACTCTAAAATTCTCCAGCCAACATAAATTAGATTTAAAAGAGTCACTTGTTTCAACACGTTAATCAGTCCCCCTATTCCAAAAAATAATACTAATTTTCGGCAAGAATATTTCAATTTTTTACTATTACATTTCTACTAGCTTTTAATTTGTGTCAAGTTAAGTTATTTACATCATCTTCAAAATTAAAAGTAACACTTTGTCATCTGAATTTTACTTTCACACTTCTTATCTTTGGCCTCTTTATTTAAGATAGTAAAATGTTGATTTAATTCATTGGAGCTCCAAATTTACAGCGTTTGAGCTTGTCTTACAATACTACATTTGAGAAAAGTCTTGAATCTAAAAAGTGGCCTGAATTTTGTAAATAATATTAACGGTCATGGTGTGTTTTTTTTTTTATTTGTTTAAGAAATTGAAGGTTGCGGTTATCTGTAGTTTGCATCAACCCCAAAATGTGTCATTCCGATATAAGGTTTAAAGAGTGTTAACGCTAATATTATGTATACTGTGTGGCTAAACACGTTAGACTAACTCATAGAACAAAGAACTTACCACTATTATACTAAAGTTTTAGCAATTAAACTGGTTACCAACCAATTATTCAAAATATTATTTTTTAGTTTACGTGTTGCACTTAAAGCATTGAGGTTCTACAAGTCTGATGTCTCTCTTCTTCACTCTTGCACACGCGTGCACGCCGTCGCCGCCGCCTTACCTTCGGGCCGGATTCTCGATGAAACTGAATCTTATTTAATGACATTCCCGACATCGCTCGAGCCTCTCACCTAAGATGTTTATTGCTTCCAGACAATCTTAATTTACTAATATAATCCTTTTATTTTAAATGGACCACGTTCTAAAAATTTTTTGGAGAAACATTTCTATAATTTTTTTCTAAATTGGAAAAGTTCATTAATTTAAGTTTGTAGTTTTTCTCGACCTTTATTACATTCTCTGATTTGTTCAAAGAAATACGATTCAAAATGGTCCTTATGTAATTAAAGGTTGGAGAGAAATATTTTTTAAAATAATTGTTTAACTAAATTAAGTAAATCATTATTATGTTACTATACTAAGCTGCTACATGAATACAATATTATAATTATGAGACAAATTATAGACCTCTTCCTACATTGCACATATATTACAATGGGAAAAGTGTGAAATTATTAATGAGTGATTTTGTTTGTTTATTTGAGTATCTATTTGTTTGATTGTTGGTTACCCAGTTATGCAAATTTTACAAGACATATAATCAAAATTAAATAAATGTAATACATGTTTTTCTTTAGAAAATACATTAGGGCTTGGCCCCACAGGCTCGCAAGTAGCTATCTTTTTGGAATAGACACAAGCCAGATTATTTTTTGAACCAAATTAAACATATGTTTTTCATCATATACAGTATATGAAATAGAAGACAACAAAAAAGTGGGAATATAATATTTTACAAAAAGAGTTCTAAATTGTTGTATTTCTAACTATAAGTTGAATATGCAATTTTTTAGATTGTCAGTGGCTCATAAATAAATTAAATTTAATCGGTATTTTACCACACATATAAGTGCTTGAGCATGGTGAACGAGCTCATAAAAGGCGTGAGGCAGAGGAACAAATGCGAGCTCGCTCATTTACAGTTAATTAAGGTTATTAACCAAAGCAAAACGAGTGGTAAAAGCGAGTTACTAAACATAATTAAAGGTGCTAAACTATTGCTATTGCGATGCTAAGCTATGTATAAACATTTAATAAAATATGAAATAATGAAAAAGTAATATTGTATTGGTGAAAATTAAGGTTTTATAGACGTTGCACATACTCATGCGTTAGTATAGAGTTTAACAAAGGAATTGATGTAAAGTTATTAACTTGACACGATAATTATTCTTTCGTTGATGTACAACACTAAAAAAAGTAACAGAAATTGATTTTCTCTTGTGTAGTGGTTGGTGAAAATGAATAATCCACTATATAATTAGGTACAATACGTTGTGTGTTTTGCTTTGACGTAAGGCTGGACTAGAGTAAAAGTATGAGTAGGCCTAGTTATTTTTATTTTATAAAAATTTTAACCTCCACTCGTAGAGTATTACTCAAACATGAAACAAGAAGCAAGTTGCATGAATAATAGTTCAATGTACGAATTATTCACATCCTTCATAGTTTATTAACAACCTTGTATAATTAAAGGAGATTTCAAGTCTGCGGGTTTTAAAATTACATTACCTTTTAAAGTATTTCTATATTGGCAAATGAAGGAAAAGAGAAAATAGGGGTAAAAGTAATCTTTGACGTTTTTAACAAGGTTTGAAATGAAAATTCCGTTTCATATTAGGGCAACCAACAATTGCGTTAACAATGAGAAATCAGCTTAACTCTGACAATCTGACAGCTGACTGACTACATATGGGGAATCATATTGCAATCATTTGTATATATGAACTGTTGTTATTCATGTCATCTGACGATCTTGGGGTAGTTGTTTCTTTGACGGATATTTGTCAAGAAAGAAAATAGAAGAATTTCAATTTTACAGTTTAGCAATATCGAATTTCCTATTAACTACCGGTACTGTATAAACAACTATGTGAAAAATTTATATACTATTAATTTTATAATAATAACCATAATATAAATCTAACTTTTAACCCTCATGTAAACATAGAAGTTTGTATAATTATCAAATGAATCCTTGTTCTTCTTCTAAATTAATTCTAAATTATCTGAAATAAAATTTCTTGTCCTTTTTAACTTTAATATCAGGTCATCGATCTCTCTCCAAAATGTTTAACAAAACAAGAAGCCAATGAACATTTTATATTTAAACATTCGTGGCTAAAATTTTAAATCATGTTTAAATCTATACCTTAAAAATAATTACTTTTGTAATTCCTGCCCATGGTTATCTTTCAACCAAAGTATTTGTCATAGAAATTTACGAATTTTTCGTACTTTTCAAAATGTCATTACTATGATAAATCTTCGTATGGAAAGTAAAATGATAATAATAATACATATTAATTCAAAAATCAAACCGCAATACTTCAAGGATTTCATACTTTCAAAAAACTATTTAACAGTTATTATTTAAAGTGTTTTTACATCAATAACTAAACGAACCATCAACAAGAAAAAAATGGAATTTAAAAGAATTTTAATATTGTCAATTCTTAAAAAGCAACTTTTACCTTTTCTCTTAATAATAATAAAAACTTTTAAATAATTACTAAAATATTTTACAATACTTGGATAACGTCAGCAATCCTGCCGTCGCTGGAATGGCGACCGTTTTCGACTCCCAATGTGTCATTATCAAGCCAAGTTTGTCAATAGTTTTAACAATACATAAAATATACTAACGTCCAACAACCTAATTAAATTGTCGTTCGGAACCACCAACAAATTATCCTCATTCCTAAAAAAAATATATTCTGCAGTCAGATCACTCTAATGGGACAGGAGCAATCTGCTAAAATCTTTAATAACAGGGTTTTCCTAGAATAGTGCAGTTTTGAATACTAATAAAATATTTACCATAAAATTATAAAAATATGGTTGGCACCCATGAGTTCGTTGGCTCAATTAGTTTTATTACTCTGCTTTGTAAAATAGGCGTTTTATTGTTGTTGGTAAAATTGTGCAATGACTTATAATTATCAATTCTGAGACACAACAACATTTCCTTATACAAGCCCGGATTGATTCAAGGCGATTTTTTCCTGTAGGGATATGTAAAATACATCGTTTACTCAGTTTACTCTTTGACGAACCATCATTTAGCTCATTAAAAGGAAAGAATTTAAGAGGCGGCACTATTTATTACAACATAATATAACAACATGCTCCACATCGCATTGACAGAGATTGACCATAAGGTGAGATATCTGCTGTGCTATTGGTGCTATCAAGTATAACACTGTTTTCAATGAGGATTGTAATTAAACAAATATTTGCAATGTAGGCTACTTTGTACGGTTCTATTTTGATTAACTTTAAAACTGCACCATTAATTTAGGAAAACCCATTATTTCATCGGTACTTTATTTTGAAAAATACCAGTTTATCTGTAATCAGAAATTTTATTTGCAGGTCTTACGCAAATCAAAAAAACAAGGAAAGTCTTAAACAATTCACTATTGAGAACAAATATGAACAAGAACCCATTTATGATTTAATGTTGGTACATAGATCCCATCACCAGATGTTCAGCACTGTTGTCTTTATCCGCCTTGTTATGAAACTTTGAATTAAGGGCTTAGAGCAAACAAACACCGGCGGATTTGTTGGTTTAGGCGCAACCTGTAATTGGCAAGAGCCGCCGTCCTAGCTGCTGAGAGTAATCAACCTTATATGGCCAACAACATATTGTACACCACAGAATTATTTTGGAAAAACGATTTTTTCGTACGATTAAAGGATTAAAGTAAAAATAATTAAAAGCTGCGTAACAATAAAATACGAATACGTTTTGAACAACTGCGTTAAGTTTATATGTGATTTAAAGTATTTTTGAAGAACGTAAATTGACTAAATTTAAATATTCCCGTATGTAAATGTCGAAAAATATATCAAATTTCAATTTAACAGATTTTATCACTTATACACAGATTCTATGAGCCTAAATTAAAAATACACGATATACTACTTTAGAATCTGTTTACAATAAACATTGACTATGTAGGTAACTTTTTATTTAATTCCATAATTATGTACTGCATGACTGTATTTATAATGTTATTATAATGGTTGTAATTAAAAACTAAATTTAAACTGTTAAAAACATAAAAACATCATGAGGTATAATAACTGAAACTTTACTGTAAAATATTCAAATAATATTTTATTAAGTTTGTTTTGTCTACTGTACGTATAATTCTTATTTATTCCATCGTCAAGAATTTTTATCCATCTTGTTAAATAATAAGTGAACAATACTGTACTTAAAAACTTTTAAAGCATCTAAGTCTGGTACTTTTGTTTTCTTTTTATTTTAAACTTCGCTAAAGTATAATGTAATATGATGTTGAATTAATATTCATACAACTACTTTAAAACTTAGGGGGCTGAAACAAATATCTAAAGGAAGGCGGTAAAAAGAAACCGAATCAAATATTCAGGCCTATTCCCTTGCTCCCAAAGCTAGGTCGCAACCTATGCCTTTCTCGTGTCGCGTCTACCTTTGATAGGAATAAAACTAAAGGAAACCTTCCCATAAAAACTGCAAGGTATTGGTTTTGTTCAAATAAGAAAGCTGTGTGGTGAACAAACCTAGTTACATATATGTACAAACCTTGGTTCCTTTACGCTTGTAGTTCTCGTTTATTATTTTAGTCCACCTGTATTTTGTATTATAAAAATTGCACATGAATTGGTGTTGTACGTAATCGTAATAGAAAGCTTTGGTGAGCATGTTCTTATGCTATTCATGTTTGTCATATTCTTCTTAGTTTATGAAGCAGAATACTAATATTCATCATATAATGAGAAAGCATTGTAATGGACAAACTTTCAAAAATACGAACTAGGCTTTTGTTTCGTTGTCTTCTTATTATTGTTTAGGACATTTCCTTATAAAATCTGCAAGGATATTGGTTTTGTACGTATGATAAAGCTGTGGTGGTCAAACTTAGTTACAAGTTTTAACTAAGCGTTGTCGGTTGCGTTATCGTTGTACAGCACATTCCCTGGTCTCAACTTCAATTGTTTGCTACCACCAGCACCGCTTAACGTCTCAAGTCAGAGCGGTTATGTAGGCTTGAGTCAACTCAAGATTAAACAATTAAAATGATTTGTATTACTGTTATAAACTTCTTTGTGAATGCGAGGGTAAGGGACAATTGTAGAGACGAATTGTTAGTTTGGTGAGATGTTGGGGATGGTGATTTCTTTAATTGATTGTTTATCCAGTAATGATTTTGCCGACTAATTCATTAATCTGAACTTACTGTTTAATTTACTCTAATCTACACAATTAACTCGTGATACACGGCGAACCATCCTTACTTTATTATGGTCGAAAATAGTATAACCATAAGCTACATATTTTTTCTATGAGATAAGAGAACCACATACGTAAATTATTAAAAGGGAGTTAAAGAGCTAGAACGATTATATTGTTGCGGGAACTAACTGAATAGGGTTCAAATTGTTGTACCACCATTCAAAGGCCTCGCAGGTCAAAAATTCAGCGTGCAGTGCTTCACATGCTCCCATTTTGTGTCTTTATTGTAAGTCCGATAAACGTGAGAGAGATTTTAAATGAAAGAGTTAGACTTTAGTAATTTTTGGCTTTTTATATTTTTTATATATTGAAACCATTTAAGTTATAATGGTTAAAATTTAATTCAACCCTGATCACCTTTGAACCATTATAACTTAATATGGATTCAAAATATATAAACAAAATCAAAAAGCGAATAAAATAGTCTAAGTATATATTTTATTTAAAACTCCTCCCACCTTTATCGGACTTAAAATAAAGATACAAAATGGGAACAGGTGAAGCCCTGCATGACGTTCTGAGAAGAGGCCTTTCACACCCTCTTAAAAATGTGTGTTTTATATTATTACCATGAACTTTTTCAATCTATTACAACTAGTTATATTATTTTAAAATGTAATTTTTTTCAAACTTTTAGTCTAAAAACTTAACAGTCCAGCAAATGGTTCAGCATTCATTTATTGATGATAAATACGCTAGAGGCATTTTACATAGGATATTGCACTTTTAACACGTTAATAAGGGATCTTATCATTCTAGTATTGTCATTCAAAAGTACCAGTTTCACGATAAAAAATTCTGAAAGCTTTTTAAAAGATCGAAACTGGACACAGGTGTATTTTTTCTTTACGCTCTTAATTAATGATCCTCGCAAATAAATCAGCTGGTCTTTGTCAGTACCAAAGCTACACCTCATCTGTTCCACCAGAATGGTTCAGTGTATTAAGGAATGTATACAATACATCAACATTTTTTGCTGGGAAAGCTGTCCAAACGTAGGACTGCAGAAAAATTTAAAAACAAAAAGAAGGGCTGTTTCATTCCTTGATGTCGGAAAATGCCGCTTTTGAGTCAGGCCAGTGACGTAATCCATCTGATGTCCTAAGAGTAACAAGGACCAGCTGATCAGGCTAGTGACGTTTTGGGTACGATTTTTTACATCGTTTTACCTGCTAATGAAACAGCCCTTGTCTATTACATTACAGCAGTTTTCATTCGTTTCAATCATTATGTTGTGTGGACAGTTAAAGCCAAATAATTTTATACGGTAAGTGCAAAACTTATCAACCCTTTAAAAAATGTATAACCACATTTTTTTAAATATATTGACCACTAATTAACCCGTTTCAACAAGTTTAATTAATATTCAATGGGTTGCATTTTTTCACTTCTCGCTGTTGTAAGTTCATATAAATAAATAATAATTCAATAAAAATTTGCAAACAAATTTTATGTGGTAAAGAATTTAACTTACAATTTTTTAATCATTTAGAATATCCTACTTTAAATTTATCAGTAATATAATTCTCAACAATCGCAAATCGTGTTTCATTACAATTGTATTTGTGGATAGGGAAGAAATTTTAGAACCATTTTCAAAACGGAACAAGTGCTGCCACCTATTTCATGTCGCAACAACTGCTTGAAGTCTCAACCAAAAGAGAACCCAACTCTTGTCGATAACACCTATTGCAAAGCTATCCTTATCGTTATAAATTTATAATATTTTAAAACATAATTCGTTGCTTATAATACTCCTAGAGAATGTAAAGAACTATTTATCCTTCACAATTTAATAAATACTACGTATTAGCAATGTGTTGATCAGTCCCCAACATAAAAAATTTAAAACTTTTTTCAGATTTCAAGTAAAAGTTACCAGGGTTGGAAGTTGTAGTCAATTTTTTTTTAACCATTACTTGATTTAAATTATTCTTATTTTCCTTACATTATCAATTAGGGTAATACGGAATAAAAAAATATTTATCATTTTACAATGGTTTCCACATTATTTAATATAACTACAGTACTAATTTATCATGTTCATTCATGTATTGATACATTATATCATACACGCGACGTATATGACATGCAAGTTACAGTAAGGCTTGTACTTAATGTGCACTTATCGACGTTCTGTACCAGCGCTGCACTCTCGTGGGGACGGAGTGAACTACCACGACACCGGGGATGTTGTAGAACAAGATGTTAAATCCATGTTGACAAACACCAGAAGCAGATAATTTTTACTGATAAATGAATCTTGTTAATTTTGGAGAAATTATGTTTTGTTCGAAATAATTTAACGAAGAACTCTTTGATAAATAATGTACAGTATAAATAATATACGTATTTACTTAACCATGAAGTTTAACAAAATTTTTATTTGCCTTCAAATACTTTAAAATTTTAAAGATAAGACCAATAAACATATTAAAAGCTATATTTTCTATCAAATTACTGTACCGTTTACTATTTAGGTTTCAATGTTTGCAATTTAAAAGTATAGCTCTCTGAAATTTACAAAACCATTATAGTGGATTAAGGTTTTTGTTTGTAATAAATAACTTTATTTGTTTTATTTTTAAGAATAACCCAATTTGGTACAAGCGTGTGCCCAGGGTCTCAATTTTTCAATCGAGTGAGTAGTGAGATACTTCTCACCAGTTAGCTCTTCACCGGCTAGCTCTAGGTGGTAAAACCAAGTTTGTGTTAGCTTCCGGTTTCAACTGTGAAAATAGTAATCAACATTTAAACAATGACTTTTATTAATTTGGAGATTCAAAATTACCCGTATTGCTATATTAGAATACTATGACAACCTTATTTGATTTAAAATGTTTTATTACACAATTGTATTTATCAATTACTCCGTAGACTTTCATATTTTAATAACAAACGTCTTCTTCTCGCTACCCACTATGGTTGTTTATACCCCCATTTAACCTACGGTGTCCCAATATGGGGAGGTGAAAGCTAAATGCCAAAAAACTTTTCAAGATTACAAATGAGCTATCCTAATAATTTTTGGCCTCAATCATCGACAGTCCTGCAGATCAGTATTTAGGAATAATAATATTCTAACAATTCCCTCTATTTTCAATTTAGAATCATTGACTTTTCTGAAGAATAATTCACACCTATTCAAATCCAGAGACCTTATTCTCCACAGTTACAAACTAATAAACAATAGTAACCTGCAATATAACAAATACAGGACGATATTTCATCAAAATCAAGCCTACTCCACCAGTCTTCGTTTGATCCAATCTTTACCTCCTTTTTTAAAAGCTGAAGCCAAAAAAAAATGTATGCATGGTTTGAGAAATTTCTTGGTTCAAAAGCAATTTTCCAGTGTCTTGGACTATATAAATAACGGATCGAGATAAACAAATAATGTAATCGTCGTATTTTTATCAAATATGGTTTTATGGAATGTTTTGGAAGTGTTGTTATTAGAATGTATTTTTAAATTTCTTGAATTGGCCCATGCCATGTACAATCATTGTATCTTACGGTGATGTGATTTTCTGAATTTCTGATTAAAGCAACAATTTTTTATTAAATAATGAGAGTAAACATTAATTAATTACCTATTCGATCTAAAAAGATTGAATGTTGTCATTGATCAATGAGATTGTTCCCTGTTGATATCGAGAAGAAGAAGAACCTTCGACTTCAAGTGTGTACGTTTCACCAAGACCACTATTTGTAAAGTGATTAAAAACTGAGTTGGTGTGATTTTCAGCACAAAATGCATTTTTATGCATAAATAAGACAATGGTAAATGCAAAATCCCCTGAAATTTTTACGAAAACTATTAAAGGCTATATGTGCAAGGCTAAAAGAATTTAAAACTTACATTGATGTGCTTACAAAGGATTAGATAAAAAGATTTTGCTAATAAACCAACTCACCAATTCACTGCTCAATCGATTGAAACAATGGGCCCCAGGTATGGATATACCTATATTTTCTATAGTCACACTATTGCAATCTTAGGATTTTAATTATTTTTATTAAAATCATTTCTTTATGAAATAAATATATTATTTTAACTGTAGTTCCTCTGACAGTTATACCATATATTAATTTGCTATTGACAAAAATACAGTATATACAGTTTTATGAAGAGCGTTTTACTTTGACAACTTATATAGCACTTATATAGCAACTTATATAGCAACTTATATAGTTTTGGTTTGATACTTTAGAAATAACTTGTTAGGACCTCCCTCTATTACCGTACATTTAATACACGGCAAAGATCACAGAAATATATTCAGACCGTTAACATCAAAGTAGTTCTCAGGTAAGAACTCTCCTGTAATTTTCGGAATTCCAAAATGTACTACAAAGTCTGTGAAAATCGCAGCAAAGTTAATAATGCAGTTAAACTGCTTTCAAACTCACCTTAACACGTGTACATGGTTTGATACATGGAATTGAAGCCTCTACACAATACGCTCCAAGGACCCTCTGATGCGAATGAAATATATTTTGTTGATGAATGATTACTTATGAGTTAATCTACAATAAGAAGTAAGTTTTGACTTGTGATTTCGAGATGGCATATTTAAGGAACTGAAATAGTTTTGCTAAACCAAAGTTTTTCTGTTATTTTTTCTAAAATAAATTAATTTACAATTTGTGAAAAGTGATTTATTTGACATAAGCTAGAGTTAAAAAAAAAGTAAGGGCATGATCGTCCCTCAATTTCTCCAATCCCAATGACTATCCGGTCCTCGACACCAAATATATTCTATGTTAAACTTAAACCATAATAATATAATAATAATTTAATAAATATGCTATAGTTTAGAATTTTGTTTAATAATTCAATTTATTTGAATGCCAATTTAAATTGTTGCGTACACTATTCAAATATACCAAAATGATTCAGTATAGGCCTAGTGCCTTACAATGTGACAAAGAGAGACATTACAAAATAATGGATATTTTTAGGTGCAGTATATGGCAGTTTATACATTACATACAATCTCATACAAAAATATGGTGATTTACATAAAAACCTGATACACAATTTTGCAAACTAAATCATGTTTAGTAGGTAAAATTTTCTAGAAAAATACTATTTTCATTACATGATGAATCAATATAAAATTATGTCCTAAGTTTTTATAAACTTTTTTCTTTCTCCTGTTTTAAAACTAACTATGCTCCTTGTTATACGTTCAAATTTCAGATTTTCAAACCAAACTCTGATTTACAAAGTTGATTATCAAAATTTTAAAAGCCCTTCATGGATACTACCACATTTAGCTTAACATTCCAAGCCAACAAAATCTCAGGTCTTTTTCTCTATTTTTTCACCCACAATAGAACGTATCAAGGAATGAGGGAACGCCTCCGATATCCGGAATGAGGGGAGGCCTCCAGAAGCCTTCAGATCACGGCGGGAGGCTATTAATAGACCGATACCCGTCAACACAGATTAACCTGATCACAGAGCTGCCTACAGGCCGGCGGCGGCAGCTAACTCCCTATAGCGGCTCACGTCGCCCTATCACTGTAAACATCTCCGCGCGCTACAAAGAGGTAGGGAAATCTATGAAAAAATTGATGAATTGATTATTTTGTTAGAATTGATATCTATTTTTTTTGCGTAGAGTCGCTTCTTTGAAATCATTTGCATTTTACCCAATGCCACAATCTTCTGATATTTCCTCTGATTTTATTGCTGAATTTATCGAAGAGCTCATAATTTTTTATGGTGTGAATCGAAATCAATCTGCATAAATAAATCTACTTGATGGATAGGCCTAAAAGTAAGAAATCGTTTTTAATCCAAGGCTATTTAAATTCACATAGCTGACCAAACACTGAATAAATGGTTTCTTTCAACAGTAATTAAAATATCTTGTTACTTATTCGTAAGCACATTTGTTATAAGCTTTAGAGACATACTATTGGGATAAGTTTGGCTAAGAATCAATTCACACAAATATGTAATGGTTTTAAAATAATAAAATATAACGAAACTATTCTTTTACCACTCGATCGGCCCATCTACAGTTCTACAGCAGACCTATCCCGCCTCACCGTAAATAGCTTCGCCGCCGCGCGCGCCGCCAGGCATCGCTGTGTGATTGTTTGTGTTCCGCTGTTTGGGTCCATTATGTCAACCGGGCCTGTCTGCTTCCCGCCACTTTACACCTACTAATGAACGCCGACAACGGGAGAGCTGCACGGAATTGGGGAGGGGTTAGTGGGGCATTTCGTTATTCATTCCATAATTGATTTAATTTGAGTT
Source organism: Neoaliturus tenellus (assembly GCA_030545055.2). NCBI lineage: Eukaryota > Metazoa > Arthropoda > Insecta > Hemiptera > Cicadellidae > Neoaliturus > Neoaliturus tenellus. The sequence goes on along the minus strand of CM061537.1, from coordinate 55,672,915 downwards.
TTTGTGTAGCCTCAAATAGAAAAGTTGTGGGGAAAGAGGAATAAAATACCTCCGTAACTCAACCTATTCACAGTTTACATTACCATAACATTCCAGGTATTATTAAGAAAACAAAATTGTTTAACAGGGTTATCAAAATAAGCTGCGAGGTAACCGAGACCTAGGGAGGTATTTTCAATTAAAAATTGTAACTATAAAAAAAAAAAAAAAAAAACTTAAGAGGGCGTTGTAGTCAATCCAAATTCCGCCTTTCCCCCATAAGAGCAATGTTAAACGGGATGTCAAATAACTCTTTTATTTATAATCAGAAAATAATGGTTTACAGCTCTAAATAAAGGGTTCAACAAGGCGGATTTGGTTTGCAAGAGGAATTTTTGATAAAAATTAGTGTTTTTTACTAACTTGAAATAACAAAGCAAGTTTTTTACTACTTTAAAACCATTTTCTACAGAATTTTATAAACTATTTACAAAAAACGATCTCTCAAAATGAACGGGGAATTCAATTGTGATTCAAACGCTATTTATTCTGAACCAATCGGACAAAAAATAAAGAAATTATATGACAAATGCCGAGGACAAGTTTAGCATTGCTCTTATGGGAAATAAATCCAACATGGCGGCACTCCAACGCCCACTTAAACAATTTCCATTGCTTTGTCTTCTTTTATACATGTCCATGCAACAGAATATGGACCCCGATATTTTGTTACTAAAAACTGAACCTGTGCTATGAAACTGAAACTATATTGTAGATTTTTCAAAAGTTTCTCTCAGGTTGGAATTACACCACACTTATTAAGTTAACCTATTTTAAAAATTAAATTAATTTGAATACCAAAATTTCCCAGTACAATTATCCAGTTTTATTTTATTTTCAATTTTACATAGGGTAGATCCACGGATTTTAAACTACCGCTCATAGAAACCATTACGATTCTTATGTTTAAATTTACGTACAACAGTTTGCGGTTTTTCTATTAAAAAGTTACTCAGCTTGTAAACGTTTGAAAAAATAAACCCCATTATAACGCCCAATTCGCGTTCCTCCCCTCCCCCGTTTTCCCCCTTCGCCCCCCCCCCCCCCCAGCGATAACTCAGTTGCCCCATCACATGTCTCATTCATTGCACTTTTTGTTCGACTTTATTCTATTTAAACCTCTGCTAAGCAGCTTCGCAGACGGAAGACTAAATAAAAAGCTTACTTCAATGGCCATAGAGATTGACTCCATGTATGGAACGTTATTCACAGTGTTCACTACGTTTGTTACTGTGAAGTAAAACTACTGTAATTACTTGCGTACATATTGTTATTGATTGAAATAAATTCATTTATACAGTGTGCATCCATTGGGAATAGCTTTGGAAAAAATCCCAAATATGTTTTGATGTTGAGATTGACAAGATGTCGCATATGATGAGATCAAGAAACCATCTACTTAAAATCAATTATACTTATTGTAAAATTGTTCTCTTCGGGTACATATAAAAATATGTGTTTTCGATTTCAAAATGCCACATCGGTTACCTTTGTATATAATAAGTAATTCAAAATGTTGATAAATATTCAAAGAGTGATGAAATCCGAAATTCAATTCATATTAATTGAATATGAACTATTTGAACTATTGGTTGCAATATTTCGATTATATATGAAATGATGAAAATATTCGTCACTGTTTTCTGTAACTAGGATATATTAAACGGGTGCTTAAATATCCTCATCTGAGATTCCGAGGAATGTCCACACTAAAAACCCGTACGCTTTAAAACGATTTACCGGTACTTAATTTTAACGTCTGATAGGCCTACATTAATATGATATCAGAATGTGTTTTCGTTTTACGTAACTTTACATTGACACTAAAATCGTATACACCTAACCGAATGAGCTAATGAAATATTCTACCATTAATTAACTTATAACCATTTTCTAATTTCATTACCAATTTAATTCAAGGTAAATGTGTCTCAAAAACAAAAAATGTATATTTGAGATTTTGCACACTCTTCTGAATGAAATTAACATATGTTTAAAACTCATTAGTTTCATGTTTAGTTTCAACACATTTGACGGTTTTATTGTGACTGAGGGAAAGAATAAAACAGCGGAGCGTTAAGAGGTTCAGAAATAGTGCGGCACTAATGTTGAGTCGCGCCGTGCTTTGAGAATAAAGGAAACCTGTTACACCCACCACGCAGTCTTACTTCACTCTTTTATTGAGAGGCAAGATCAAATACATCCGTAAAGGCTTGCACGCACATCTATGTTATCGTTCTTTTGTTAGTTATGAAGCATTTTTGTAGAAAACTTACAAAGTTTCGTCCATTTGTTAACGAACTCGAGATCTTACTTTAGTGATTTTAACCTGTTTCACTGCATTAACATAGTTTCTATATATAAATAGGCAAGCATGAGTCTTTTTCTCCTTTTTCTGAGCTTGGGTGCATCATAGGAGAAATCGCATATTACAACATCCATTAGAAAGTTAGTATGATGTAGATGAGCAAAATCCCATTATGATTCAAATCGGCCCCCATGGCTATGTCGTATAGGCTTTCAAAGTTTAATGTTTTTTTATGGAAGCAGGGTAATTTATTCAATCATTAGACAGGTGTAGTAATGACAAATGCCAGCGAATCAGGAAGAACAGGTGTTTTAGTTGTAAAATAGTTTTAAGCTATTTGTGTCCGTATTATAAATACCTTGAGACTTTCACAAATGAAATTTTGGTCGAAGTTAGACCAGTGGGCAATCTCTAGTAAATTTATATAACTATGTTGACAGAATTAAAAATATATTGTGGATTTCAGAAACAGGATTGACGTTTTTCCATTATAAAAACAACTGATTGTTAGCTACATTTATGTAAATAATAACTATAATAATAAATTATAAACTGTTTTATATACAGTACAAAATCTTTCCATCATATTGTGTAAACTTAATAATTTTAATTTTTTTACTTTCTTTTGTTATGTATAGTTAAAAAAAAAACTATTAAATTAATTACCCAACTTAAAAATTTTATTAATTTTTTCTTGAGTATAAATTTCTCTTAACATGATAAGAGTGTTGAATTTTAGTGACATTGGATTTAAATTTATTACAATTTATAGAGGATGGTCTAAGACAATTTGTTATTATGACACGTTTTAAGTGTAAAAAGTACTGTTTTGGAACAAATATGTATCTTTTGTCTAATATTCTCAATATTAGGTAAAAGAGTATCTAATATTTAAGTGTCAACTTTGGTAGTATCATAATTTTTTTTAGAAAACCAATATACTAAATACAAAGAGCATAAAATGAATTTACAAATACCATGTTTTACCCTTTGAAAACAACTAAAACCACTCTCATATAGTAATGATCACAACATCGATACTGTCAGTGGCCAACATTTTTAGGTAGACCGGTGAAGAAGCTAAGGTGTAAAACTGACGTTTCAGGGGGCATACCATCTTTGTTGGAATATATCGATGGTGGTCACGTCGTTTTGTACAACATATTAACTATAGCTATCTACATGTATGTGAAGGCTATATACAATTTATTTCGTGTTCATGCATTCAAGCATTGCTGAACGTCTTTTACCTTGTGTTAGGGGGCGGCATGGGCGAGGGGACGCGGGGGGGCAGCACGGGGATGGGGGTGCCTCTCCTGCGGACCTTGCCCACCCCCGCCACCCCCCGCCCCGCTGGACTCTCCACCGTGGCCATCCTGCCAACACAGAAAGAATCATTAATTGTTTACTCATCTAGTATTTTTTTAACTCAATACCCTTAATTACATGCAACTTACATGCCACACACATGCCTTAAATAAAAAATAAAAATAGGTCAATAGTCCCTTTTTGCCTTGCCCCGACCCATCCACTTATTCGCAGGCATCTCATTCACACAACACAACACAACATATCCATCAGTTGATAGGGAGAAAAACAGTCCGCCATAGTCTTAAAGGCTGCAACGTTATATATACCTTACTTTACCTCGTCCACTTATATACCTCTATGCGGCAGAGGTGAATGATACACTGATGAAAACAAGTGGCAAGGTAGGGAATTAAACATTGTTGCAATCGTTCCGAAATTCGTGGAGTGGTTGGTTATACCGACCACTAAAATAGCGAAATATTTTTTGTGACCCATTTACATACAATAACTCCGTTTTGTGTTCAATGAGTATTTGTTTACCTTTCTTTATAGTCTTCAATTGTTTTTGGAACCATCGTCGTATATAGTAGGCCTACAAGTTACCAAACAACATCTTTGTATCACTATCTTTAATCGCTGGTAAAATTCAGTGCATATTGCTAAAACGTCAATGTTATTATAGCAGTACGCTCGTCACTTTTAATAGAGAAACAACATAAAGAAAACCATTAAAACCAGTACTATTTAATAACCTTCGAAACTGGTAGTGATCATGCCATAATGGTTTTGAAACCTTGTACAGTAATTAAAGACGACAAATAATTTAAATCGCTAGTAGGCCTATTTGATCAATCATGTAGCAAAAAAAATGAAGAAAACTAAACATAAAAAAGTATATAATTAGTTTTTAGTCTTTGTTATTCAGTTATAAAAAAAAATCATTTTGAGAAAATATGAGTTTTTCATAGTTTGTAAGGTTCATATTTACAAACAGTTTTTTAATGAAATACAAAAACAAAATAAGAAAAATAATCGTCAATAATTCCATAAAATACGTTGCTTTGTGTAAATATTTAGAATATTTTCCAAGCACACGTTTTCCACACCTACGATGACATGCCACAGTGGATGTAGTTCGGTGGAAGCTGACGTGACCCATGGCATTGTCACGCAGGCGAGTCTTATCGCGCGCGATGTTTACAATAAAACCCTTTATCTGAGCTTTAAAGGTCGTAAAACCGCCGCCATCGGCCCGGGATCACTTAAAGAGCTCTTAGTGCGATGGGCTCAAGTGATCCAAGTGGCGACGAACCGCCAGATTGGGCGCATCTGATGGAGGAAGTGATGACAGAGCTGGACAGCACATATAGTCTCAATCTTGTGATGACATTTGGGATTGGATTGCTGGTTGTGGGCGGAAATGTGGTAAAACTGTTTTAAAATCAACCGGAAATTTATATATACATACCGAACTAAGAGATTTATGATATCGAAGGTTAGTAAAGTTACTTAGTTTTCTTCTATCATAATATTTTTCATATCGTTAATTGTTTGTTGGAGTAAATTATTAGCGTATTATAGACAGTAATTAATTTTTTTAAGTTGAACAATTTAATCAGGAACCCTGAGGGGTGACAATGAGTTACACTTGCTCGATTACTTAGATTAGAAAATCAAAGAAAATTTGTGAACAAAACATGGAATTGCGTATGTCATTCCATACAAGTGAGGATGAAGGATTTTTCACTGATGTGTTGATTGTAGAAATATCGACATCCATATTTCGGTTGATTGCAAAATTTTCGTAGACCAAAATTTACCGAATTCACAATACAAAATTAGTATGTATACAATAAAGATTGACTAATAAGTCTTAATTTTATCGACTGGAAATTAAATATTTCTCACATGGATGGTTTATAATTTTATGTACGACCGTTGCAATAATCACTATTAAAGATATTACAAGTGGTCCTAACAGAATTATTAAACTATTTTAAAAACAAATTGACCCGTTTCATAAGGTCTTAAATGTTCAGGCCTCACTTTAAAATTCAGACTACAAACCCTTGAAAACTCGAAATTTGTCAACAGTAGTGTTGTAAGTCACGCATCAGATGATTATTCCGCTATGATTCAGTTTTAAGAGTTGTTTATGCGTCTCACCTCAATAGAGTGAGATCATATGTGAGTGAGAACGACTATTTGGTCAAGCGAAATCTGTGTGGCTACATTTATGAGGCTTTACCATCCATAACCTATAAATTTTCGTCATATTAATTACAGTAATTTACCAAATGTAAGTTGGTCGTCGACTCCCTACGCTCGTGTTTTAACTTACTACGCAAGTGTGGTTTAAAGGTCTTTATACTCGTTGCATAAACTACTAAAATCAGTCTAAACAACGTTGATATATGTTTTTTCTAAACAAATTGACAGTTCTATACCTTTTTTCCTTCCAACCGTTTTCAGATCTGTGGCTTGTGTACGCTTATAACAAATTGAGGTTCCAAAACATAGGTGGTTACAATTAATGAAAGATGGGGTTCGAAGATTATAAAGATTATGATAGTAAAATCTTAACCGACGACAGGTCTTTGATCTTTACTTCAAACCCCTCTACACCACTCTACCAACCAAACGATACCAACCTTGCTGTCTTGTCAATCTCCCAGGACAGTTGATGGAGAGTATTCCACCATTTAAGTACTCTAAAAAGTCTTAAACATAATAAACCTATAGAAGCGCCCGTTTATATTGGAATCTAGTCAGGCTGAAACTATTGGGCACCAAGAGAAGTAATGTGAATCCCCATACAATTTAAAATATTGTCAGTGGAATAAATATTATTATTATGTTCAGTCACATGAATAGCCAAAGACGTGAGCCACACAAGCGAGTACAGTACAGGAGTCAGTTGTGTCTGATGGGATTTAATGGTGTTTCCTGGAACCCATGGCTTCTATAGGCGCACGTGGCCTTAGGTTTACAAACATTGAAGGGAAGCTGCACAGACACGTTGAGGGGCGGGGCTCAGTTTTGGGGCACTAAAGGACTGGAGCGGGGATATTTTTTATTTCACAAGATTACCCAGGATGAATATAATTGTTGGTGCATATTTACTGCGTGAAGTTTTAACTATGTAAGAGTAAAATTCACCTATTAATAGGTATTTATTTCTTTGTCATAACAAAAACCCTTATATACGAAAACAATACGTTATTATAAAGACTAGTAATCGCCCACTGGTCGAAATTCGACCAAAAATTGAGTTGATATTGAGCCAACTGCTTTTAAAATGTTTTATAACTGAACATCTGCTTTCCCTGATTTGCTAGTATTTGGTATTACAACAGCTGTCTAATGATTAACTCAACTATCCTTCTCCCATAAGATTAATATTGAAATTTCAAGAGCCTGTGGGGTATAGCCCTGGGGTCCAATGTGAATTGGAATGCGATTCTGCTCATCTACAGGACTATATCTTTCTAACGGTATGTGCGGATTTCTCCTACGATGCACACGAGCTGAGAAAAAATGAGGAAATGAAACATGCTTGCCTATTAATATATAGATAATAATCACGTTATCACTGGTCGAAAATATAAAAAATGTCTAATTAAGGAGGAGATGAAAATACTTGTAAGAAATATTTATCTAGTTTTAGTATATAGCTTTAATGTATATCAACTTAAAAATTCGTGCCTTGGCATGTAGTTGATGTTTTAAATAAATAAATAAATAAATAATATTGTTATACTTGCAACTATAGCAACAGCAAACTAATAGACCTAAACAGTAATATAAAGTGACGCCTTCAAAATTAAGTAGGCCATTATGCAACTTTATGCATATTGCCTACCTCACCCCTTTCATAGGTTCAGATTATAAGCTGTTTAGTGTTTTGTAAAGCTAAAAAAAATATATATGCTCATTAAAGAAAATAGTCAAATATTTCAAAGAGAATATTTCTGTCTTAATTTAAGGCAATTAAAATTATGTTCAAAGGATGATATCCCCGTCGAAAAAGAAAAAACCGACGACTGAAGTTACAACTTGACTATTTTTTGGACTTGATGCTTGATTGCGGTTGCACTATCGCGCTGATGATGGCGTCCAGTGTTTGTTATATAAGACTTTCCACCAAAATGAACCTCTGCCCATCCAGCGACACATGACTCAGCCCCACAAATCACAGCGCTTCCTGTGACTAGCGACCGTGTCGCGGAACGAAGCGTCCAGCTGTGTAGTCCTACAGTCCCCGGCACGAGACCACACCGATGTTGCGTGTGTGAATCTTCCAACCCCCCCCCTCTCCCACACTTGTAGAATAAATAAAAACTCTCGTATGTATACGTGTATTCGTATACGTGGTTGGTTTACATATGTTCAATTCCCTAAAAAATATGAATAATCTACTTCAGTCGGTAAATTGGGTCAATTAATAATAAAAAACCATTCCATGATAGCAACCTAAAATTTTACTTCAGTACAGAAACAAAAGATTTAATAATAACTAGTCAACTACTAATAGGTTAGCAACTATTTTATTGGGTGGTAGAAGCCTCAAATTAATACTTTAGTATGAAGTGAAATTCATGTGATTTAACCGTGACGATAAAGTCTACTTTAACGGGCAATGTTTGTAATTATACCGTGGGACTACAAAATTAAACGTTACAGTCTAAATAGCTTAGAAATTAAAAAAAAAATTATATCAAATTTAGCTTCCTCGAATCCATTGCTTTGCCAAAGGGTTTTCGTTTATCTCTGTAAAGAAATTGTACTTGTTGGAAATACAGTATAGCTAATTCAAATTCTGATATACCCAAAATCCACCTATTCCGAAAATATTTCGTCATGAAGATGCCATTTTTAAGAAAGAACTCTAAAGTATTTTACCTTTTACAATTATGGATAAATAAATACTGCTTATTTACAGTTGTATGAAAACATTAATTCTTCGATATTGTCTATATCTATCCCAAAACCAATCATGAGGTAGCAAGACCGTTCTAATGTTCTTACCCCACATTCACACTAAGTCGTTCACACAATCACAACAATCACACAATCGTTGTCCTAATGTGACCCTTATGAGCTGCGCCTTTTGTCCGTTCCATTTCCAAAAGTGAGCCCTCCACTTCGATCTGCTGCGTGGAAAGCGAAAGGTCGCGCGTACAATGGCACCCTCGAAACGAGTTTATAACAAGAATTAATTTCCCTAACAGCAAAAGTGGTGATAAATATATCCGACTTCTTTGATAGAGTAAAATGTATCCAAAAGATGTATTAAAATGACTTGATGGTGTCATAAGGTTGGGTTATTGGATACATGGATATCACTTCGCAAGTAATGTCTAATAAAACCTACAAACCGTGGGGTATCATGTTAACATTTAGTGTTAACATTTCGTTTTAGGATTGTGATAACATTTTTAAAGAAAGTTATTATTTAAGCCACTATATTTTAATTAAGTAAATATTATTCTATGAGGACTTATAAATACTTATGAGGAATATTGTCTTATATAGTAGCAGCCATGAAATTAGGCGGGGAAATCGTTTTAATTAAATTAAGTATTCATGCGTATTTTTGAACATGTTTAATTGGCAATAAAATTTTATAATGTGCAAAGATCCTTTAGCTAAGAAATTTTATTGAAAGAAATACATGGTAGAACTTCTTAAGTTTGAATTATCTGTGACAAAAAAAAACATTTAAAAGAGCTTAACAAACAATGTAGTACTTTGAATTTTTAACTTAGCTTAACAGATTCCGGAGAAAAGTTAAAAACAGTTTTTCCGTGTTAATCTTATAGAAAACAATGAAAACGCTGTAACTCGCTTATTTATCGATATAGCTTGGTAAAATTTGTTATGTAGGAACATTCACTAGGTAGAGTTTCCCTGATATTTGCTCATAACACCCATATGGAGGCAAACCTATACACCACCCCCATGAGGGATAATTAATGGAGATAATTAACCTAAAGGGATGATTAAAAAGTGACGAACATTGATACAATTTGATATTTCATTTACCTATTCATTACATTTCCTAACAACTAACATTCTCTAACGACATCCCATGGCAGCAAAACTACATACTCATTTTTATGGTGTTTATGGGGAAAATACAAAATCCACAATTTCTTTGGAAATTCGCTGAGTACACAGGTCTGCTGTGACAGGGGTATTCTATATTATTAAGCAAATAATAGGAAAATCATAAAATTAATATTTTTTGTGAAATGTTATAACCATCTTTTTTTTTTGTATTTGCCTTTGAAATGGTGTGAAACGTGCAGACATATTTGCAGACTCACAGTTGCACTGAAATGTTTCATATTATCTAAAATGTATGAAATTATCATTGAAATTAAAATTTTTATTATGAAATATTTATTTTGGCATTTTCTGTCTGTTTCCATTTGTATACACAATCATATTTAATACGTTCGTAAAATTTTATGAAGTTTTGATAAAACGGAATTATTACAGGATAGGCATTTATTTTCAATGATGGCTATAAAAAATGTGAAATCCTGTTAAATCTTATGTATGGAAACAAAATTGGACTGAAAAGATTACACACTACTCAATATGGCCATGTGTACCGAACATGACTGTGTTCAATTAAATTTGAGTTAGATAAAACACTTTAATCAATGAAAAAAAATCAATTCCAAACCAAAAACGTCGTTAATTTCTAGAAAATGTTCATATGTAATAATAATTGGGTTCCACGTTTTTTTTCACCAAGATATTCCTTTCCAATCATAGGATAAAACGGTTGCACGGATACCACAGATTTGTAACCAGGACTCCGGTTGTAATGTAGTTCGTGCTCGCTGCGCGGAGTCGTGCATTACAAGAACACTACAGTACTTCATCTCCGCACTCCAATACACGGCGGCGTCTACGCCTGACCGCCAAGCCAAGTGTTACTGAAACCATACGGGGTGTAAAAAAGTCCACCCCCTTTATTTTTTATATTTTTTATATTTTAAGATAAACAAATACTATTTGGGTGGTGATAGTAACTTAACACAACGTACCTTTTTACGTTATCAAACATTTTTGGTCATGTTAGGGAGCCCACTAGGAGTTAGAAGAAAATTTTTAATGTAAGTATGGGTTGATATGTACATAAAATTAAAGTTCTCATTTGGCAGAGTGCATTGCTGCAAACTAGACTTAAAATGGATGACCCAGACGAAAATGGTAGGCATTTAAAATTCCCATTAAAACCGTATGGGTAAAACTTAAAAATGCAATAAATGTCTTAACACTCAACCTTTTGACGTCGGGTTTGTCGCTAATTAATTTAAATACAAATACGTTTAAAATGATGTATGATGTGACAAAAGCCAAAGTATATTTCTTTAACACTTCATTGGAGGACGTCCCATAGAGGATGTTTAAATCTTCTTTACCCCTGTAATCCATTTTCAGTATAGTTTGCATCATAGTACTCTGCCAAGTACGACCTTTAATTTGATGTACATATAAACCTATGCTTACACTTAAGATTTTCTTCTGACGCGTGGTGGGTCGTCTCCTAACATAACTAAAAATACAATTTAAAATTATTACAAAATATTGTTGGTATTAATTTTAAATTGTATTCAATCCAATATTACATCTTTTACATTATTTAGATAACTAAAAATGTTTGATAACGTCAAAAGGTTCGTTGTGTTAAGTTACTAATACCACCCTAACAATATTTGTTTTTTCTTAAGAAATAAAAACAATAAAGTCGGTTACGGACATTTTTATTTATTAATTTACTTTAAATTCCAATAAATTGCTTTAATCTTTATAAATTTCTTAACTTTGACAGAAATGTATATAACTTTAATCAGTTTCAAAACATTTTAATTTTGATAAAATAATTAGCATTCATTAAATATTCTCTGTAATAACAAGTATGATTGAGACAGCTGAATTTCTTAAGCCTAGTTAAAAAAAAAAAACAAAAAACAAAAAAAAACCTCTTAATTCAATAAAGTTTTTGTCTGTTACATCATTTTTCCCTCTACCTATTTAACCGATTTTAAAGATTGAGGTGTCATTTTAAATCTTATGATCTAGCTCATGTGCGAAAGGCAATTGAAAAAAATCATTTCGCGTCGGGCTTTGCCCCCTAGCCTTATATTTATTTCTAGAAGGCTCTTTAAATGTTGAAAAAATTCGAAATGTTTTGAGGTCGTGGAGACAAAAGCACGATTCGTTCAACTTTATATTTGGGGCGATCAATACTTATCACTTGTTTGTGCAAGCTGTTTTATCCTAAAACCATAAAATAAATGGAAAAAGTTAAAAGGTTTGACTTTACAATTTTTTAAGGTATGAAATAAATAAGTATACCTCTATATATGTCATATTGTGATGATACTTTTAAATAGATTTTTTAGGTCAGTTTTTCCAAGCTTTATTTAAACTCAAAGCTAATCGGTTGTATGGAAGTTGGTTTAACTAATTTAACTATATCTTATCTTACTGTTAAAGTAAGTATCTTAAAATATACTGTTTGTTCAGGAAACAAATTCTTTTCTGTAAAAGGATATTCGAGATTTATTATTGAATATAAAGGGTTTTAGCCACCGTAAATCGATTGGAATTGGTCCCATGGCTGGGAAAAATCTGGTTTTCGTAATAGAGCCTTCAAAAGTTTCCATGTTATCTTTTGTTACTACTTAAGTGAACAACAATCAGCTACTAACTGTAAATAAACCAATGTTTTAGATCTTTTAAACCGTTGATTCGACAAAATTATACCAAAGTGAAGCACCCTTTGGGCGAGTGAGATAAGCGAACGAGCTTGACTTAAAAAAAGAAGAGGACGAGTGAACGGAGCGAACGAGCTTTGTAAGGAAAGTGACGCTTAATAATCTTACCAAGCATAAGTTCGATCCCCTGGTACTAGTGTTAAAAATAATATTATCCTATAAATTCCTCAAATATGTATGTCAAAAGTTACGTTTATACGTAAGAAATTTTGAATTTGTACTTTTTCTTTTTAGCGTTGTAAAACCAATGAGGATTGCAGACCTTTTAAGTGCGACGTCGGATGGTGCGCTACCCCCATGGGGCAACCGGACCCACCTATAGTTGAATAAAGATGTTTTAGTCACCATAATCCCTCTTGTTTGACAACCCCTTTAATTTAATATTTTTTAATGTTGGTCAAAAATCCCAAATTTAAGTTGTTGGAAATATTTGTTTTCCTGTCTACTGAGCTAAAATAAGGAATTTTCAGAGTGATGTCTATTCGTATGTATGAGAGTGTGTGAAATGTATGTGAAATGTAGATGTCCGAATAAGTAAGGACATCCTATGTAAAAAAAATGTTTTGCCTTCGAAAACCTTCTTGAAAAGAAAATAAAGCCACTGTTGCTTGGATAACTTTTCATAATTGTTACGGGAAGCCCTCGTTCTGCCTTATAAATGTCAAACTGAGTATTTTTGTTGAAAATAATCAAAGTAGTAACAAACTTCTGGAAAATTAGTTTAGCCATCTGATTCCATTCAACCAATCAGCATAATCCTTAAATGAAAATTGCATCTTGGTGGTGCTATCTGTGTTTCGTGAGCGTTCTTACTTCCTCATAAGGAATATCCCTATGGTACTTATTGGCTCTGAATACATTGGTGTGTGCGTGCGTGAGTGTGTGTATGTAGCCGGCTGTACAGCGCCTGTCAGTTTAGCCAAAGGTCACCAGAGGCTGCCACCCACAGCGTTGACCTTTGCACCGGACTTGACGGCTTAAAAGCCCACAACAACGGAGGAGATCATTGGGGGAGTGGCATCGAGGCTAGAGGGTGATGAACTGCACCGAAGAGAGGTTTCAACTAATGTATGAAACTGTTGGTTCCAATCAGGATGAGACGGTATTTTGAAAGTTAAATGAAAAGATAGGATATTTGCTTTTAAAGTTGAATTTGGAATAAGACTGGCTTAAATTAAACTCGAATATGATGAAAGCAATAGAGTGAAAAGAGTAAAAATGTTTCTATCCCTTTTACTAGTTTGTCCCCTTATAAATAAAAAAAATAATAATAATAAATTAAGTTGATTTTAGTAGGCCTATACAAAACAGATGATTAGATATTTAATTGTTTTATTCTGTTTGGATTTAGTTATGATGATATACGGTATAAACATAACAGGGTGTACTCTTGGGTAGCAAGATATTGCAATTAAATGCAGTCAGTAAAATAAATTTTTAGGAAATGTTCAGATATAAGTGTTTCATAATAGTTGTTCTGTCCCTACGTAAATTAATGATTTGTACTCGTAAAAATATTCAAAGTTAACATTCTCTGAACATACTCAGGATCAAAACGTTGCCCAAGTATGTCTATGGAATATACTATAACATGATATCCCTGAGAATAACAATCAGGAGATTTCAGAGGTTTTTATGGAATATGCGGGACCAGAAGAACATGATATCCTGGGAACTTCTTTTACGTTGCAGGGGTTTAACCAATTTCAACATTATTTGACTTTTCACAAGTTGTGACATCTAATATATTTAATCAAAAAAGTGCTGAACCACTTGGGAAATATTAGATTAAACAGCCTCATACATGGTGCGATCTAAAGGTAGCCGTAAGCAGAATGTAGATGTTTTATACATGATGTCCACGGGGTCTCCCTTGAGGGTCGTAGTCTAGTCGCCAATACCCTCACATCGACTGATGCATGAGTGAGTCATATGGTTATCAACCCCCCTCCCTCCCCGTCACCCTTCATGACTACAACCCTTGAGCGGGGGTTTATCTGAAATAAACCTCATGATAAAAATCAGTCACCCCGCACTGCTCAGTAAATTCAATGTGCTTTGCGTCAAGTGAATTGTGTGATTTGGTTTCTTTGTGGTTTTTAATTTAAATATGCGAATTTACACAGTATGATTTCACAGGCGAATATGAATTTTAAGATATCATAATAGTATTACCGTACTCCTAACTCTCGTTTTTTTATATTTTTTGTTATTTTATCGATAGTTTCTAAATTTATGCACGTAAGTAGCTAATTATATGAAATGACCGAGTTTCGAAAATGAAATTGAAGTCCATGTAATAAGCTATAATTTTCGTCGCAATAATTCAGTACCTTTAAACTAACTACATAAAACCCCAAGGGTTTTACAATTTTGTTTACCTTTCTCATAACAAGGCAATCCAACTTGTTTGATATTAAAAACGATAATGTAACGTAGCGAATTGCCACTGTTACAATGTTATGATATTGTTGATAAGAGCAAAAAATGAGCAACGAAATAATTGTATCGAATAGAGCCATTTTGGCATCAGTGACGAAAAGGCTGTTCATCACTTTATATTGACTACCAGTACAGTATATTGAGGTTAAAAGTTCAACTTCATGCATCTCTGTCACCTCCTCAGCTTCTCCTAAAATATTTTATACATTTTGAAATACACCTTCGAACTCTATAATGTGTGATTTATGGTAAATATGACTGAAGTGTAAATATGATAGGTACGATGAATCAGATGAAGTGTAGTTTCGTTCCTGACAAAGAACACATGATCAAGATCATATAATAGCCCAATGACGACCAAAGACAGCTTTGTTAACTTCCAAACCTTCAATATAATACTAACCTTGCAGCACATATTTTAGCAATATCCAAGAACTGTTAAGTTAAAAAAATTCTATGACTTCTTCTATATTCTATAAATTCTATTCTTTAGAACTTCTTTTAAATCATAAGAAGGTGTGATGAAACAATACATAATAAATCAAATGATTTTTATTACAAACTCTGCTTCTTTGATTCCCCCACCCACAAAAAAAAAAACAAACAAAAACAAAAACAAAAAAACAACAACAACAACAATCGCTCTACATCACTCTTCCCCCCTAATCCTGCTCAAACCTCACAGTAAAATCTCAGCTTAAAGTCTCATCCCTCGGACTTAAATTTCAATCACATTTTACTTTACGATTTTCGGTTGGGGAAATCTGATATGTATTTGGATTTTATGGCGGGAGAATCCAGTCGGATACTGCCCACGAATACGGTTGTTGTAGCTATCAGAGAAAATTTCTCATCCCCAGTGAGTTTAATTTAATTTAAGTTTAATTTATTATAAGTTTTGGAAACAATGCAGATTTTCAAATATGTGTTCAGTTTTTAAAGTCAGCTAGTTTGTGAAGTCTTCTCTACAAAAATCCCAAATATAATATTTTTATAGAATTTTGAAAATTAACTTGATAAAATTTTATTTAGGTTTTAAGACTCATTGATATTTTCCAAGTCTTGCGTGCCTAAATTACTGCCCATTTTTCTGTTATACTCTGTATTTTAAAAAGTAGGCCTACTTTCAAGATTTCACACGGACAGTGAATTCTTTTGCCAAAAAACAACAGAGGGTATTTTGACATCATTCTTTGTACGAAATTGAATTTTGTGTATAAAGAGATTATTAATTGATTGATTAAGGAATCTAACATGTCACCCGATTATATTTTTAACGACCCCCATGTACCGGGAGCCCTTGGTGCACTCGAGTGCTCAGGAGTGGAGGGCGCTCGATGCGACACTGGTTATTCAGTGATATAACAAGACACTCTCCCTGGGTAACTCCTTCATTAAGATTAAATCTCCTCTACATGATAAGCAGATTGTTATGTTACAGTGGCAAAACCCCTCAGATATATTAACATGATTTTCTGTACAGCAATTATTACAATAATATAACTAAAAGTTTTTTTAATTTCCAATGGAATATGCCTACATGTTTATATTCCATTTATATTTTACTATTAATTTGATATTCTTTCTCTGTGTTTTTAATTAATTCTATTCAAAAGAAAATTTGTTTTGGTACGGTGGTACCTAGAAAGTCATTTAAAAGATTTTTTTAACATTACTCTCTGTAAATCTATACCAAGGTTTTAGTGTACCTTTATAAAGTTTGTAATTGTAAAATATACGGTTTAAAACTGCTTTCAAAACATTTAACTAAATCATGAATATGCTCACTATGGAAATTATGTATAGAATGTTTGTGTGCATTATTGTGTCGATGCTATGTTTTCATCATTTTACATAAGACCAACTTACTGGTGTGATGTAAAAAGGTTTGGTTGAAAGTGAGGTTGACTTCAGCAAAAACTATTGTTGAAAATGTGGTTCAGTGGGGTTGAAGACAGCATTTTATTTCTTATCAAAGGACAAATTACCTCCATATCGTCTTAACTTCCCCTATTTTAGCTGTAATTTTCATTTCAGCCTTGCCAATGTATACAGAACTAATTATGTTGATACATCCTTATGGGGAAGTGAAAACATTGCCCACATGTTTTCATCGTACGACGAAACATCATCGTAGTGTGCACATATAGCACACTACGATTTAATTTTTAGTGAAAAATTAAGCTGGAATGGATGAATGGAAACATATCTGAAGAATAATCTTTTAGACTATTGTTATTCTTTTAAATTTGTGAACAAACATGCTCATTTTGACATTTTAGAGGTAGAGCGAGCTTCCCGTGGCAATAAGGAGAAGTAGTCATAGCATCAGCACTTTATTTTACTCTGGTTTTCGAAGACAAGACAATTTTTTTTAACATGGAATGTCCGTACTTACTATATTTGGTTCTGTATTGCCCTTGCAGTTCAGAATAGATAACGCAGCACAGGTGATTGTTATTTCTCTTAATTGCCGTTGTAAACGTTTTTTACGCCCAAACGTCAAAATATAAGCATACTTGTTTATGAAAAAGCAACACAATGAATTACATACAGTGAGATGATAAACTAAACAGTTGTAATGATGTTCCGTGATTCTGATTTGTTAGAATTATTGGCAGCGGGATGAGCGGGAAAAGTTTTATTCTGAACTGATTATCTAAAAGTGTCGGGACCGGCTGGACCTAGATAACGATACTCGGTAGGCTTACAGCATGGGGCCCGTCATTCCACTGACAGATACGACTGTTTGAAGGTGAAGCCTGTTGACCCTTTGTGTACAGGGAGCCACAATATACACACATATGACGGGAAACAGTCGCTTCCCCGCCTGAGGCGTCGCTTTATAACCGTTGCGGCTCGACCAAATTGTATTTGCTACACTGAATTGAAACAAACATCATACCTGGTCGCTGCTACTGTACCGGCACAGAGCTTTGAGCTGACCATTGCTTACAGGCATGATTGTATGGTCGAAAGTAATCAGTGTGAGGATTCAAAGCTTTGTGATGTAACGATTTACTATACGTGTATCAATGGTGTTCAATGGTCAACTGTGAAACCTCAGTGAAGGTTTAAATCGACTTTTATAAAAGTAATAGATATAATTATGGATTTCTTCTGGACCATTGATCAGGTAGTTGAACTTTTTTTATTTATGTAGTGTGCTACTACCACAAACTTAGGATCACGATCATGCAAATAAAATGGGTTTTTGAACACTAAACAGTAGGAAACGTTGCAGTTCCTATACCAACGTAATCGAACACCAACGATTTAATGAAAACGCTTATTGTTCTTATTAATAAATCAATTGTATTTAGGTTACAAAATTTTCCAGATAGTCCTATCAATTAAAATATATTTTACTTTCACAAACGTACAAATAGGGCCTATGCGTATCCAATAGTTTCCACATCGGTTTTCCACATTTATCCACCAGGCAACATATCACCCAGCCATGGAACCAATACAGTAAGGCAGTCTCAGTTTTCACAATGCAGCCTCCCTACCTTCGCTGTCAAAACGTCACGCGGGATTGAAAAGGCATCAGCGAATGGACGAGCGACGACATCTGATCCACGGAGACCGACGGTAATATCATAATGGCAGCGATGCAGACGACACGACGAGAGGCTGCAGGTTTTGGCGGGAAAATAGTTATTGTGATTACACCTCGGGCCCTGCAACGAATGTGTTCATAAAACATAAAAGCATTGCATTTGCAATCGTATAGAAATTTGGAAAATAATTACAAGCAGAATATAACAAATTAAATTAATATAATAACGGCAATTTAATGTAAACACAAATATAAAGTATTTATTTACTGTTTTTAAAAGTCTAATTAAATAGTAGTTTGATTTTTTGTTGTACATCAAACTTTAATTTCATTCCCTTATTTGTTTCTTTTATTTTGGAAATTATCATAATTTTTATTAGCTGTTTAATGAACTCGGCTGTTTCAGTCTAATGACTGAATAAAAAAATAAAATAAAAAATTTTTTCGTTCAAAAATTTAAAATTATTTTTTTAACAAAATAAATTTTGTTGGCCGTTAAGTTTTACCTTTTTTAATCCAATCCAGCCTTAACTGACACAACAGCTTTTTAATATATAGCCTAGTAGCCATAACTGAAATTGAACCACTGTATATGATTATATCATTATGAGATGTTTGGGATAGAATAAAATGAAAAATAAATTTTTTTTATAAAATTGTATTCAAAAATATAAACGGCAGAATACTGATTACACTGGAACATAATCCCAGTGTGGTATTCCCTGCACCAGATGACCCCAATTGTAAATTAATTTTAAAATAAATCTGTCAATCTATCTAATCTCTCAGCGTTATCAATGTGAAGATCCTTCTAACCACTCAAGAGTGACTGAACGGGTCACTGGGCAATGCCAGCGCCTGTTAAATTGGGAATACCATTGCGTTTTGAGTTAATAATTCATAGAAGAAAGCGTAGAAAGAGTTTAAGAACTATATGAAATATACTATCAGATAATAGTATATGAACTAGGGATAAAACTTTCAAAATTTATTTTACCAAGAAAAAGTTTAACTGAGTTTCCTATTAAATAAATAGAACCTCATATTACTTAATTCAGTTCTATCTTTAAAATGTTAGGGTTGTTAACTAATCAAGTCACATTATTCAGGCTGAATAGCTAAGTCGCTCATAATATATGTGAATATTCAAACGAAAAAATTGCAAAAAGCTAGTGTAACTCAACTTTTAAATTGTGAAAGTAAACAAATATAAGGGGAGTTTATCAGTGAATTGCCCCAAAGGGGTGGATGCTTCCATGTTACTGATAAGAAATACAAATTGTGGTTATGATCCCTCGAATGGGGTCGCAAATGATAAACTTGATATACCTGTTACAGATTAATCAAAACACCTGTCGTGTATTACAGTAGGCCTACTGCAAATATCTCCAAATATCTCTACTTAAACTAAATAAATTCTATAAAAACATAGTCATTTAGTTTTAAAATACCCATGAAATTAATTTTAGCGAATTTCCCTATAGGGAATACACTATTACCGTAGTAGCCATGGTAAGACCTAAGCCCGGGACCACTTTACTTTTTCATTTTGAGGTCCCCAGAAGCCAAAAACACCATTCGTTCGTTTTCATATATATGTATATATATATATATATATATATATATATATATATATATATATATATATATATATATATATATATGTGTGTGTGTGTGTGTGTGTGTGTGTGTGTGTGTGTGTGTGTGTGTGTGTGTGTGTGTGTGTGTGTCCGTGGTACTGATAACTTTTGAAGGGGACCTCCGATTTTGATGAAATTTGGTATGAAGGTGTAAGACCAGGTCTATTTTCATGAGTTCGCGAACCAGCATTGTCGGGTTATGGGAACGGGGTTTTATGGGGGTTTTAATGGGTTTTTGGCATTTTTGGACCTAAATTTTCAAAATTCATCAACTTTAACGAAAACCATTTAAAAGAGCTTAAAAAAACAAACAATTTGGTATTTTTAATCTTTAAAATAGCTTAACTGGTTATAGAGATAATTCAAATCAAGTTTCCCATGTTATTCTTATGGGTAAATCTTTAAAAAGTTATATATCGCTTATTTATAAACATATCTTAATAAAAATTAGTATGAACCTTCACTAGGTGGTGAGTAATTAAGATTTGACCAAAAACCCACATGGCAGCAAACCTACATGCTAAATCCCACGGTATTCTCATGGAAAATAAGTGTATAATGGGAGCAAGAGAGATGAAGATAATAAATAAGGTATCTGTTCCTAATCAGCTGATCAGCTGTCTTCTGCATATTTGTCAATTTTGAAATGTTTATGTTTTGTTATTTGTAAACAAATCATTTCTTTTGCATTGAAGCTTTGGATGTCTACTTTTATTACTGTTAAAAAAGTCATTTATTGCAATATAAATATTAATATATAAATTATTCAATAAAAATAATTTACTCAGAAATATAATGCCATTAAATATATTAAATTTTTTGTAAAGATTATTAATTATATAAGATAGCTAAAAAGTTCTTTAATGTTGAAACAATAATTCTTTGGAAATTCGCTGAGTACGCAGGTCTGCTGCGACGGGGGTATTTTCCAAATACGATGGAAACAATCCTGCCACGCAGTGCAATCAATATCAGAGTGTCAGCTAATTTTATCCGTCTGTCAATAAAAGGTTGAAATGTGTTGCAGATGAAACCAGTTGCCCTGGTTGATTAAAGCACTAACGCCGGACAAGAAACTGGTTTCATTCCCTGCAAGTTGTTGCCTCTTATCGAAGCCTCCGAAGTAGTTTCATTAATTACACATCAATTGAACTAATTGAATCAAAAGAAGTCTTATAGTCAGTGTGTGCGTGCTGGTGTGATTGTGGTAGTGCAAGCGCCAGAGTCTGCGGGTGTAAATTGAAGTGATAAGTGTGGAAAATTAATAAAAACCAATTGAAATTCCTACAGTTGGTTATGGGCGTGTTTTGTGAGGAAGTATAAGAGAAGGCTCGTTTGACGGTTATTTTGAACATCTTGTGGTATCACTACCATCTTTAACTAAGTAATATAGACACCTTCAAACAACAGTATCTAGGGGAATCCATTTCATTTATAAAAAAATCAGAGTATTATTATGGAAATTCATCTTTTTAATTCATACACACTAAATGTAGTTGCTACGGAATGCTGGCAAGATAATCTTTATGTGAAATTATTTACATATGTAACAGTTTTCGCTAATCGCTAATCAAACACAACATTTAGAAAAACCCTCAAATTTTTAAAGGAAAATTGTATCTTTCAACATAAAAAGTATTGAGAATAACTTATAAGGTGAATCCATCCAGATAAAATTTGGTGTGTTCACCAATTTCCCCCAACAGTTTATTACTTATTGGCCACGTTGACTTTTTTTGGTAGATAAGATGTTTTTCATTAACTTCCCTGACCTAGGATGACACATTCTCACACTCCCTTCACAGTCAACCCCTCCCCCCCGTCCATGATGCGCCCTGCTGCACCCCC
Organism: Neoaliturus tenellus; assembly: GCA_030545055.2. Lineage (NCBI taxonomy): Eukaryota > Metazoa > Arthropoda > Insecta > Hemiptera > Cicadellidae > Neoaliturus > Neoaliturus tenellus. Next base: position 55,650,967 of record CM061537.1, on the reverse strand, counting down.
TCATCCCTTCACCCACCATCAATCAGATTACGTTTAATTGACTAATACTAACTGGAAATCAAAACACGCTCCCTCGGTTGCCATAAGCTACGTTCCTCCAACTGCTAGAGTCAGTTGAATCATTAGAGAGCTACAGAAGTTGAAAAGTTGGATTCAAACTTTTGTTTACAAATTGTCGTTAACTATCTAGCTATATTTTTAAGTGGAAGAAATGGGGCAGACTTTACTTTGGTAAACTGATACAATTTTTAAACCAGGCCATTGGGTGCTGTACTCTAGTATGTATTTGTTGAACCGCATTTTGAAAATGTAACATTTTGGTTATTTTAATCGAAACTAGAATACTTTAACGCTATAGGTGACTGACAAACACAGCTATTTGCAATGGAAAAGCACCAGAAAAACATAAATTACGTCACATTTATTTCACAGTTGCTATCAGCTGAAGAAGCGCGTTACTGGTTCTAATAACATTTGTTATTTGTTGTCGTCAATGTCACCTACCTTGGTTTGTTCTAGATAGATCGGTTTATTTCAACATGTATCAGCAGATTTGTTAGTACTGTATAATTTAGTATAACTAGCCGATCAGGATAGTTTTAGTAACGATAAAAGATTTTCCATGATGTTAAAAAATTGTGACGGTAAAAGCTGTGGGACTGAAGCCGGATTACTCCAGTTTAGTGACTATCTCTAATCGTTTCCTCTTGGCCGAAATCTCTACATATTTAACATAAACCTAAAAGTCATAGTAAGGACAAATATGTTACCCGTTACTTGCTTAGAGTATAGTGCACAAATGTTTCTCTCTAGTTCGATTTCCATCACCTGCGATCGATCAGAACGTTTAAAAACGCCAATATCGAGACTGTTTCCGGTTCTGAACAACCGGTTGTACTGGGGGGGAAGGGAAAAGTAATAACAGAGGTTCAAAGACGTCGCCCCGCGGTACGCCGACGACGGCCAACCGAACCGTATCGTCTGGCTGTCAATACTGGCTGTGTTTACTCCATTCCACATACGGATATTCCCGCTTCCTGTGCGGCTTCCACTCCTTTACTTCGCTACCAAACGACATTTCTGTACATAAAAACGCTCAATTCATGTAATTCAAGTGTGCCATTACATAGTATTTTAAGTTTTTAGAGTCTCTCTCAGTGAAAACCACTGTTCACACTTCTAGTAGAAGTACTCTCTGAATTTTTATTTTTAGTCACTTTCAACCACTCTAACTACCGAATGGCCACACTTGATTGATTTCCAGTTATTTTCACTTTTTTCTCTCAAATAATCTTCATTATTATTATTTTGAATTGTGGAGAGCTGAAACTGCCATATATATATATATATATATATATATATATATATATATATATATATATATATATATATATATATATTTGTTTATTTATTTATTTATTTAATAGTTGTACTACTTCAAAATTTAAAAAATTTTATTGTTGTTCAGGTTAAATTAATGATATATTTACAATCTTTATAAGTTACCAACGTAAGTTGTATGAATATAATTTAGAAAGTAAAATAATAAACTAAAACACGAAATTGATAAACTATGAACACATTTTCAGACTTGTTGAACTTATTCTTTAACTTAAGTATTCTTCTTGCTCGGAGAACGAAGTCACTGGGCCTCGAATCAGTTTGAAAAAGTAACTTAGCTAAGAACCATAAACAGTAAACTATAAGCATGGTCTAAAAGTAGATAGCTTATTACACCCCATTTATATCTAGAGTTTCAAAACGTGCCAGGGTTGAATATGAAACACGATACAGTCTCATAAAGCGGTTAATTGAAGACAACTGGAGCACATATCTTTCGTCACCAGCCGCGGGTTCGTGTCGTGCTCCTCTACCGCTCCGTCCGCCACTGATCGCCCACACGTGTGGTCTATATACTCCCGCTAACGCTCAACTACGACTCTCGTTAATGTCCAAACATACAACTAGGTTCATTGTACACCGTGTAATCTTATTTTTAATATTTAATGTTTTTGCATCAAGTTTGATGGTTGACACAACGTGGAAATGCATCCATGTCAAAAGATTTTTTAGAGGTTTGTTCCACTTAAAAAAACTTAAATTCTTTTGTCACATTTGAAGGACGATTTTGGATCCGGTTCCTCAAACTAACATCATCTCTCATGATAGTAAATACCCCCATATATTAGGACCCCCATAAATAACCCATTAAAATTGGACGGAATTACTGTTGTGTGGTCATGTTGAAGAATGTTTTTATCCAAGTCTAAATTTATTGATTAGTTAAGTTGTAACTCAACTTGGATGGAGAAGAGCAAAAAGTGTTGATATATGTTTATTCCTTTGGCCGTGTACCTAGAAACCAACATTATTTTTCCGTTCAACTTTAAAAGTGGCCTCCTTGCCGTTAGTATCTCCTGGGAGTCAGATTTTGAGTAGACTCAGGTCATTTGGTTTTCCACCTACGGCTTCAATTCCATGCAATACTAGAAGCAACCTCTCACCCACATCTCCCAGCAGGAAGCCCCATGTCTGATCCTAAGTAGCAGTTGTCATTCTGGATCACAGACGCCGCCCCCCCTCCCCCCATCGGTCCGGTCGCTGACCATTTGAGGTTAATCAGATTAATGTGACGCGTCTCCACTGGCTACTGAACCGCTTGGAATACCGCACGCAAATCAATTCAGAACCGGTACTCTTGCAGCGTACTTGTTTCTGTTTGCAGATAGGTCTAATTCGATATAGTTTAGATTCTTAGAAATACCGGTAAGCGAAATGTTTCTTATATTTGTACATCCTCTTTGTAAATATATTGAATTTGAATGTGAGATGAAATTGAAGTAACCCCTTTTCAACAATCCACCACGTCAGTTTGGCCTCCCAAACACTCATAGTGACATGTAGGTCCTTGACTTGAAGTGCCTCTGAGTGGAAATAAGTAAACAGTCAGTATTGACAACCAGACGTTACACTTCACTGGGTCGTCGTCTCGTCGTCGGCGTACCGCAAAGCGATCTCTTTGAACCATTTTTATTACTTTCTCTTCCAACAATGTAAACGTTTATTTTATAGTGCATCGGCTCTCCATTATTTATATAAAAGACGAAAGTAAACTTTCTTAATTACGTTATATTTCTGTGAGTTTTTTCCTGTCGAATATATTTTCTCAACCTGATTTTTTTTATTATTATTATTTGAACTGTGTAGGAACAATCATAACACTGGAAATAAAGAAATGCTGGTAAATGTACAACATACGAATTTAAAAAAATCTTGTTTTTTAGCCTTTTTGAAAACTAGTATAATTCATTGTACTTTTTTGGCAATAGTCAAAATAATTAAGCTCACGTTACTTAGTCGAATTATCAATTGTGTTTATTGAAACATTAAATAAATTTAATTTAGTTTGGTAAATTTAATTTAGTTGGTAAAAGCTATAATTGTTCTTGCATTCAACGCTTTTGCAGCGAGAGAATTTGTATTATCATAAGTCGAGCGAGGGCATGTGTTTGATTTCCAGTTAGCTTTAGCCAATTTATCCTAATCTGATTGATGGAGGGCGATGAAGGGGAGGGGAGGAGAGGGCAGTGGGTGGAGGGGGCGCGTGAATGTGTCACTCTGCATAAGTAGTCAAAATAACATGTGTTGCCAGGCGTATATAGCACAATATATGTTAAACACAACGTATTGAAACTAATTTAGCCATAATTTCAATAACTTAACAAAGCTGGTGCCATTACAAATACATTTGTTCATTTTTATTCGTCAACTTAAGGTCATAAAGCAAAAGTGACATGTAAAATTATAAGTAGTAATGGACAAGACTCACCAAACCGTACTGACACATTACATTTACTTATGTAACAATTATTAAAACTTTTTACGTTTACTCATCTTTTAAAAATAAATCCTAAAATTATATTTTTAATCAATAATCTTACAGTGAACTGAACCAAGTAAAGCGTGAATGAGAAATAGTTGTCATCGCCTTTCTTTGTTTACTCCGATGCACGTGAGTTGCCCCCCAGCTCTCCAAATACAAATGTTTCACAACTGACTCCTGTTAACACTGACTGTTGGGTCACGGCTGCATAAGTTTATAACACCTATTAAAGCATTCCAACAAACAACATTCGAAAGGTAAAATTCAGTTTACAACACATTTACCTTCAACCTAATCATCCTTTTTAATAATTGAACTCAAATCTTTTTTTACAGCGCACATAGAAAAAAATCGAAATATATATTCAGTGTTGTAATTAAAGATACCTTTTTAAGATAATAAGGCTTTAATCAACTAAAAATGTTACATAGTTGGAAAGGTAAACAAGTATGAATATAAACAAGAAGTAAATAAATACAACAGCTGATTACTTAAATCAGTATTTCATAACATTCTCCCCCTCAAAACTTAAACTACGTAATCAGCCAGGTAAGTCGGCGGTTTTCTTGATCTTTTTGGCCTTTCTTGAAAATCGTTTTCTTGAATGTCATTTTGTAAAGTGACCTGTAGCTCTGGAGTGATGTTCGGCTCCAAAGTAACGTTCGACTCAGGAGTGACATTCGGCTCTGAAGTGACGTTTGGCTCATGAGTGACATTCAACTCTGGAGGGACGTTCGGCTCTGGATTGAAGTTCGGTTGAGAAACATCCTTTAGGGTTGGTTGACATGGTATGTTTTGGTTTTCTAGTAAACTCGTATCCCCTCTTCGAGATAAATGCTTGAGAGATACAGTCGACTGCCTTCCATCATTGTGTTTAACCAAAGCATAGTGTGGGTTGGCATCAATAAGCTCAACTTCTTCTACTAGCGGATCAAATTTTGATGTCCGAACGTTTCTTTTTAAGAATATTGGTCCAGGCTCCATAAGCCAAGCTGGAAGCGAGGTGCCATTGAGTGACCGCCGAGGATGCATAAAAAACCTGTCATGTGGCGTACTGTTTGTCGCAGTGCACAAGAGCGATCTTATGGAATGTAATGCATCGTTGAGTACAACTTCCCATTGCTCTACCTTTAAGGATCTGGACTTAAGAGCTAACAAGATTGATTTCCACAATGTCCCATTGAACCTTTCCACTTGACCGTTTCCTGCGGGATTATATGGAGTTGTTTGACTAGTGGCTATCCCTCTTTCATGCAGGTAATCCCTGAGTTCCTTGGAAAGAAAAGAAGTCCCTCTGTCAGAATGAATGTAGCTGGGCATTCCAAATATTGAAAACAGATTTTCCAAGCAACGAACTACCGTGTTTGAGGATATATCACTGCAAGGGTATGCGAATGGGAAGCGTGAATATTCATCGATTATAGTCAGCAGGTATCGATTTCTTGTGCAAGATGGCAATGGTCCCTTAAAATCTACATTTAGCCGCTCAAAAGGCTTTGTTGCCTTGATTAGGTGAGCGTTTGTAGTCTTATAGAATCGGGGTTTAATCTCAGCGCATATCGGGCATTTGTTTGTCATTGTTTTAACATCATCCACTGAGTAAGGAAGATTTTTACTCTTTATCCAATGGTACATTCTTGTAATACCAGGGTGACAGAGTGACTGGTGAAGTGCAAAAAGCTTGTCATGACAATTTATGTTAGTGACAGCTCCACATACACGTGAAAATGCATCGGCTGTGATGTTTTCTTTTCCTGGTCTATACTGTATGTCAAAAGAATAAGGTGACAACTCTAGACGCCATCTAGTGATTTTCTCGTTTTTTATTTTACTGGTGTGCCGACTGTTGAACACAAATGACAAGGCTTGTTGATCGGTAATCAAGAGAAAATGCCGTCCAATGAGAAAATGTCTCCATTTCTTCAGAGATTCAACTATGGCTAGAGCTTCCTTCTCAATGGAGGAATGTCGTTTTTCACAATCGGTCAACGTTTTAGAAAAAAAAGCGACAGGTCTACCTTGTTGACTCAATGTTGCTGCGATAGCAAAGTCTGATGCGTCCGTTTCCACAACTAATGGTGAAAGATCATCAATTACGGTGAGGATTGACTTTCCTATGTCTTGTTTAATTTCCTCAAATGCCAAAGCTGGCTTAGAAGAGGGCAATATAGGAAAAGATTTGCAATCAATTAAAGGCCGAATCTTGTCTGAGAACTTAGGGACCCACTTTGAGTAGTGCGAAAATATCCCTAATGCACGTTTTAAATGAGAAGCATTAGATGGCAACGGCAAATCGAACAAAGGTTTCAGACGCTCTGGGTCAGCTTGCATAGACTGGTAGCGAATTTGATATCCTAAGATCGATATTGTGTCTTGAGAAAATTTGCTTTTCTCACTGTTTAGAGTAATATTATATTTCTTAGCTACCTCTAAGAATTTATTCAGCCTTTCATCATGCTCTGACTGAGTTTTACCAGCTACAGTTATATCATCAATGAAAGCCCACACCCCTTCTAGTTTTTCAGTGGAAATAATTTTATCAATCGTGCGTTGAAAAGCTGATACACCATTCGTCACACCAAATGGAACCCTACAGAACTGATACAGTTTTCCAGCTGCTTCAAATGCTGTGTAGAATTTTTCATGTTCCGAAATTGGTATTTGATGGTAGGCATCCTTTAAATCTATAGTACTGAAAACTCGATTTTCTGCTATTTTACTAACTATATTTTCAATATTAGGTAAAGGGTAGGCATCTAATAAGGTGAACTTATTTATAGTTTGACTGTAATCTATTACTAATCGCTTTTTATGAGATGAGCTTTTGGTTACAAGCACTTGGGCACGCCAGGGAGATGAACTTTCTTCAATTATACCATTTTGAAGGAGTTTTTGCACTTCAGAGATGATGAACTTTTCATCATCATTAGAATACCTGCGAGACTTAGTTGCAATGGGCTTGCAGTCAGGTGACAAATTAAGAAAAAGGCGCGGTGGTTCAACAGAAGCACAAGCAACATTACAAATAGACAGAGGTAATTTATCTCCTCCGAAATCAAGGTTTACTGAAGAATGCAATTTTATTATATCATGACCAACCAAGATGTCAGTGCACAGATTGTCGATAACAAATAGTTTTACATTTTCATAAGTATGGTCAGAGAATTCTAGGTTTGCAGAAACATACCCTTTGATAGGTGACTTTAGAGATGTAGAAGCCATAGATACCTGTTTTTGTTCTGGAATTACATGAAAATTATTTTCCATCACAATAGCTCGGTTTATAAAACTATCGGTACTCCCCGTATCAACCAAAACTTCAACAGGTATTTTATTTACATTACCTCGTACAACTGCTTTTGATAGCCCATTGGAAGCAGCTGCACATGAAAGCGTGGACATTACCGAGGAATATGCATTAACGGTCTTACCTTGAGCTTTCATCAACCTGCATACCTTCACGAAGTGTCCCTTTTTCTTACAGCCAGCGCAAGTAGCATCCTTGGCAGGACAGTCGTTTCGAGTAAAATGACGCCGGCCACCGCAATAGAAACACTTCTGTTTCGAGTTTTTCGGTACAGCAGCTGAAGTAGGAGATTCTCCAGGATCCATATTATTATCTGGTTGGTCGGCAGGCAGTGTTGATGAGGTGTTGCAATAAATTACTTCAGTTTGGTTTGAAGATCCATATGCTTCACAGCTCTTTTGTGCAGACTCAAGCGAACGTGAAATGTCCTCTGCCTCTTTCAATGTCAAGGATGACTTTTCTAAGAGTCTTTGACGGATATTGGGATTCATAATTCCACTTATAAAGGCATCACGAACGGATTCATCTCGATAAGTATTCCCATCTACGGCGTGAAAGTTGCAATCTTTGCTGAGAAGTTTAAGCTCTTGTAGATACTTGTCTATGCTTTCTTCTTTCTTCTGTTTGCGATTTGCTAGCATGTGTCGAGCATAAATTTCATTCTTCTTGGGATTATAAATATTTTCCAAAATTTCAACTGCTGACTCATATGTAGAACTTTCAGAAATGTACTCATAGACATTGTAAGAAAGAAAATTAATCAACACGTTAAGTTTCTTCTCTTTAGCTACTTCTGAGTCAGTTATGAAATTTTCAAGTGTTTTGAACCAGTGTTTGAATGCTCTACTTGCAGAAGGATCTTCTGGATTTGTATTAAACTTCTCTGGTTTTAAAAGCTTTTCCATTTTATTTTATTATTATTTTTTTTTAGTTGATTAAATTGTTGTAATTAAAGATACCTTTTTAAGATAATAAGGCTTTAATCAACTAAAAATGTTACATAGTTGGAAAGGTAAACAAGTATGAATATAAACAAGAAGTAAATAAATACAACAGCTGATTACTTAAATCAGTATTTCATAACATTCAGCTATACCCTATATTACAAAAGTTAAACTTCCCCTCTTACACTATATTCGTGGTACAATATTTAATTGAACAGATTTCACTGTTAATTAATCATTTTAAATTGGGACCGCTCGAACATCGCTTCGCTTCTCGCGTACTCCGAGATCAATAATCAAGCCTATCATTCAGCACGGACGGCGAAAAGCGAATAATTATAATGATGATAATCAGTGCGGCAATTACCTGGTCTGATGGTTAATTTACAGCCCAATAAAATATATTGGACGGCGCCGCGGACGCTTTGGAGCGTACACAAACAGGTGAAATGGGGTTTGATCTATTTTAGTTAACGATTTGATAATAATGATTTTTATGTTTCTTTCTTCAATCATATAAACGTCTTTTTTACTAACCATGTAGACAAAGTGGTTTAAAGGACTAATTTAATGTTCAAGCTCATTAATAAAGCCAAGTACAGATCAATAACAAAGTGCATAATTAATTTTTTTTTTTTTTTTTGAAACAAAATTTTGTCTAGCGGATACATTAAAAATATTTATAGGAAACTTAAAAATCTACTTTTACTTTACTTAAAACTCCAATATACTCCATTCCAGTGTTAAGTTGTAATTAAATTCATTGCAGTAGAGAGATGTGAGTATTAAAAAAACTCTCTTATAGTTCTGTACACAGCTTTCACCAATTTTGGGTTACACAGATTGAAATCCATGGTTTGTTTCATTTGCAACACAGTAGCAGTAACAGTAAACCAACCTATTTTATTCGCAGTAGCAGTAAAAAGAATTTTCTACATAATTATTTCATGTTCATGACTTTTTTATGTAATGAGGTTAGTAAACCATCAGTATCACATATGAATATGAGTGAATTAACTAGCTTTATAATTAACAGCAAAAAGTACGAACAGATTGAAGCATTAACAAACCACCATTTTGAACTGATTCGAAATCCCTCTACATCAATCTATTGTGTATTGCACTGTACAACCTTGGTTTCCAACTACAAGCTCTAGTGGGTGCCTATTTTCTCCTAATCTAACATTCACTCCAACCGCATTCACATATGGTCTGAGTAGTGCGCAGGTTGTACAGATAACGTAGTGAAATGGGTCACAGGCCGCTACGATGCGGACTTTGGCATCAGCCCAGCGGCGGCGGCGCGGCGGTGCAACGTTGACCCCGGGTCAGGACATTACCTGCCTTGCGGACGCCCGTCGCTTGTTGTCTTAGTAAGTTGATGTTATAGAATTTGCATTCCGTTGCGACCAGAAATAGAATAAATCCATGTGCATTTCCAATTCTTGCAAAGCTACAAGAAAGATTTCCTACCATAGAGAAAAAATTAATTGAGAGAGCAACAAAAACAGTTCCTTAAGATGTTTGATTTGGTCCTCAAACTTTTTTAAACAATATTTTTAATTGATCATATTAGTGATCGGTACTTCCCCATATAATGTCATCGTTGTGAATGTTCTTCAGCTTACTAAACCCTATACTCGCTTTGAAATATCCTGTTATCCTTGTACAGGTTTTCTTTGCTGCTTCAGATGTTTTAAAGATAAAGATGGTACGACAAATACACAACCGAAAACAACATTCATAGTGCGTGCATTATGAGTACTTAAATGAGAAGCGAAGCAACTAATATTATAATGTTGTAAGGAGATATAAATTTTCTTCTACTCAACTTTCATTCGCTAAGAACGAATATTAGAATATTGGTAATGAAACGGGTTGAATGTAAATGTTTCAGCAGGACGATTAGTCATGGTATGGTTTAAGGGTGATTGACTATAAAACGGTGACTCACATGGGGTAGATCTGTTGAATCTCCCGCGACGCCCAGATCATCACCACCGACCGTCGCCCCTGGAGAGGGAGGTTGACGATCGTAAAACAGACTTACTCGTGATTAATGCTGGGCATTAACTTTTGTAATGAATTAAATTTGATTGTGTTTGCTCAATAGTAGCGTTACAAATCAACTTCAGTTGTACTTAATTACTTAAATTGCTTTAGTTCAAATGTTCGGTTCTTATTAATACAAGATAAAAGTAAGTATAGAATCAAGCGGCTACAGTATGAAATTTTATTTCGAACTGGTTTTCTTGATGTGGGATGATAATTTAATCAACACAAGATTTTTTTATAAATTCATACTTAAGAATTAGATGTTAAAAATTTAATATTTAAGTGGCTGGTAAAAAATGTTAACATTTTACACAAGGCAACCCTAGTCTTGTCCTTTGAATTATTAGTCAATGTTGGTCTTTCAAGTTTTCATAGGAATTATCTTATTAGTAAAGCGTAAACTTTCGTATTCCTTCACGTAAAATGTGTTATCATTTTACTTTAACAATCATCAACACCTAAAAATAATTTTACCTAAAAATAACGTAACACGGCTACCATTCAGATTCGCTATCTCCTGTTTAAAATTTAGAAGACACTTGTTTCAATGAGAAAAACTCCGAGTTGTAACGCGCAAACTACTTTATAAAGTGAGCAGAAAAATCATTGAGGTAAATCCAAATCGAAATAGATTTTAGTAAAAATAAAAATAAAAATATTACCATTGTCTTTGAACAACTGCATTTTATTATTTAAAGTTTCATTTAACCGTTATACACCAATGACTTACTTGCCTGTACACTATTCTCCAGCCGTGAGTGTGGGTATGTTAGTGTGAGTGTGTGAGTGAGTGTAGAGCACGAGTAATTGGTAGTCAACATTACCGGCGCACGTGTTCCGCTGTAAACATTCCGTCGAGTCGAAGCAACAGCTGGGGATATTATTGCAGCGTTTCCGGGGAGTCGTGGATCACAGGACTGTATGAGGCTGGAAGTGCCGTTAGAACGGCACGACCACAACATGCAGAGGGTACTGCAATCAATATCGTAGATGACGACGCGCAACATGACTTCAAAATACTGAGAGTCCCAGCGTTGAAGATATTTCAAGTACAAAATACGAATTGGGGAGATAATTCAAAAGATAACATTTTTAAAGAGTGGTAAAGTCGCAATGCTAGTGACTGGGCTATAAGACCTATTATTTCTCAACAGCGCAACAATGCAAAAATCCCAATTTCTCTACATGATCTGGGGGTTATTCATACTCGAAAGTATTGGCATTTCACTGTTTTTAGTATAATATATTATATTTTGATTTATAATAAACCACTTTTATTTTTTTCTGTTTGGATTGTAAGACTGTCAGTTGTAAAGGTATTAAACTATAATAGGCTATTTACTTCATAGTTTTTCTGTTATAATATAGAAAATTGTAAAATCAATACTTCATTGTACACATAGTTTACAGGCAACATAATTGTTGTAAATTACACGGATTTCCGATCTCGCATCACTGATGCCAGTCCATGGCAGTTTCCGTGAAGCCGTTACGTAACCCACACCCTACACCCTACACCCGGTCGGACAGCTGGTCCGAGATTGGTGTATCAGCCCCGGTATGCGTGTTTAGATTATCCGATCAGCTGACTTCAGCCTCCAGCTGAGCAGCAGACCAGCAGATGTCCCACAGGTGACTTTCTGCTGCGCCAAACAACCGCATTCCGGATGCCCAGAGATGATAAGGCGCTGCCGGAAGTTGATGAGGCCTGATCGGGCGTGGAGTCTCCGCTGTTATGAAATTATATGCCAAGAGCTTTAGATTAACGATGGAATCAGTTAAATCAACCAAAATGAGTGTTAATAAATATTAATAAATTTTTTAAAATTTTCTTAATCCTTCTACTTATTTAAATTCCTTGTTTTTGTCGATGTTTTTTATTATTATTAAAAGGAGGTAATTTGAAAACAACTATATAACCTTGTTGTAAGTGAATTATAGTAGAATATGATCCCATAACTAATAATATAATAACAACACATAAAAACAACAGCTATTGACCCGTTTCAATAGCACACTATCATCATAATGTTAAGGAAAGTTGTTAAGGAATAACATGGGTTCGAAGATATTGCGTTGCGTACGCATTTAGTATGAGTATATTAACTTTTATTATTGAACTCTTTTATTTAATTACAAAATAATATTATATAGAATATAGGCATTTATAACGGGTGTCCCAAGTTATCCCCTTTCTTCCTTTTTTTACCAGCTACAAATATTCATTCAAGTTTTGGTGTGATTACTAGATAATATTGAGTACTTTTTATGTAGTTTTGAAATTCACCAAATCCCCCTAACAGGGGTTGCTAGAGGTGAATTTATTTTTTTCAAGTAGCCACCTCCAAGGAATCTAAAATAAATAAGGAGAAGGTAGGGGTCAAGACAAGCAACGCCCTCTATGCACCAGGTGTTCTTTTGCACCTTTGACGTCATCATTAGCATTAACAGTATTAGTAAATGCTGATGTCATAGGTGCAAAAGAACACTTGTTGCACAGAGGGCGTTGCATGTCTTGACCCCTACCTTGTCTTTAATTATTTTAGATTCCTTGGCCACCTCTATCAAATAACACATCTTTTTAACAAACTTTTATAAACTTTAAACTTTAAAAAATACTAGTGTCATAAATCGGACTTTGAATTAACCAACCGTTTGAAAATGGCAGGTAAACAAACTTTGCATCAAAATCAAATTGATAAAATTTAATTAAATGACGTCCGAAATAAAAAGTGGCTTGTAGACAGACTTTGGCATGAAAGAGTCTATCGCTTAAACCTGCCAAAATAAGTGTCAAGATCAAGAGCACTATCTCCCCCCCCCCCCCCCCCCCACTTGGACCAGGCATCACGGGGGAGGTTCAAGAGTCACACTGGGGAGTCTTGTCATAACTTAATTTACGAGATCTGACATGTTTTGGCTACGGCGACGCGGACCCCTCTGAGTGGATGTCTGAATCATTGGGACAGGGGGTAGCACCGCTCAACCGTAGCCTGCACACGTCTGCTGACTTCCGAGTTCCGCCGAACTTGTTTTTCCAAGAGAAAGAAACGTATTCATTTAGTTATAAATATGGAAATAATTATTAAGTTAGGTGGATCAATTTCAACTCAGTAAAAGTGAGTTACGCCCTGTTAATTTTGGTGTAGAGGTGATATCTTAAAGGGTTTCAAACTTTTCATGAATTTTTTTTTTCATCATACCTTTGCGATAAACGTTGTTTTCGGAACGGTCAGCTGTGATCGAAACTAGTTGATTCCCGGTGGGTTGGATAAACGTGTTGGTAAACAAAGTTTTCGGGACTAGTCCTCGAAACAGTGGTTTTCGGGACTAGGCCGGAAAAAAACTTCCAATGTTTGACACCACTAGCGCTGCTATTCTGCTTACAGTAACGTAAACCTCGTTGACTCCAATATATAAATGTCACACAGCTGATTGTTTAGTTGTAAATAGTTCAAATACAAGATAAACAAATAACAACGTAAGAGGGGGTATATAGGTCAAAATTTATAAATTTTTATCCAAACTGTATATTTATTAAAGGGGGTATGATGAAAAGTACTGTTCGTAACTCGTCCGAAAGTGGTATATCGGTGCTCGATCGAATTCAAGTACTCGGCTTCGCCTCGTACTTGAAACTCGATCTTGCACCGATAACGACCACTTTCCGGACTAGTGACGAAATATACTATTATTTATATGCTTGTTTCCAGAACTTGTAAAGTTTTCAAAAAACAACAAGATAAAATAAAAAAAATCATATTCGTCAAACATGTTTGATATTTAAAGTAACTTAATAATAAGTTACTATGGCGAAACTTTTTGTTGATGAGAGAATTTCATACAGTGTGTAACTGCATTTAGTACGTTTCCCATTTGTTAATAATTTATTTTAAAAATGTGTTTAGTTATCCCGATCATTATCTTGTCATTGTACTATGTATTAATTAATGATCCAGACAAAAATGAATCAGTTGTTCTTTGTCAGCAAAAAAGCGACACTCCATTTGATCCATCACACTCACTTTTGAGTAATATTCATCTTAAAACTCTCACCATATTGCGTCTGTGTCTCAAGATCAAAGTATCTTACTCCAATTCCAACTGAAAATTTGTGAATGAATCAAACACCCAATCATATTAAATTTCAAAAAACTTGTTTCATTATTATTAATTATTTTGTAATACGGAATATCTACAGAATACATATCGACAAATTGTTTTTCCAACAAAAGAAGGTATAATGCAATAACTGATGCTGCGCATGAGTGGGCCTCAAGGGGGTGCTCCGCTGTCTCTATAACAGTGATCATGACATATTGTTTATTCGCTGAATATTGTGAATCCCGAAATGAAAATCTGGGGCATGTGTTACATCATAGATTGGTTTTTATATTTTAAATATTCACAGTTTTGAACTGAGGTATTATATTATCTATTTTTTATTGCTGATTTACACAAGAATTCATAAAATATTATAAGGAAATATAAACAAATTATACATTTAATGTTTTGATAACAGACTTCACATGAATAAATGTCCTCTCGTTGATATTCATTGATTTTATTCAATGGCTTGCAAATGTCTCTAAAGAAAACCTTAGCTCTTCCATACCTTATTGCCATAAGAAATGTTGTAAAATGTGTTTTGGATGTGTTCACACCTAAAATTTGATTCAGAGTTGAATTTAGAATCAAATTTAAAATTGAGTAGAAATTTGAAATTAGAGTTCAATTGTTGTAGTTTTACTTAAATACTTAGATACTTAATTTGAAACACCGACGCACTCTGTGGTGCGTATTTTAAGGTGAGTATGACCGAAGGGGTGAGTGTGATGATTGTAATGGATCAGATAAGGTGTAGCTTTGTTACTAACAAATATCAGCTGTTTCATTTGTCAGGATCATTAATTAATAGCCCAATGACCAAAGGCAGCTGGGCCCAGTATCGAACCATCAAAAAGCACTAACTTTTCTCAGGATCGAACCGGCAACCTTCAGATTCAAATGCGAGCTCTTTATCCACTCAGCTACCCAGCCAGTTTATGTTTATAATAATAGGTCTATGTGACAGAAAAAATCAACTAATAACATAATTTAATACCTGTTGGGATAGTTTGTAGTTTTTAGAATTATTTGTTCACATAGTATATTTTTTTATGAGTCAGTTTGATCTTAGATGTACTGCTTAAGACTTACAGTTTATATTTTTCCCAATAAGGGTATACACACTTAAATACTTAAGTGGGATTTATCGAGGTGGTATCAAACAATTAAATATCTCTCCGTGAAACCCTATCATAACGTACTAATTTTCTGGAATTTCTTATGCGTCTTATTACAGTGTTTAATGTGTTTTTACGGTTATTTACAATACACTTTTTCTAACTATATAGCTTCCATTTTTTAAAGCCATATTCATAAAACTCCCCATATCACATTTAGAAACTTCCAATCCAACCATAGTTGCAGAGCGAAATTCCTCTATTTTATTAATAATTTAACGAGTTATTGAGTTATCACTATGCATTAGCAATCTTTAAAGTAATTAACCTAACAAAAATTTTGTCCCACCACAGCAAACCTACGTAAAACTAGTCAAATGTCATTCTTTTGGGAAACAAATCACAGAATTAAAATTGGTGAGCATAACGAAGTACTAGTCACGACAGTTGATATCCTGGATAACGTGTTTGAAATTCAGGGCCCCTGCAAACCGGACTGCATTCAACTCAAGAGAAATTCCAATACGATCGAATTTTCTTCTAATAACACACTTTCCGATTTCCAATCGCTTTCGTCCGCTTCTTCCGTGCCCAGGACTGTGAGATCCGTGCCAATTTTGAATAAACCGTTCATTTCCTATTATACTACCTTTTCTCAACCTACCTCACTCACCATCCACTGCCGCTTTTCTCCACGTGTAAGCACACTTTTAACATTTTGTATCAACTAATAAAGTATAAGTTTTCAATTACGGTAGGCCTACCTGTAGCAGACTGATACAAATTCCCAAGAATTTCAGGTTTACATTGTAAAGCCGGTTATTAAGCTTCTGAAAACAGTTGCTTATTCATACAGACCGATGGCATATTGCGACATGCAGCTGGTTCCCTACCCCAATCAGCACACTAGCGCTAGATGGACGTCACTAGCGCTAGATGGACGTCACTAGCGCTAGATGGACGTCACTAGCGCTAGATGGACGACACTAGCGCTAGATGGACGACACTAGCGCTAGATGGACGTCACTAGCGCTAGATGGACGACACTAGCGCTAGATGGACGACACTAGCGCTCGATGGACGACACTAGCGCTCGATGGACGTCACTAGCGCTAGATGGACGTCACTAGCGCTCGATGGACGACACTAGCGCTCGATGGACGACACTAGCGCTAGATGGACGACACTAGCGCTCGATGGACGACACTAGCGCTCGATGCGGATCGTGGACTCGCCAAGAATCTCGCTCGCTTCCTGTCCCCAGCCCATTAGAGACCCAATCAAACTGATTTATAATCGCTTTCTGTTGCGAGGAAATTAATGGTTGGTTATTTGATAAATGTTATTAATTAAATACCGTATCAAAGCAGAGTGTCGATTTGTTTATTAGAGTTGTGAAATATATTTTGCATAGGCCTAAGTTCTTGAAAATTTCTGGCGTTTTACATTTATAATTGGCTAATGCCTTTTTGAAAACTATTTACTGAGATAATATCATATTAGCTTTGACTATAACGTGAATAGACTTCTCACAGCGTAGGCGTGGTTGACACCTATCGGTGGGGCTTTCTTCTGTGGCGTACATTAAGTTCAAGCGACATATGACAGGTAAATCAGTTTCACCATTCTTCTTAAAAAAGGATGGAACCTTTATACCTGAAGGTTATGTTAATGTTGTGAAAGAGTGTTTTCGCAGCAATGAAAATCCAGCTCAATAATTACAACATCGGTTGCAATGTCTCTGGCGCGGCGTACATGAATGAACCTTCCAAATTTCAATATTAAACAAAATGCACTTTTGCATGAGAATTTTCACATTTGTGTATATAGTCAATGATGTTAGCAAATATGAAAGATACATATTATTAATATGCATTCCGACAATTTCCATTAAAAGCCAGTTCAAAAACGGGGAGGAGTTTTTTGTAAGAGAAATTGTAATACCAAAAACCTCTTAGCTCAAACACTATTTGTTAAATATTATTAAATTGGACACTGAGTCGTAGTTATAAAGTGAAGCCTAAAAGATACTGGTTTTAAATCTGTGAACTTATTGCCAATCATGTTATTAAATAAATATAACCTCCATAACAACGCGCTTTTGAAGCATAGCCGGTACTTTCACTCCTTTTTAAAAATTGTCCACCACGAAACATTCCATCAGGATAATTTTGAAATGAGTTCACAAAATATAGGCTATTCAAATACTGTCCGTGTAGTAACGTTCAGTGATTAATTAATTTACCATGAACCATGTAAGTAAAACACCCCCACTTAAATATACAGGAGGTCTTTCAGACTAGCAGGTGTTCGAAATAAAAATTTCTTCTGAACTGGATCATATTCCGGTTCAAGTGCTGCGCAACGGAGATGTGAAACGGCGATACCGACCTGGAACCGTGACAAGCTGCGCCGCTACTTTGGCACATCAGCTGCAACTGTCACTCCTAATAAGGAGTAACGGTTAATCGATTTTGTTATTGATCGTTCTTAAATGTTAAATAATGCATTAAAAGAAAGTTCACTACTTCTTCACTGTACATTTGAACATCCATAGGAGCCACATCCTGAATCCGGAATTGACTTTATCTATTGATACTGGCAATTTTACAGAACCGCAACCAAATCAAGTGAAACTCTCTTGTAAAGATCATACTAAATACTACCAAGCAAACCTGGAAAATTTTTAAATGTAAACTCAACTCCTGGCTTTAGTATACATTATTAGTATACAACTAATTATAGCTTGGAAACAGTCGCGTCAGTATGACATTAGGATTTGTTTGGGAACGATCACACACGTTGTCATGAATATGATAGATAAATGCTCTTCTACAAATGCCTATTTGAAACAAATATTTTTTATCTATCTCTAAGTTAATATGTAAGGATGATTCTTTGGCTCGTTTTTTTTCTGTTTGAGTGCATCGTAGGAGGAATCCTCGCATACCGTTAGTAAGGTAGATGAGCAGCACTCCATTGCAATTCACATCGGTCCCTAGGGCTACGCTCTACGGGCTTTCAAAAATGCAATGTTATGCAATGTTATTTTATGGAAGGAGGTAATTGATTGAATCATTAGACAGTTGTTGTATAACAAACGCTAGCAAAACAGAAAGAACACATTTGTCAGTTATAAAATATTTTCAAACTACTGTAATTAGGTTTAGATCAACTAAAATTTTGGACCTGTGGGCAATCTTTAATTCACATAATTTAACGTAACAGTTAATACGAGACCCCTCCACAAAAAGAACTAAGTCGGTGATTTCTTTCAGATGAAAGAAATGCTGAAGACAAATTCCCTGTCAAGTAGGTTGGTTAATTGAGGGCAACTGCCAAAATATGTCGTTTCGGTTGAGGAGTGCATCACCCCCAGGACCGCCCTCCCCTACAGCCTCATCCCCTAGACACACGTCACACCCGCACATGGCCCGGCGAGTCACGGGCGGCGACGTACGACCGGCAGATGCGGCAGACCGTCACAACAACGCCGGGTAGGAGAAGTGAAGAGGGTGGTGTGAATCATCCACAAACGCTAAAGGAACTTTTAGCTTAACATTTAGCTTCATCCTTAACTAGTTGATTTAACATACTTAAACGATGCAAATGCGATTATTCATGTGAGAAATATTTAAGCACGCTACTGACATTTGTCTTAACGATTGATAATAACAACATTCGTTGCGACATGTCACATTACCGAATATCATTAAGGACGAGTTTGAAAGATATTAAACGAGCAAAAATCTGTTTCAGAAACCACGGGTTGCACTTTTAAAATTTACTTATAAGAAACGTATTGTAATTTTAAAAAAATTATGTCTTCAATAAGGTAATAAAAATATTGAAAACCCAGTATCTAACCCGATCTTTACTTTGTCTTTTTTTTAAATCCATTGTCATAGCCCCTGAGCTGTGGTTGAAATGTAAGAATTATTATTCAAATCAGTATTTCTAAATTTCTACAATTGAGCTGTAGACGGTTTACCGTACGTAATAATTCTTACAAACAACCTGCTATATTTGAAAGGACTTAAGAAAGTATGAAGTTGACATGGTGGATCCTGAAATGCATCCCTAATTTCTATTAATTATTACCAGTCGTTACCCGTCGATACTCGACGGATAGCTCTAGTCATAGTAAATGGAGCGCTAGGCAGTGGTGTGAAACATGTATGAAATGGACTTTTTTAAATTGCTATTTCCTTTTAGTTTACATGCTGCTGTACATGATTAAGTAACTTTAAACAATTTAACAACCAAAACTTATCAATTTTTTTAATCCACCAACTATAAAATTGAGTGAAATAGTAAACTACGAAAACTATGGACTACGAAACTATGAAACAATGAACTGATAAACTATGAAATAGTATAACACTGTATCTTTTCATTAAAATTATTAATTAAAATTTTATACGTTTTTAGGTATTGATCATAATAAACCAATCCTTCTGGAGCGTTTGCTCTCCTACTGTATTTAGACAAATACCTCGTGTTTACTACAACCAGATGATTGAAAGGTGGCAAAATAAATTTATGGCAAGGGTTTAGAAATTTAGATTTTTGTAATATTATGAAGTAAGATAACGTTAAAGTAAATAAAATCTGCCAATATAGAGAAGTTTATCTTTTTTCGTACAAATTGCATGTAAATCGGTCCAGTGGAAGTTCCAGATAAACTTTCCATCATAGGATTGAAATAGTTTACTTTTTCCCCATTAAATTTCCATAAGCAAAGTTTATTTTTCATTTTTGATCAATTTAACGGGAAATATTTTTAAATACAAATTATACCCGCTAATATAGGACTGCAAACGTTTGTTTTGGTAAAACACCCATGTAATCGTCCCAGTAGAAGTCTCAGACGAATTGCCCAAAGGTATTTTTGTCCTATTGTTTTAAATATATGGATTCCTTTCATAATCTCTAAACAGTGCTAATTACCATTAACTAAACCTACCATAGATTAAAAATTATCTATTAATCAACAATAAAGGGCATTCCCATTAGTTAGTTTTGTTTGAAGTAGCCGCCAAGAGCTAAAGGTTTCGACTGATAGCCCTGAGATCAATCGTCCTTAGGGGTGAAAATAAATTAGATGATAGATCGAACTACATATTAGATATCGTGATAAGGAGGATAATTAATGTAGTTTTTCATCTTTGAAAGGAATATGATCTGGAACGCTCTCTCTTTCTCTTTTAGCTCGACGGCTGTTTGAGAAAATATATCATAATGGCCTAAACAGACTTTAGTTTATTTTGTTTTAGGCCTACTTAAAGTTCCTTTTTAGCTGAAATGGAAAACTAAAAACTGTTAAATTTTCAACAAAATATGAACTTCACTGTTACAGCTTTCATTATTATTAATTATAAACATTGTCGTTTTTCTACTTACTGACAGTGAAAATAACTTATCCATACATATATAATTACTTTTCATATGGAGGTTTTAAATTTTTTCAATTCTAAAAATAATAAAACAAAACATAAAACATTCCTAAAAATTTAAATTTTGTAGTCCTTTCTAATTGTAAACTGTGTAAGGTAGAATAATGGTAGACTATATGCATCAGTGAGTTCAGTTATTTCCTCTTTTAGTCATAAAGTCATCGCTATGGCAGTACGATTAAATCTCTTGGGAGCCCTCTTCTTTTTTGGATACCATAATATACGTTTACGTTTATGTATGTTCTACATCTGGCAAAAAAGAACGTTCAGTTTCTCTTACACTCTGAATGCATCGAAATATTAGTCTAACATTGGAACTGATTTGCCAATGAAATGAAGTTAAACAACGTGAATCTAGTATATTTTGTATCACACAAGGACACATATAAATATTTCATAGTCAAATGTAATATGATTAAGTTAGGCACTAGTTATATTCTACATGAGAGTGACAGTTGGTCACTCCGATTATTCATGTGAGAAATATTTAAGCACGCTACTGAAATTTATCTTAACGATTGGTAATAACAACATTCGTTGCGATGTGTTACGTTACGAAGTATCATTAACGATGAGTTTGAAAGATATTAAACGAGCAAAAATATGTTTGAGAAACCACGGGCTGCAATTTTAAAACTTACTTAAAAGGAACGGTTTGTAATTTTTAAAAATGTCTCCAATAAGGTAATAAAAATACTGAAAACCCAGTATGTAACCCGATCTTTACTCATGGGCGGATTTAGGTCAAAATATTTGGGGGTGCCAGATAACCTAAAGTTTGAGACATTGTATGCTCATTAAAACGCCAAAATCCTATTCAAATTGCCCATTTTAAGGCCTATTGCATGTAGGCCCTAGCTGTTTCATTTATTATATCAAAAACATACCCCTAAACATTTTATTAATATTTTTTAAATTTTATTATGAAAACCACTCAAGAATATTGCTTTTAACCGTTGATAGAAAAGTGTTTTTAGATTTTTTAAAGAGCATTTACCTAAGAGCATTTGTTTTTAATTAAGATCATTTGTTAACCTTCTACCTTCACGTCAATTTTATTCCTTTGTTTAATTAACTACCGCACAAAAGAACTAAGAATATACAAATGGTCTTAACAAATTAAATTTTAAGAAACATTGTTTTAATGATAATGTACTGTGAAAACTTTAACAAGAATAAACGGTATCAGATAACTGACACATACTTTCTCCCAACAATATAAAAACATGTGTTAAAAGCTTTAAACATTAATGTCTAGATGACTCTGTCGGATAGTTACCAGCTGAGCAGCGCGAGCTTGACCCTACGCGCATCTGTGACTTTTAACAACGTACTGCGTTTACCGCTAAACGAAAAATTGTATTTTCTCCTCAACCACTTGACGTAAAGCAATAATTTAAAGTACTGGATTATTTAGTTTTTTGAGCTTGATTTAATGGTGATGAGTAAAATTTATTTTGAGACAACAGCTATTTTGAAAATAAAAAAAATTGATTTTTTAAACACTTTTTACTCCATAACTTTTGAACGCGCATTTTCTCGGAGATGCGGGTGGTGTCATTTTATCCACCATTTTAAGCTTAATAAACCACAAAATTTTAATCAAAATCGTTAGAGCCGTTTTTGAGAAATTTTGATTTTTGACGATTTTTGAGGGTTTTTGGGGGTAAAATACCCTTAAAAATCAAAAATTCAAAAAAATGAAAAAAACGCCTGGAATTATCGTGGATTTGGACCTATATACCAAATTTCATTAAAATCGGACCATTAGGGCATTCTCTAGCTCTGTTTACATCCTGACACACACACACACACACACACACACACACAGACATCACTCCGAAAACCACTTTTTTGGACTCAGGGGGAACCATAATGGATAAATCCACCAACAACTCAAATTCGAAAATTTTGACGAAAACAATACTTTCTCCATATACTATGGTATAGGGGGAGAAAGTAAAAAACGGACAAAACGATAGGGGCCTACATCAAAAGATTGTTTTGTTTGTCAGTTAGATAGTGATTATTTTATAACGAAAGTCGTTTTATTCTTCATAGTAGGTTATTAATATCTCTTTGCCAATGTTACATATCGCCTGTCTCAAATGAACTGTCAAACAATCACATGTTTAATTTTGTTTATGTTCACTTTTGTTTATGATGTTTTTGTTGTTGACTCTCAATTCAATTGTGAAAGGTTCTTTCCATTAAACTAATTAAATGAAAGTAATATATTCTCTTTCTTATGAAAAAAGTAAAATGGAAACTCACGGTCCTCGAGTTAACTCAGAAAAATTCTAATGATACTAACTTCCTCAATATGCAACAACAACAACCAATAAGGCTTATATTCGTCAATCTTTCGACGGATACAAGTCTGCAATTTTAACATAGTCTTTTACTGTGCACCGTGTCCTCTACCATGTCCTATATCACGGCCGCACTCTCCCTGCCTCGCACTGGTTTACTAAAAGCACAGATTAATGAAACGTTATACAGGGTGTAAAAAAAGTCCGTCCCACCCTTTATTTTTTTTTTATTTGTTGAGATAAAAAAATATCATTTGGGGGGTGATAGTAACTTAACACAATGTACCTTTTGACGTTATCAAACATTTATAGTCTTGTCAGGGGGACAGACCACCATTAGTCAGAAGAAAATCTTAAATGTAAGCATAGGTTGATATGTACATCAAATTAAAGGTCTCACTTAGCAGAGTACAACGCTGCATACTAGACTTAAAACGGATGACCCGGACAAAAATGGTAGGCGTTCAAAGTTTCCATTAAAATCATATGGGTAAAAATTAAAAAAATGCAATTACTTCCTTAATACTCAACCTTTTGATGTCAGGTTTATGGCTAATTACTCCAAATTCAAAGACGTTTAAAATGACGTATGATGTGCCAGAGGCTAAGGAAGTTTCAATTAAAACATCCTCTATGGGACGTCCCCCAGAAGTCTTACAGAAATATGCTTTGGCTTTTGTCACATCACACATAATTTTAAACGTCTTTGAATTCGGAGTAATTAGCCACAACCAGACGTCAAAAGGTTGAGAATTAAGTACTCTGCTAATTGAGACCTTTAATTTGATGTACATATCAACCTATGCTTACTTTTAAGATTTTATTCTGACTCCTGGTGGGCCGTCCCCCTGACAAGACGATAAATGTTTGATAACGTCAAAAGGTAGCCTACTTTGTGTTAAGTTACTATTATCCCCCAAACGATATTTGTTTATCTCACCAAATAAAAAAATTAAAGGGGGGGACGGACTTTTTTTACACCCTATATGTTTGTAGCCTTTACTAAAACACGTGATATTTCGCTAATAAATTGCAATATAAGCTCACTAGTTCAATACTTTTAATAAATCACAATTAAAATTAAAGTACGTACAACAAACTGCACGAACCAATAACCAAAATTAAGTCTTCAGAGGCCAAGGACGAGAAGGGGATGCACACATCACACACACGCAAGCATTGTTTTAAAAATATAGTTTAATTTCCTTTTAAAATAGTTGGATTGTAAACACGACTTGACTGCTTGCCTCTTACTTGTTAAAAATGTTTATTTTCAATTTGTTTCCAATACAAAAAGATTATTTTTCAAAAATAAGTTAGAAATTTTAAAATTTCATAAAAAATCTGGGGGTGCCAGGCACCCCCTGGCACCCCCGTAAATCCGCCCATGTCTTTACTTGGTCTTTTTTTAAAATCTATTGTCATAGCCCCTGAGCTGTGGTTTAAATGTAAGAATTATTACTCAAATCAGTATTTAGAATTTTTACAGTTGAGCTGTAGACGTAGACGGTTCACCGTAAGTAATGATTCTTACAAACAAACTGTTATATATGTAAGGACTTAAGAAAGTATGACGTTGAAATGCTTGATCTTGAACTGCATCTCTAATTGTCTATTAATTATTACTAGTCGTTGCCCGTCGATACACGACGGATAGCTCCAGTCATGGAAAGTGGAGAGCTAGGCAGTGATGTGAAACATGTAAGAAATGGACTTTTTAAAATTGCTATTTCCTTTTAGTTTATATGCTGCTGTACATAATTAAGTAACTTTAAACAATTTACAACCAAAACTTATCTATTTTTAATCCACCAACTATAATATTGAGTAGTTAAAATAGTATAACACTGTATTTTTTTTTTTTTTCATTAAAAGTATAAATTACAATACGTCTTTAGGTACTGACCATAATAAACCAAATCCTTCTGGAGCGTTTGCTCTCCTACTGTCTTTAGACAAATACCTCGTGTGTTTACTTCAACCAGATGATTGAAAGGTTGCAAAATAAATTTATGGCAAGGGTTTAGAAATTTAGATTTTTGTAATATTATGAAGTAAGATAACGTTAAAGTAAATAAAATCTGCTAATATAGGGAAGTTTATCTTTTATTTCGTACAAATTTCATGTAAATTGGTCCAGTGGAAGTTCCAGGTAAACTGTTCATCATAGGATTGAAATAGTTTACTTATCCTAAATAAATTTCCATTAGAAAGGTTTATTTTTCATTTTTTACCAATTTAACGGAAATATTTTTTAAATACAAATTATACCCGCTAATATAGGACTGCAAACGTTTGTTTTGGTAAAACACCCATGTAATCGTCCCAGTAGAAGTCTCAGACGAATTGTCCAAAGGTATTTTTTGCCCTATTGTTTTAAATATATGGATTCCTTTCATAATCTCTAAACAGTGTTCATTACCATTAACTAAACCGCCATAGATTAAAAATTATCTATTAATCAACCCTAAAGGGCATTCCCATTAGTTGGTTTTGTTTGAAGCCGCCGCCAAAGGCTAAAGGTTTCGACTGATAGCCCTGAGATTAATCGTCCTACGGATAAAAATCAATTAGATGATAGAGAGAAATACACATTAGATATCATTATTAGGAAAAATAACTGATGTATTTTTTCATTTATGTGGGGAATACGATCTGGAATTATAAGGAATACTCTTTCTCTATTTCTATTTTAGACCAACGGTTGTTTTAGAAAATATATCCTAATGGCCTAAATAGACTTTAAGGATATAAATAGTTTATTTTTTACTAGGCCCACTAAAATTTTAGCTGAAATGAAAAATTAAAAACTGTTAAATTTTCAACAAAATATGAACTTCACTATTACAGCTTTCATTATTATTAATTATAAACACTGACGTTTTTCTACTTACTGACAGTAAAAATAACTGATCCATTCATATATATATAATTACTTTTCATACGGAGGTTTTAATTTTTTTTTAATATTAAAACCAAACATAAAACATTCCTAAAATTTTAACTTTAGTATTCCTTTCTAATTGTAAGCTGTGCAAGGTAGAATAATGGTAGACTGTGCATCAGTGAGTACATTTCCTCTTTTAGTCGTAAAGTCATCGCTATGGCAATACGATTAAATCTCGTGGGAGCCCTCTCCTTTTCTGGATACCATAAAATACATTTACGTTTCTGTATGTTCTACATCTGACAAAAAAGAATGTTCAGTTTCTCTTACACTCTGAATGGGTCGAAATATTAATCTAACATTGGAACTGATTTGTCAATAAAATGAAGTTAAACCACGTGAATTCAGTATATTTGGTATCGCACAAGGACACATTGAAATATTTCATAGTCAAATATAATATGAATTAGTTAGGCACTAGTTAAAATAACAATGTAGACTATATGAGAGTGGCAATTGGTCTAAGGTATATACGTTATGTACGACTGTGGCTTCGGATATAAATTAAAAGTTTATAACTTATTTCATAACGCATTCTAAGATAGACAATAATATGAAAAAATCTTTGAATATAACAATGTTTGATTCAGTCGAAATCTGATGAAAATGAAACCAAGTGACGGCAAAAGTCAAGAGTTCGATCTGCATTACGAAAGTGCATCAAAGGAGGTATAGAACAAAAGACTTTTAACAATGTAGCCGACGGAAAGGCTGTTGTGATTATATTTATTTAACGACAGTGAAAAAAAATACATGAAGCATAGTAAAACAAAACGAAGATAAAAAATTGAGCATACATTATTTTACTTTTTAAGATATCAATCCAAAATTTTTGTTAAAATTGAGATATTTTACGTACGTATGTTGTAAGTATATTAAATGTTGATTATTTACATGAAATTTCTACAGTTTTATCTGCTTGTGGTCTATGTAATTATGAATCTTGTATTTTGTATTTTTGTATCTAACTACCCCAGTGGTATTTTTAACGTTATGACGGGGAACGGTCTAAACCCCAGTCTTGTTACAATCTAACATCGACCAGTTGTTAGAAAGCATCATTAATTAATAGCCCAATGACAAATGGCAAATGGGTCAGGAATCGAACCTTTGAAAACCGAATTTTTTCTCAGGATCGAACCGGCAACCTTTGGATTTAAAAGGCTATATTCAATACTCAGGATTCAATACTCAGCTATAACTACTCAGCCACCCAGCCAGTTAAATATTTACCTAACGCACTCAACAACACTTCGGATATCTTGTAAACTGTATATGTCTCGTTATGCATTATTCCTGTATTATTACATATACAAAGGTATATGTACTTGTTTACTTGTTGAATGTATATTTAAATTTCAATAGTTACCTTCAACGATAAACATAGTAAAACCGTTCAAAATCTGCTGTTACAGAACATTTCCATATAGCACCCGAACGTTTACACTATAGGAGCACTGACTGCTTACACACTAATAGACTTATGTTCTCTTCTTCACACACGCACGCCGTTTAGTTTGGACCCTTAGTTCCGCTCTTGAACATAGTTACTGTTAAGCTAGTTAGTTTCAGTTAGTTAGCTAGTCTTACTTCTTAAATTAAATTGACACGTTCAAAATCTCACGCATAAAGCATTCTACAGGGCAGGGACTTAATATAATAGGGCAGGAACTATACTTAATAGTATAGTTGACCTTGCTTGTATGGGAGGGTAATGTGGATGTTGTAAAATTATGATATTAACGTAATACCATTCGGAGACGCTGTAGTTAGATACGCCATGCGTTTGCAGAACATGCGATCTCCTTGTTTGTTTGAGTTGAGTCGTCAAATATCGCCGGATATACAAAAAATGATTTAATGGAAATAAAAATTTTAGATAAATTTAATTGTTCAAATACTATTCATATTGATCGCATCGCTATCTTTCTTTGTACTTAAAAAACATTGAATTTATGTTTAAGTTTGATATTTTGTAGTTAGTTATATAGCCAGTGACATTTCTTAACTTTTAAATAGGAAACTGTGCATACCTGTTCTCCTTCCTATCTGTAACGCCATCCTTTGGTTAAATAACATAATTTTCAGATATCAATGTCCAGTGACGTGAAAATTAGGTAAGTAATCACCCTTGTCAGGGATTCAACTGAAACCCCCATCGAAAGAATAAGGTAAGCTTTATAACCATTTTCATATCCTAAATTGAAACTAAACCTGCAATATATATGCTATTAATAAAAATCTCCTGTTTTAATATCTTTTAACAAAAGAAAGTGTAACCGGTTTCATTGAGACAGTAAATTATAACGAATAAGATTAAATTTTAAAAATCTTGTTTGATAAAACATATTAAATTTAAGAACCACATCTGAGGCGCCGAGATATTTATAGTGTTTACACTTAACAAGTCTCGCTCTGAAGCCTGTTTCCAATCTCGTAACGTTTCGAGGTTTTGAGACGGAAATAGGAGCGGAACAAACCAGATGTCGAGATTTTATGAGAGGAGATCCAATCTTTTAGGCTGGTCACACTCGCACAATGGCCAGGCCGTATAACAACCTCGCCGTCGCTCCATCGTGCCGTAGGCCTACACTCCTGATGTGCACCGTGTCTGGCAACACGTACTGGCGTTTTACTGTGATTAGGCTACCTTCCACATATATGTAATTCAATTTTCACCTTTTTAACATTATTATTGCGGAGTGCTTGAGTGTATACATTAATTAAAGTTAAATTGGGTTATAAATTAAAATTTTTATAACAAATATCCTACTATATTACGTGGTTTTGTTGGGTTGGTTTAAATATTTCTGAAAGCACCTTCATAAAATGCACATTTAATTGTTGTACGAAATATTTGTTGTATAAAAAATGTAATACAATATCCAATATGATGATAAAAAGTTGCATTCGATGTGTACCATGAAAATAATTTACTCGCTTACTCGGATAGTTGCATCAATAAACTTATTTAAATCATGAGTAAAAATTCATTTTCATTTACTCTACATTCTAACCATCGGTGGGACGGTGTGACGATTAACTAATGTGTCATTGACAAGGCATCACCTCATCTTATTCATCACCATCAATTTCTACATTGCCTCCAGCGTCTGAAATAAAGTATTAGAAGCATCTGACTTGAGAAAATAATAATAAAGAATAATGTTAAGTTCAAATAAAACAGATTTAACGATAAGTTTAAGGTAAAGACAGTTATCCGGAAAAAAGAAAGGAACAAATGTCTAAATAGTTAATTTGATTCACTAAGGAAATTAGATTATATCAAACTATCTTGTACAAACATACATTGCTTAATCAATATATTGGTTTTTTATGTAGACATACGTAGGCTATGTTTTCAAATAATCAATTATCACCATTCCCCAGCCTATTCCAACACACACCCCCGCGTCGCGATGTATTGTAGGCCAATGTAGGGGTGGGCCAGCCATTGTAGTGTAGGGAGCCTCTAGGGTCACAATGGTCCGCGCCGTAACACGACCTTTACACGCCCTACAGCCACGGCGAGGGCTTCCGATCGTGTTACCGTGCCTGGCTAATTCGTGTAAAACCCGATAATACGCCGTAATAACTCACCGGTCAGGCCAACAGTGTTTTCTCAGAGCTCTTCAAGTTATACTGTAGGTCAGGGAGAAGTTTTAAAACAGAAAGTCATTTGAGATGTTGCAGCGTAACTCGATCACTCAGCTAAATGGATTTCGCAGAATGGTCGTGATTTTATTGCGAAAGTACATATTTAATTCTGCTTCAAACAGCCATTGCTTACTTTCATCTCACTTGCATGTATGGACTTTGAAGGCTGGGTATGTAAATGGAAAGTCATGAAAATAAATCGGGTAAGTACAACTGTCCCATTGCCGGCATTGTAGTAGGCCGCCTTAAGTTGTCTAAGCGTACTTTCCTTGTGTCAAAGATAATTTTTTTATCATAATAAATAGTGAGAAAAAATAGTGAATATCCTTTCACTGACAAAGGATATTCATAGTAGGACGTTCCGGGTCAGCACTGACCCACGGTAACGTGGGCTGGTATTGACCCAGCTGCGAAAGTGAGAGCACGGGTAGAGCAGTGAATGGAGCAGGTCTTATGGTACATGCTTTTGTCAACACAGTATAGGGTCTCCTTCAACCAACGACGGCTAAGGTGGCGCTTATCAACGGATTTATGTATATACCAAAGGTCAGTACTGACCCACCTGCAACCAATTTGTTAAATAATTTGACACAACGGGAGAAAATTTAGGATATATTTTCAAATCATGTACATAAATTTTGTTAAATTAAGTTGAAATTCCACCCTTTGCAGACTGCGGGTTTCTTCGTAAGGCGTTAGTGAGAGTGTGTGTGTACTGTACACTCCTACGTTCACTCGCTGCCAAGGAATGCATGATGCCTCGACCTCCCGCCAGGCCTAGACTGCGCTGCCCGCATACGATCATCTGTTTATTACAGTACAATCACGAGGCTAAACAACAGATAAGATGTTCGGTCAACAATGGGGTGGGCGGCCGCACAACAATAAACACTGCCTGCCTTCTCGATAACCAGCTGTCTTGCGGGATAGTCCATCCTCGGACTCTGATAGTTATGGTACAGAACTCCCTTAATATTCTTTCAGGGAGATTTCTTGAGTTCTTTTTGCGATTCGCGGTTTTGTCGGTTTAATCTTGACAAGCATTCTTCTTGCTTAAGAAATCATAAACGCAAGTCAATGCTGAGAACATTTTCAGAAAATTATTAAATTCTGAATTTGAAACAGGGTTCTCTTTGGTAAAATGTTATTGTTTCGGTCTAAATCTATTTTTTGGTAATTGGAGATTAGATTGATTTTGCTTTATCCCATTAAGGGAGAAAGTAAAAAATAATTATAATAAAATTAAGAGACTCCACTCACTCGCGTTTATCCATAGTAAAATACAGATTTTTAAAAATAACATCTGATAAATCGGCTTAGGTACCGTACCGTATTCATCTGTTGTTTCCATAACAGTATCAAGGAAAATTGCAAAGTAAGTGCACGGAGCAGAACTTGACAAAGCACTTAATGCAGTTTCTAAATAAAAAATAAGACTATAACAATCTTTGATATTTTTACTTCAGCAAAAAGTTTAGCCAAAAATGAACAATAATTTTCGTTCAATGGCATAAAAAAACTCTCCTTCCCATTTGTAATATTAGTATGATAAGAACTCAAAGCTATGATTAAATTCAAACCGTAATATTGTTATTAGAGTAGTCTAACGTTTTGATCCTTTGACTACGTTTTGATTCCTTTGATCACCGCTCAATCCATTAAATCCAACAATCCGGTCTTTCACACAATATATCGCCTCATCACTAAATGAGTTTTCGCAATTGCAGTCCTTACCGAAACGAACACTCAATTCAAAACCAAAATAATCTACACAACTAAGCGAACCACTCCCGCATAACCACCCCTCAGCAGCCCTTAGGAGATCTGATGGTGAGATTACTCTAATAACTTGATGCGTCTGTCGCACTTCAATCGTGAAAGAAAACATCGCGTGATTGCGTCACAGCGAGTAACGAGCAAACGTCGTTAGGCAGCGCTGGCGTCGCGGGTGCATTGTAGCCTACATTACTGGGAACAGTAACGAAGATGCATTTACTTATCAGGAGGGTTGCGAAGCTTTTACCGCGACGAGACTGATTACAAAGGGGAGGAAACTCATTTACACGGCGGGAAATATGTCTAATGTGCGGCCAGTGACGAAACATTCGGGTTGCAGCTTAGCGGGGGGGGGGGGGAGCGGGGGATGCAGATAACGGCGGCGGTGTTGGTTTGATGAAAGGGGGATGAGCGTGGTCATTGTTTTGGTAAGGGGGATTTAGGATTGGGTTTTCATTTGGGGATTGATTCGATAATTTTAATACAGGAGGTGTCAGTATTAGTTTGTATTTTTTCAAACTTCGCTAGCTGTGAAATTAACTGTAAGCTTGTGTTTATCAATTTGAATAACTTAAAAAGAATACTCTGTGAGCTACGCTTGCAATGAAGGCACATTCAAGAACCATGCAACAAAATTTATGCCCAATAATTGACAGCAAAATCGTAAAATGAGTATTTCTAAATTTTAGAAATTAAACATTTGAAATTTATTTAAAATTGTCATTTAAATTTGTTGTGCAACTACGTAACTACATTAGTTTGTGAACAGTTAGTTGTACACACATTGTTTAAAAACAGTGTTTGTGTTTTGTTAGATAGTGTAAACGCACCATGACTAAAGATGCTACCAAATAGAGGGGTTGCAAGACTAGTACTATCCCTCATAAAAACATTGAAAAAAGTGGCGTAATATGCCTTCAGACTAGAAACTCAAAACGTTTTGTTTGTTGTATAGGGTTTTAAAAATACAAGTACTTTTTGTACGGATAAATTTTTTTATGGGGCTGCTGATCAAGAAAAAACTTTGGAGTTAGTCCCATAACAGGGTAAAATAAAGTTTTAATTTTAGCGCCCTTCAAAGTTATTAAGTTTTCCTTATGTAAATTTTTGTAAATACTAAATTAAACGACAATCAGCAGCTAACCATAGAAATTAACCTATACGTATAACATTTTTAACCTGCTGTTCATCAAATTGATACACAAGTGCAGTACACTTTGGCATGGCGAGTGAGCTAAGTGAACGAGCTCTTCCTAAAAACGAAGAGACACGAGTGAGCGGAGCAAACGAGCTTTGTCTGAGAAAAGAAACTGACGCTTAATAATGTTATCAAGCATTAGCTCGATCCCCCTGGTACTAGTGTTTTAAAACAATTATCTACCAGAGTTTACTTTAAAATTATTTTATTTCATAATAAACCTTACATTGAAAATAATAATACCGTATGCTAATTAAACTATTAATGTTTTCATTTTCTGATCACCACTAAAGAGTGTGGTGATCAGTATTGAAAGTACATAGAGAAAAAACATTAACCTGCAGGTTAGTACATAAAGATCAAAAAAGGGATGCATAGGCTGATCATCCCTTTCACACCTTGTCGGAGGGTGAGCAGGGGTTACGTAAGCTTAAAACAGTTGTTTGTTTAATGAGAGCGTAAGTGATCCTGTATGACGTCGGTGGGGGAGGTGGGGGGGTAACCTGATCCTGAACCTCTGAGGCTTCCACGGGCAAGGCCGATATCAGCTGATAGCTGATAAGGCGCGGTAACTCACCTGGCCAAGATCAAGGTCAATAACATTTGCTTTGACCTAGGCAATAACTGAAGTTTAAATGGCGGGAGCGAAGGCGGTTTTGTGTTGGTTCTAATGTCAGAAAAACTTTTTCATCGGGGATCTGTTCAAAGACCTAGAGACTCAACGTCTAAAATTACCCGTTTTTTATGTATCACAGTTTTAAGACGATTTTTGGGAGAGTATGCGGCTTAGTAGTCAGCGCGCTGGACTCTCAGCACTGCCCTGAAACGGCTCCTTTAGTCCAATTCGCCCCTCTCACAGATTTTAGGCACAACAGTGTAGTCGGCTATAAATATTGTCTACAGTCTATGTGGACAACCAAAGTAAGGAAAAAATGACCGCCAACATAAAAAACGTATACATGTCCGTACTAAAAAAAGATCCATCTCAAATTTAAAGTACATCCTTACATTACAAATATTTTGTTTCATCCTATTACTTTAAAAATATTCTGCGTAACATTTAGGCCTATATTAAATCAAATTTACTGAGATTAGGCTACATCAAAAGTAGTCCCATGTCTTTGTTGAACTTTTCTTTTTTCATAATTAGTATTATATGCTTAACAATTATTTGCACTTTCTTACATGGTATCATTTAAGAAGAACCATTGACTATAAAAATTTGTTGTTTCTTGAAAGCCTTGTGACCTTAAAGAATTCTTAATTATTTTAAAAGCGCACATTGATTGAGCCATAGCATATTGGTGTTTTAACGATATAAACCGAGTGTACGTGTACTCACTTTTTATGGGAAGGAGCGGCCCCCACGGTGGACACTGGAGGTTACATCCTGGCGCTGGAGTCACTCTGGAACAGAGGAAAGTCACGTTGAGTAAAGATGTGTAGGAAAATAAAACTATTTAATTTCGTCAGTCCAGGTGGTGCTCAATCGGAGCTTCTTACTCCATTTTATGGCTTAACAAATAATTAACATGATCATAGAGAATGAACTTCATGTCACTAGTTTTTTTTTAACTTGAAATTTAGTTCCCTCATCACGATTACTTCTTCTACTCAAACTAACCAATAGCTACTCGTCTTCACAAATAAACATGAATTCATCGTAAGCCCTATCCATAAGCCTTGAGAGACTACCTAAGAATCAAGCACAAATTCTGTTTTCTCTACTCAATCAGGCAAATGTCTTCAAACCCACATTTTCTTTTCAGTAAAGTGGACAATATCCTGCTGGACCAAGTACATGCACTCGTAGTATAGTTTGTTTTATCATTTACTGTAGAAATGTAGTTCCCTCAACCCAGTAAATTCATGGGCAATTTATTGGCTGAACAACCCTAAAACGCTGGATTTTACAATGTAGGAGTTTCTTACAGCTAATCCTAGTTCATCGTTCATAGTTGTACTACTATTTGTTTGTCAGCTATTGTAGAAATGAAGTTCTCTCCACCCAGTCAATTCTCTACATAAACTATTCCTTTAGCTAGAAAGATAAACGCCTTAATCGTCCTGAGCCACAGTACCTGAGCATCATAGGACTACTTATTTGTTTATCAGCTAACTAATTGCAGTTTCTCGACCATCAGTCCAGGCCACCCCGCTATGCGTTTTGCAAGACCAGGCATCAGTCTGACGCTCTGTTTACAAGACAGTTGATTGTTTGTTCTTGCTGCTTCCGCCTCCGCCGAGGAGGTCCATCAAGCAGACGCGATCCTCAAACAATCCAACCCACCTAATGGGCCGGCTAGGTGAACTTTAGTTTAAAACACATGTCAATGGTTGGTTGGTTGGTTTGTTTGTTAATAGTAAGTGGTATTTTGTTGGAAAGATTTTAGTAATTCGAAAAGATGAACGGTTACGGGAAGAAAAGTTAATGTGTACGACTGAATCCAATATTCAGCCAAAAATGCTAGTGTTAAGATAAAGTTTGTTGCAGAAAACGTATTTGATCACTTACGAAGTCAACGTAAATAATTGAAATTACTGGACTGCTGTATATTTTACACATAACTCCTCATAAATCTAGAGGTTTCTTTACTTTTCAAAAACTGCTACGTTAACAAATTTGTCATTTCAATAACAATCCAAAACCTTCAAGTTCTGGTTTATGCAAAGGAACTAAACTACAGAAATAACATAAGAAATAAACAGGAATAACAGAAAATTACATAAATAGCGACGATATTATCCTTTATCATTTCCATACCATACCAACATAATATCTTCTAGCTAAAAGAATGGATATACATACATAAGGTGGTTTTTTTACCATATACATCTAGGAGACAAGGTGACATCTAATACGAAGTCGTCATCTGTCATAATTAAACTATATTGCTAAAAATACTCTGTGGTGCTCACTTCAACATTTTGCAATAGAATGGGTCATAAATAGTTTATCACCGTGAATTAGAATGGGAAATTTTATAAATTAGTACGGGAACTATTCAAAATCACAATCAACAAATATAGACTATCTCCTCAAATGTTGAATCACACCGTTTTCCTTCTAAAGAAATTCCACAAATTAGCTAACGATGTAAGACTTGTGGTTTGAAATTTCATTACGATACAAATAATAAGTCCCAAGATCCACCCTTGGGGGACACCACTGCCGATCACTCTTCTCTAGGGCATCCCCGTGCACCTTACCGGAGGAGACGTTTTCACACGGGTTTCACAAGCTTGTCGCTGGCTTGTTACGCAGCTACTCCCCTTCTCCGAGCTCAAGTGCGAGGGGAGACGGCTTGTTATCGCCCAAACAGCGTCACCCTTACAAAGCGCGGCTACTCCGGCGCTCAAGAGCCTAGCGTCGCGACGACAACGCTATCTACATCTAGCGGCGGTAACGAGCCTGACGTATGTCTAGCGTCCCCGGCTAGAGGGCGTGAATGTGTCATGAGCACGGGGACAGGGGCTTGAATGGACGTGTGTAGACATGGCTCAATGGATAAGTGGTGTCTTTGCTTCTGATTGGATTAGAAATTATCAACAGTCATAGTCTAGTAGAAAGATTGGTTTTTATTTTGAAGAAACCTGTTCAAATGTCATGCTTTAAAATTTTAATCATCTAAATGAAGCTTTCTATATTATATAACTGATCTGCATCTGCAGTACTCGATTCTCCGTCATCGACTTGCAACATTTAAGTACAGTATTGACTTCTTATTGGATCTCTTACAGAATTAACGTGAACGGTGCACTCTAAGGATTGGCTTAAATGTGAAAGTAAGAAAATGTGTATAATTTTGTACATTAACTGTCAAAACATGAATCATCTCTATTTTGTGTAGACAATGGAAATCACATTATCAAAGAGTATAGAATTAAATATTCTAAAAGAAGACTATGTAGGTTAATAAAAGTTACAAGACAAGAAATCTTTGCCAAAACAATTGATTTTGAACATTTTTTGATCGAGCACTTTTTTATTAATTTTATTTTCAAAGCGTTACTGGGATGAAAAGAATACACTATGATACATATTTAAGATAGGACTTCATTTATGTTCATTGACGAATGAAAATTATTAACATTTGCAAGACAATCCGAAAAATGGGATTTGTACAAAAGCGTTAAATATGGCGCTATAATTTGATTATTTATTTATTTATTTATTTATTTAACGGCAACCGCCATTTTACAAAAATTGTACATGATGGTATATACATGCGACAGATGAAAAACATTTAGTTGACAAAAATTACAT
Organism: Neoaliturus tenellus; assembly: GCA_030545055.2. Classification (NCBI taxonomy): domain Eukaryota; kingdom Metazoa; phylum Arthropoda; class Insecta; order Hemiptera; family Cicadellidae; genus Neoaliturus; species Neoaliturus tenellus. The sequence continues at coordinate 55,613,940 of CM061537.1, read as the reverse complement.
GCTGAAAAAGTTTCCAAGAATGTAGCAGTTTGTTGAGTGCACTAAGTTATAGTTAAATTGACAATAACAATAATCGATAACAATAATTAACTGACATTAATAACAATGATTAGTTGACCTGACGTTAGGTAACAATAATTGAACTAGCATTAATAACAATAATAAAATAATAACAATAATAAATGACAACAATTAATACAATAACAATCTTAATTAGCTTCAATAAATTAATAACAGATTGTATTCCATATGTTACAGATAATGAACTATATGACTACATAACAAAAAGAATTGACTTTAACAACATTAACAGAAAACTTCTCTCCACCCCATGCACAGCACTGCTCACTTTCCTTCAACTAGCGGACATGGCCCTCTAAAGGCACCACCCAAAAAATGAATATCACCATAAACACTTAACTGCACTCTCCACCTTCGAGTGGCTGTGGCCCTTTAAAGGCACCACCTAGCAACCGAAACTCCCAGCAGCCCTGAGAAAAAGTGTCAGCAGAGGAGAAGTCTCTGGACGTCACGCTTGAAGGATGCTGGTGATGGTCCGAAGAAGTCTAAGTGAGGGCAGACATCTTCGCAAGATCTCAGCAGTCTGGAGATACCATGGTTCTGAGTGTAGCTAGTGGGCTGATACTTCCTCTTGAAAACAGCTTTGGATCTGGTTCCTCTGGGGGTGGTGAATTCCACTTCACTCAAGAGTTCAGGGCAGTCAATGATTCCGTTAACCAGCTTGTAGAGGAAAAGGATGTCATTGATTCTACTTCTTAGGGGAAGCGGTTGGATGTCGAATTGTATCTCCAGAGCTGCAACAGGCACCTCCATGAAAGGGAAACCAAGTTTTACACCAAGCACTCTAAGAAACCGTGTTTGAATCGTGTTTAAAATATTCATATGGCCTGCTTGATAAGGAGTCCAGATGACGGAACAGTACTCCAAAATTGGTCGGACCAGAGATTTGTAAAGGGTGACAAGTGCCAAAGGAGATTTTAAGGGTCTTGTTGTTCTATAAATAAATCCCAGTAGTGTAGATACTCTAGAAGATATGTAGGCCAGGTGATCATATGAACTAAGGGAAGGGGTGGTGATCACACCGAGGTCCTTGAACTTCTCGACCACGCTAAGACTTCTGCCCTCGATGCAATAATCATACTCATGCACTATTTTGCTGCGACTGAAAAACATTACTACACATTTTGATACGTTGAGTTCCATTGCATTTAGTGCGCACCAGTTGCTGATGTTGTTAATTGAAAGCTGGAGCTCATCCTGGTCGTGAGTGGAAGTTATTTTGTTGAACACCTTAATGTCGTCAGCAAATAGGAGGAAACTGGATCCAATTTCTGCACATATGTCGTTTATAAACAAATTGAACAGCAGTGGACCAAGATGAGAACCCTGAGGCACTCCAGAGGTGGCAAAGAATGGTCGAGACTGCTCACCTTCGCACCTGACAATGAGGATGCGATCAGTTAGATAACTCTTCAGCCAGGAAAGTAATGGGTGACAAATGCCATAACCCTCAAGTTTAGCTACCAACAGGCGATGGTCTATCCTGTCAAAAGCCTTGCTAAAATCAAGGTAAACACAATCTACTTGGGAGTGCTCAGTGAACGCAGACATGATGGTATTCTGGAAAACCAGTAGATTTGTGCAAGAGGAGCGACCTTGGATGAATCCATGTTGCTGCGGAGCAATATGTCTGCCGAGTTGAAAACTCAAACAGTCAAGGACCAGGCTCTCATAAATTTTAGACAAGGCGGACTGAATGGCAATAGGTCTATAGTTCCTAACATTATTTTTGCAGCCAGATTTGAAAATGGGGACGATGAAGCTTTTCTTCAACACAGTTGGAAAAATGCCAACTGAGAGTAGTTTTGAAAAGTAAATTTGAAGGTGGGGCGCAAGAACAGGAGCACAAAACTTCAAAACGGCAAGTGGGATGTCGTCAGGGCCGGCGCCTTTGTTTGGATCCAATTCTTCCAACTTTCTTTGCACATCCAGAGCTTGAAAAATACAGTTATTTATTGACATGTTCACTCCAAAGTCAATGGTTGGCAGAGGGACGTCAGTCACACCGAAAACCGAAGAAAAGTATTTGGAGAAAAGGTTACATTTGCCTTCGGTATCAGTAGCTTCTTCGGAGTCGAGAAACATAGTAGATGGAAGAGAGGATGAGCTTTTTTGGCTTTTGACAAATGACCAAAAGGATTTCAAGTTTGAAGGGATACTGTTCTCAACCTTGCTGATATAGTCAGAGTAACATTGGTTGGTAACTATTTTACAGACTCTTCTTATATTTTGGAAATTAACATAATCTTGATAGGATTTGGATATTTTGTATTTCTTATGCAAGGCTTTCTTTTCGGTGATTATTCTTCTAAGGTTATTAGAGAACCAATGCGGAAACTTGGAGCAGTCAGATCTTTTGATGGGAGAGTGTGATTTGATGGTAGATCCTATGTATGTATGATTACGATTCATGATCCTATGTAATCCTATGTATGATTACGATTCATCCATTGTTGATTTTTCCCATAAAGGTCACGTTTGTATAAATTTTAATGGAGAATTACTATACACACTTTTATACTTGTTTCGTAATGTTAATTTAAATTTCTAAAGTGATTAAGACAACTAACTTAAGCTACGGGTTCTTAGAAATCAAAGTTATTCATACTGCTAAAACGCCGTAGAGCTACTACCGGCATTCCTTCAGCCTCATTTTACTTATACTGTATTAGTTTTTTTTTTTTTTTTTTTTTTTTTAGTAAGAGAAAGAGAGTGAGAGATAAGACCGCCATGTTTATCCGGCTCGAATGACCAAAAATGTTGGATAATAATTCATAATAGTGATGATAACAAGTTTTTTTTCATTCAATATATTTAAGGGTACCAGTAGTATGCCTACAACTTGTTTTTACCATAGGGTTTTTAATAATAGGTTTTATATTGTCATTCTTTCATTATTAACACTTTACTGCCCTGGTCAATTAAATTAAGATTACTGTACTTTACTTTTTCACCGTGGGCATTGATAACCACTGATATGAATTGCTGTATACCAATATCAAAACTATACATTAATGATAATTTAGGAGATTCATTAAATAATATTATGAAAAATTATTATTTTAAATGATATGGTGCGATATTTTATCTTTATGTTTGACGTCCGTGCCTTATACATTTAAATGAATCAGCAATGTAGCTTCGTCTGTTAGTAATAAACTTGCATTTTATCTGATCCGTAATAATTATCACGCCCACCCCGTAGTCATACACAACTTAAAATAAGCATAGAGTGTGTCGGTGTTTCAATAAATGTATCTAAACCCTATGCCGATTTTATATTGCTAGGCCACTATTACCTTTGGCATCTACAAATTTTTACATTGAATATCTTAAATTCCAATGTAACTATACTTACATCAATGGATATCCAAAAGTTCATAACACAAGTCATATCTGATAACCCAAGTCACATGTCCCCACAACACGGCACACGACACGACAGAGCAATAACACGGCCGCTCTGCGGGCGCGCGGCGGGCCGACTGGCCAGACAACAATGCAGGGAGCAGCTGACCGGTTAGGGGGGGAGGGGAACAGCTGATGGTATACAATCGTCTGATATGGTACACTTGACAACAATGCTAACACCCCTGCCGGCGACACTGGTGTAGAGTGCGAACCACGCGCAGGAGAAAACTGTAAGGTTACGAGTAAAATGGAGAAAATGTTGGTCACTATTAATGTTTTTGTGTAATTACTGCGATAAAGTTTCGTTTAAAAATGACATTTAAATATAATTTTATATGTAATGGGTTGATATTTCAAAAATTTATGAAATTCTTAATCGTAGATGGATGCATTTAATACTCAACTGTCATCTAAAAACCCACTGAAATCTTAAAACCCTTCATGGGAAAACATTACTTTGTTGCTAGTTATATTGATAGTTCGGTTTTGAATAGTGGTTTGTTAAATTCTGTATTTACAGCAGAAGCCTCTTAAAATGGAACTTAAGTAAATAAAATTTTCCTTTATCAGCATCGTCAAAGACCTCCGCCCTAAGGATTTTACTTCTCTACTACATCTGATAATATGCTATAATTCCTTACCGATCTACATTGAGACAACAGATTTATGTAGTATATCAGGGACTAGGGACAGAGATCTTTGGTGATATGTGTTTATTCTGGTCTGCACAAACAAACGACATTAAGTGTGTAAAATATTAAAATCTTTTTTATACGCAAACTTTTTCCGCCATTAGCTTAGTATTTTTTGACATTTTTATAGGGAACCGTACAAACTGGTCTTGTTACTATCTAAATCTAATATCGACTTGTTGTTTGACAGTATCATAACTAACAGCCCCATGACAAACAGCAACTGGATTCTGAATCTATACCCATCGGGAATTGAACCTGCAACCTCAGGAGTATGATGAGATCAATGTAACCAGTAGGCGACGTTATGAGATGTTGTCATCTCAACCTGAGTAGTAATATACTTTGCTTGAAAACTTTTGAAGTACATCGATTCATTATGCATTCATTCCTACAAGAAAACAACTTTACTACCATATTTCAATAAAAACATATATTCCAATCACTTCATAAATTCCAGAGAACACTGCAAATGGAACATTCCGCAATCTGCGCTGACCTCCACAATACAAATCTGCAAGACAAAGCACAATCACGTGGACATTTCGCATGTAGCCGACAGACGACAGGTTCCGCGGTGTTGACAAGCGCGCGCTCTGTCGCCGCAGATGCAAATCACGACCGGTTGTCGGTGTCGGCCGACAACCCGACAACTCGCCGTGACGTCATATCAGTCACGATCGTAACTGCGGCCGGGGTTGGCGTGAAATTAATGTGGATTAACGGCTGTTTTTACGCAGAAACAAGGCTGTGATTGAGATGTTTGCAGCGTCGGTGGGAACGTTTGTAGCAATGTTCGAACAGGGAGGTTAGGAACTGAGAGGCTAGAAATATTTTCTAAGAAGGGAGTCATCATTGAATCTTTACAATTGAGCATATTTCGCCTTTGCTTTACCGCCATCCAAACTGACACAGTTCTACCTACGAGCTGGGGAGACCAGATATTGCATTTGTCAGTTCAAATAATTAATATTTTGCAGACCAATGAAACAGCTCGAAAGTGCCAATAAAATAGTACACAGTCACCATAAACTACATAAACTAATCTTTTATTCAGAGATAGGGCTTGAAAGCGTTTCATTGTCAAGAATTTAGTATAATTTAATTGAGCTAATAAACAATTTTATTTCCGAAATTCGCACTAAGAATTTTTATTTTTACCCTGGTATAGCAAAAATTTTGAAATATATAATATCAGATATTTTAGAAGACAGTTTCAGAGCTGTCTAGTCTAGAGAATGGTGGTACTATGGGGATCTAAGGTATGACTAGATCATTTTCTTTGCAGTGGCCAGCGCCTGACCAATGAGGAACGCAAAACAGAAACACAATTTTGGAGTCATCGTGCCCTACACCGCTGCTAGGGCAAAAATGAAGATACCTGTATATAAGGCTTTAACATTTTAACAACAGTTTATACACCGAACTGACTCTTTAACCACGTAAAACAAGTTTTCGGTCGTTGAGTGGGATTGAGAGAGGTGGCATTTTTTTCAATTACCAGTAAAAAATTATGAAATGACCACTCGAAATCTTTAGTGCTCTATATTACAGCTACAGTATACCACTAGATTTTGTAAAACAAGTGACAATAAAGGATAATTAAATCAGGGATTTGTAAACAACTCAAATCAGACCAGTTTAAATAATCTATCACATCAAACGTTCCAGGAAAGCTATGTAAATATGCAGTCAATCAGGTTTCCCAGAACGTATGTCTCCGGTGTGTACATTGCGGTCATGCGGCGTGTGTCATTATTCACCATAGGTACCGGTCGAGGCTGTGTTGCAACGCAGGTCGGCTGCGTCGGGGGCGACTGACCCCCAATGACACCTGCGATAGACACATGGCAGAAACGCATGGCTGTCGTTGGCACGCCGCAACTCATGGTTATATAACACTCGGCTGAATACACGTGAGGTTCGTATATAACACAGTTACAGATGAGTATATCCGAGGGGTCTACGGAAATTGGAGTATTAGAAGATTGACTGCCAATAGTAAAGATCCAATCTATGATGTCTCTACGCTCACTCGCCACTGGGAACAGTGGAATACAAAAATACTTTGAGTGATGGATTGTGTATTTCATTCATGGTAGTTTGCCCCTCAACCTGCCAAACTTATTGTTTTAGCTTTCCTCTCATCTCCAGTTTGTTAATAATAATAATTATGTGTCTTTTAGTGGAAGGATATCAGCAAATTAATTGATAGTTCTCCTCGCCTGAGAGACCTGCATTTTTTTATATGAAAGTGGACCAACGGCTTAACGTGACTTCCGAACCATGGGGGTGGCTGAATGATCTTTTGTCGCCGAGCCGGGATTTGAACCCAGGCCCGTTGGATGATAACCCAGAGCTCTACCACTGAACTACGGCTGTTGCCTAGTTCGTTAATGGTTTGGTTGTGTGTGAATACAACTCGGGTTTCAACATTATTGCGCCATCTAGAAGTAGATCAACACTTGGGTTGAAGACACATGAATACAGTCGGAAAGACGTCATTACACTGATTAAAACATTAAAATCCTCACGAAACTTACACGCACGGACATTTTTTACATTAACACAACGAAACCGTTAAAATTTCGTTGTGTTCATATAAAAATTGTAACAATTCAGTGTAAAAATACAATGAAGACCGACTGAAAATTTGACTCCCCAACAAAATGAAATCTACTCGAGAATGGCGAGTTAGCGTTGAACCCCGGTTATAGTCGACTCACGACCAATTACGAACTAAAGACTATATAGAGATAATTTTAATGCATAATTTTAGGTGTCCACATTATGAACTATCACAATATATAAGGAAAATAAATAATAATCGTATGGTTTTTAATGGAGGCAGGTCAGCTTAAAGAGACGTTTAGTGGAGAGTTCTCCTCGCCTGAAAGGGCTTCACTTTTTTCCATGCAGGTGGACCAACAGCTTACGTGACTTCCAAATCACGGAAGAATAATCTTTTTCCCCAGACCGGACGCGCTTTGAGATAACCCAGAGCTCTACTACTGAACTAACACGGCCATTGGCTGATATATGAAAAGAAACATCTATTATTTAAAGTTTGGACTATTAAAAATTATAAAGATTTTTTAAGGGAGCTCAACAAATAAAAATTGGGAAAGTTAAAGCAACTATAATGGAACACGAGTACTACGAGAATATTGTGGAAACCCATTAGAGTACAGTAATCTGTTAATTGAATGGTGTTATAGAAAAACTTTGATGTTAGTTCGCATCGGTATTTAATAACGTCATCACGTTTAAATTCATGTTTTTCAGTGCACTTGCAAGATTTTTTTTAGTTTTCTCTGGGTAAAACTTTGGTTAAGATTGTGTCAACAAAAATATTTCAATAATAACTTAAAATAAAGAAATCCTCCAAAAAATGTAAATAACGATACATTAATAACATCCTCTCCAAAATATCAAACCTTAATACAAACAAAGATCGCTTTATAAAGCCAAGCACGTAACGAAATGTATACATTAAAATAAATCCTCCACTTTGAGAAAACAATTCTCCAAATAGTTTCATTTAAATGCCGGTCCGCTAATGAGACGGCGTATGTTGGGACGGTTCTAAAACCGGAATGCTTGTGCCATTACGGGGAGGCACGCCGGCAATGTGGTTTGATGAATGGTTCATTGATACGGCAGTGACGACGCGACGCGACGTGGGGAACAGAAGCGGCCCTACATCCGGCCCTTGGGGAACACCCGGCATATGACGTGGAACAACGTGGCGGGGAAAAGTCCATCCTGGGGGATTCGCGAGCTGGAGAGTAAACGAGTCAATTAATGTGAGTCTGGATGATAGTGAACTGGACGCAATCTTATATTGGAAATAAGTAAAATCAATTTTTCCTAAAAGTGAGCAGCATTTTATCATTGTAGGTACCTGAAAACTAATCAGTCATTGAGTCCACGAGAGCATCGTATAAAATTATAATAAATATAGTAAACTGACTTTGGGATGAAAATTTAGTTGAATACATTATCCAAATTACATAAATTAAATATCGCGATTGTTAACATTATATCAACCAGGTTTAAATCTCCCGACTGATAAATAGATTAGAACAGTAATCGTTGTAGAAGTATTTAAAATCAATGTTTTAAAACATAGCATAAGTAAACCTTTAAGACGATTCCGATTTCCCTTATCTTTATCAACCACCCAGTCGATATGGAACCAGCAACTTGGTGGTTCAACGGTTTTCAACTGAAAACAGTTTAAACACTTAGTTTTAATGTTTCTTCACATTTATAACGAGCATTTCGTACACTTGTTAGTAGTTACTTCTTACTTATAAGTTGTTAGGTGACGCTAAGTTGAACTGAGGAGAGGATTTCTTCTATAAAATAAGGAAAATTTATGTTTTAGTGTCATCACGCCATATTATGCGTGTACTAAGTATAGTGGATGTATACATAAGCAAATCAATAGGAACATCCTTATGGGAAAGTGAGAACGCCACTCACGAAACATACATAGCACCACCAAGATGTAATTTACATGTAATGATTATGTTGATTGGTTCAATGGAATCAGATGGCTCATATTATTTTTCAGAAGTTGGTCATTGTTTTGATTTTTTTAAACAAATAGGCTCATTTTAACATTTTGAAGAAAGAAATAGCGCTTCTTGTTTCAATTAGGAGAAGTAATTCCATCCTCAGCGCTTTATTTACCCCTGGTTTTCTAGGAAAAACTAATTTTTTAACATGGGATGTCACACTTACTAGGTTTTAAATAGATTGGTATAGTGCATAGTAGTTGTTTTAGTTTTTAGTTTCGCGCATAGTACCCTAAGCGTGTACTTAGCACTAAAACCGTAAAAGTACTTTTAATACTGTATAGCAACAGTATTACTGTTACAATCTGTTAAATTTCCTCAAAAATCATTTCTCACAACAAAAGCGATGTAATTAAAAGAAAATTTAAACTTGTTACTAGTAAAACCGCACTTAGTTCATTTCCAGAATAATATCAACGTTATGAAGACTTAATATAGTAAAGGCTTTATTTAGTTTTATCATTTCAAATAACTCACAATCTTATGTATAAGGACATCATCATTATTAGTTCGTATGAAAAGTCCGTACTTAAAAGAACAAACAACGCGTATGAAAGCGCTGATAAAACCCATGAAGGGAACAGAGATGACGTCAAGTGACGATGAAAACGTTATGATCCATCAAACCACGGCTGTGCTGGTAAAGAGACTCCAGTTTATGGCTGACTTTGACTGTTATTGCTATCTGTACTGGCAGACATCTTAAACAATAAAACAAAACTACTGGGACCATTCGTCATTTTCAAATACATTTACAGGTAAGCGGGTATTAAGTATTGTTAAGTTTCTGTGTACTGCATTTAAGTGCATATTCATTTTCAAAACTTACCAAGTTAGTTCATCAGTTAGTTACCAACGAAAGGGTAACTTATTTAAATGTGTCTTTTGGCAGCAATGTTTTTTATTAGGACTATTGACTAGTGTATTGTTGTCTGGCTCAATTTATGCCAAACCATAAAACATTGTTGGTCAAAATATTCAGGTAAAAGTATCTCTTCTAAGTAATTTTGCTAATATAGTTGAAAGATCGCAACTGTACATGTTTTGGAAGTTATCCTCAAAGCTTGGTCTACAAAAATGTTTCTTTGCCAGCGAAATTTGTGGGCTGTTTCTCTTTCAATCCAATTAAATGCTTTTTTTATTTAATCACCTAGTAGAAAAAAGGATTAGAACTTTTTGCAAAGTGGTATGCCGAATATTTTTATTAAATTGTTATAGGTATTGGGGTAACTGATATTTATTTTTTATGAATATGTAGCATACAATTAAATTAACTACACATTACTTTACGAATAAAATATATTCCAAGGAAAGTAATAATTTTCTATGAATCTCGATGTGAAGATTTCAAAGAGTTTATCAAACTCTCCAGCACTAACCGACGTTTACAATTCAAAACATTAAAAATTCCGTGTCATCTGTTTAGAAAGAAAAACGAGGGGTGCAGAGTTTCGATAAAACCTGTGAATGGGAGAAGAGATAAAGCCAAGAGGCAATGAAAAGGTTACGACCCATCAACATGTAGAAGAGATCGCCATGCAGGCGAACAAATACTGCGTCACAACAGCTCGCTGCTCACTGAATATTATCGTTTTGTCCGTCTTCTGCACAATTGAAGATAATGTTTCGTTTGAGGTCGCTTTTAGTACCCATAACTTCGTTCCATCCAATATTTTCTAGACAAGCTGTAGCGTAGTTATTTGCTAGTAATGTATAGCCTAATGTATAGTAATGTATAGTATTCTTTTTGCACGAAATTGCTTAATAAGCTACACTTATATTGTCACCTATAGTTTTGAGTACATTTTTTACGTTTATACATCAATCTATATATTAATAGGCAAGCAAGTTTCTTTTCCTCCTTTTTCTCAGCTCCTGTGCATAGTAGGAGAAATCCGCGCATACCTTTAGATAGATGAGCAAAATCACATTATAATTTCAATCGGCCCCCCAGGGCTATGCCCAACAGGCTTTCAAAGTTACACTGTCATAGAAGAAGGCAATTGCTTGAATCATAGGACAGTTGTTGTAATCAATAAATGTGGTTGTAATAACAAATGCTGTTGTAATAGCAAATCACTAAGAACAGATACTTCAGTTATAAAATATTTTTTTTCGAATTGGGCCCAGATTAACTGACATTTTGGTCAAATTTTGGCCAGGAGGCGATCTCTAGTAGTTGTTAATAATCAAAGGTAGCTTAGTACAAAATTAAAAAGAAAGAATTCAAATGGTAGACTATGAGACTTTTGAATGATAATAATAAAGTTCTGGAAATATTCATAATCCATAACCAAAGTCATGTAGAATTTTATTTAATTTTTATTAGTTTTAAAGCATGTTTTATTAAGCTGGTAACACTTTAATAAGTTTGGGTTGGATTCCAATAAGTACAGTAAAAGTACAATATTAATCTTGTTTCCATTTTTTACATTGAAGCGTCAATGTAAATCCAATGTGTATTTGCAATACCTTATTTCTAGTAGAATATATTTTCCTTATTCTACAAAAAAATATTTTCTAATATTTCTTGGTTAAAGAAATTAAAAAAAATATCATCTAAGGGTCAGATAATAACACCGTTAATATCACTATACCACACTATAATTTAATACAACATAGCTCTTGCTGCAACGCAACATACAGTTTTTAAACGATGTAAAACTATCACAACTGTTCATGTGAATACCAAGATACAAAATCCCGCAGTACAAGTAGGTTCACATCTGACACATCATGCATCAAACAAACTAATGCAAAATCGTATCTGTGACTCCCGATAAGCTAGTCCAATGACCTGGCACAACCAGTTCTTGGCTCAATGTACTGTTGACAATCTGCTGTAAATGCCAAACAATGACACAGCAAACCACTTTTGACACAACACAAGCTATACTGCGACACCCAAACTGAACTGTGACATTCACAAATTAGTGACACTCCACAAACCAGTCCGTGAGCAGCATTTGGCCGTCTACAAACCAGTTGCCCCGCAACCCCTGGCATGTGTTCGGCATTTGTAGACCAATTAGCCCTGTGGGGCGAAACGAGCCGGGAATCAATCAAGACCACCTCGAATCTTGGCAAGAAAAGCGGTAATGATTTTAAGTGAATTTCAAAATTAAAGCAAGGCCTGACATTACATACGTTAAAAGAATTATGGAGATGCCATCTGAAGATACTGTTCCATGTTGATTAAATTTCTAATACCTAGTGGCCGAACACTTGCTCGACAAACGTACAGTTCTTTGTAGTTATAATAATAGTCATAGATTTTGATCTGAAATGTCAAGCGCAAAAGGCTTGTTTTATTCAATACCACGAAACTTCTCACGAACCATCCATGAATAATGCTGAATTTTTCCTGAAAGTTTCATCACAATCTGTCGAGCGGTTTCAGAGTCCATAGGCAACATACATACATACATGTTGTTGTTGTTGTTATTCGTGGATAAGGAGACCCCGGCCGAACCGTTGAGCACGTCTGCCTCTAATGGGCATTTTGCGCAAGCCCCCGGAAGGATGGGATATTGAAGGAAGAGAAAGGGTGAGACAAGGGACTGTCCACTCATGTTCCAGTTAGGGGTTTCTATGCATGTCGCATTCCTTACCCCCTGCTGTCTTGAACACATGTTCCAGCTAGGGGTTTCCATGCCCATAGCATTTCTCCTCACCCCCTGCTGTCTACATATGTTCCAGCTAGGGATTTACATGCAGTTCGCATTAACCCCCCACTGTCTTGAACATAAATGGATTATGAAGGAAGGGAAATTGTCATAGTGGACAGCCAAAAGACTTACCACAGTGTTATGACAACTTCGTTTGCTGTACCCGATGTCAACTTCGCAACTAGTATAAACCAGTTTTAAAGTTGTCCTGGGAGACATACATACATACATACATACTTCCTCTTTTATGGATATCAATTTTTTCCTCAGTCCTGCTCCGTAAATCCTACCAATCCAGAGTCCAAAGCCCAGAATGCCATCTTGATGGACGTAACTCGGTACTGGAAAAATCCAGCTTCATGACTCACAACCTCAGGAGCACACAAGTCCAGTCTGTCACAGTGTCGTGTTAAAAGTGACTTGTTGCTAGAAAGATCCAGCCCCATTACTCACCACTCCATTAGGACGCGATTTCAGAGTATCCCCCTGTTGCAAGTGTCTCGGTAATGTTGGATATGACTCATCACTTCAGGAGAACACGAGTCTAGAGTGTCCGCGTGTTGGAAGTGTCTCAGGATTGGAAGGATCAAGCCACATATGACTCACACTCCAGGACACGTGTCCATAGTGTCGCTGTTTGATGTTAAAAGTGTCTTGATGCTAGAAAGATCCAGCCCCATTACTCCATAAGGAAGCGAGCCCAGAGTGTCCCCGTGTTGCAAGTGTTTTGGTAAAGAAAGGATCCACCTATATGACTTTCCACTCCAGGGGGATACGAGTCTAGAGTGTCGCCGTGTTGGAAGTGTCTCAGTATTCGAAATATTTAGCCACATTACTCACCAATTCAGGAGGGCACGAGTCTACACTATCCAGCCATATGACTCACCACTCCAGGAGTACACAAATCTAGACTATCGCCGTGTGGGAAGAGTCTCGGTGCTGGAAGGGTCCAGCCATATGACTCACCACTCCAGGAGTACACAAGTCTAGACTATCGCCGTGTGGGAAGAGTCTCGGTGCTGGAAGGGTCCAGCCATATGACTCACCACTCCAGGAGTACACAAGTCTAGACTATCGCCGTGTGGGAAGAGTCTCGGTGCTGGAAGGATCCAGCCATATGACTCACCACTCCAGGGGGACACAAGTCTAGACTATCGCCGTGTGGGAAGAGTCTCGGTGCTGGAAGGGTCCAGCCATATGACTCACCACTCCAGGAGTACACAAGTCTAGACTATCGCCGTGTGGGAAGAGTCTCGGTGCTGGAAGGGTCCAGCTGTATGACTCACCACTCCAGGAGTACACAAGTCTAGACTATCGCCGTGTGGGAAGAGTCTCGGTGCTGGAAGGGTCCAGATGTATGACTCACCATTCCAGGAGTACACAAGTCTAGACCATCGCCGTGTGGGAAGAGTCTCGGTGCTGGAAGGGTCCAGCCATATGACTCACCACTCCAGGAGTACACAAGTCTAGACTATCGCCGTGTGGGAAGAGTCTCGGTGCAGGAAGGGTCCAGCTGTATGACTCACCACTCCAGGAGTACACAAGTCTAGACTATCGCCGTGTGGGAAGAGTCTCGGTGCTGGAAGGGTCCAGCCATATGACTCACCACTCCAGGAGTACACAAGTCTAGACTATCGCCGTGTGGGAAGAGTCTCGGTGCTGGAAGGGTCCAGCTGTATGACTCACCACTCCAGGAGTACACAAGTCTAGACTATCGCCGTGTTGGAAGAGTCTAGGTGCTGGAAGGATCCAGCCATATGACTCACCTAGACTCCAAGAGGACACGAGTATAGACTATCACCGTGTTGGAAGAGTCTCGGTGCTGGAAGAATCCAGCCATATGACTCACCACTCCAGGAGTACACAAGTCTAGACTATCACCGTGTTCGAAGAGTCTCGGTGCTGGAAGAATCCAGCCATATGACTCACCACTCCAGTAGTACACAAGTCTAGACTATCGCCGTGTGGGAAGAGTCTCGGTGCTGGAAGGGTCCAGCTGTATGACTCGCCACTCCAAGAGTACACAAGTCTAGACTATCGCCGTGTGGGAAGAGTCTCGGTGCTGGAAGGGTCCAGATGTATGACTCACCACTCCAGGAGTACACAAGTCTAGACTATCGCCGTGTGGGAAGAGTCTCGGTGCTGGAAGGGTCCAGCCATATGACTCACCACTCCAGGAGTACACAAGTCTAGACTATCGCCGTGTGGGAAGAATCTCGGTGCTGGAAGGATCCAGCCATATGACTCACCACTCCAGGAGTACACAAGTCTAGACTATCGCCGTGTTGGAAGATTCTAGGTGCTGGAAGGATCCAGCCATATGACTCACCTAGACTCCAAGAGGACACGAGTATAGACTATCACCGTGTTGGAAGAGTCTCGGTGCTGGAAGAATCCAGCCATATGACTCACCACTCCAGGAGTACACAAGTCTAGACTATCACCGTGTTGGAAGAGTCTCGGTGCTGGAAGAATCCAGCCATATGACTCACCACTCCAGTAGTACACAAGTCTAGACTATCGCCGTGTGGGAAGAGTCTCGGTGCTGGAAGGGTCCAGCTGTATGACTCGCCACTCCAGGAGTACACAAGTCTAGACTATCGCCGTGTGGGAAGAGTCTCGGTGCTGGAAGGGTCCAGCCATATGACTCACCACTCCAGGAGTACACAAGTCTAGACTATCGCCGTGTGGGAAGAGTCTCGGTGCTGGAAGGGTCCAGCTGTATGACTCACCACTCCAGGAGTACACAAGTCTAGACTATAGCCGTGTGGGAAGAGTCTCGGTGCTGGAAGGGTCCAGCCATATGACTCACCACTCCAGGAGTACACAAGTCTAGACTATCGCCGTGTGGGAAGAATCTCGGTGCTGGAAGGATCCAGCCATATGACTCACCACTCCAGGAGTACACAAGTCTAGACTATCGCCGTGTTGGAAGAGTCTAGGTGCTGGAAGGATCCAGCCATATGACTCACCTAGACTCCAAGAGGACACGAGTATAGACTATCACCGTGTTGGAAGAGTCTCGGTGCTGGAAGAATCCAGCCATATGACTCACCACTCCAGGAGTACACAAGTCTAGACTATCACCGTGTTGGAAGAGTCTCGGTGCTGGAAGAATCCAGCCATATGACTCACCACTCCAGTAGTACACAAGTCTAGACTATCGCCGTGTGGGAAGAGTCTCGGTGCTGGAAGGGTCCAGCTGTATGACTCGCCACTCCAGGAGTA
This sequence comes from Neoaliturus tenellus, assembly GCA_030545055.2. Taxonomy (NCBI): domain Eukaryota; kingdom Metazoa; phylum Arthropoda; class Insecta; order Hemiptera; family Cicadellidae; genus Neoaliturus; species Neoaliturus tenellus. The sequence continues at coordinate 55,598,277 of CM061537.1, read as the reverse complement.
CACAAGTCTAGACTATCGCCGTGTGGGAAGAGTCTCGGTGCTGGAAGGGTCCAGCCATATGACTCACCACTCCAGGAGTACACAAGTCTAGACTATCGCCGTGTGGGAAGAGTCTCGGTGCTGGAAGGGTCCAGCTGTATGACTCACCACTCCAGGAGTACACAAGTCTAGACTATAGCCGTGTGGGAAGAGTCTCGGTGCTGGAAGGGTCCAGCCATATGACTCACCACTCCAGGAGTACACAAGTCTAGACTATCGCCGTGTGGGAAGAATCTCGGTGCTGGAAGGATCCAGCCATATGACTCACCACTCCAGGAGTACACAAGTCTAGACTATCGCCGTGTTGGAAGAGTCTAGGTGCTGGAAGGATCCAGCCATATGACTCACCTAGACTCCAAGAGGACACGAGTATAGACTATCACCGTGTTGGAAGAGTCTCGGTGCTGGAAGAATCCAGCCATATGACTCACCACTCCAGGAGGACATGAGTTCAGAGTGTCGCCGTGTTGCAAGTGTCTCAGTACTGGAAGGATCGTATGTTTTATTCTCCTCATTACGCCACGGCGGCGCTGCCATCGCCTTGTTAGAGACGCGCGCGGAGGACAGTCTAACAATCGGCTGCCGTTCGCCATCGCTTATTTATCACCCTATACCAGCTGACCTTGCTTCTGCCAATGCAGACTGCAGACTACACTCCAGACCACAGATGCATCCCACGGTGGGACACTGCACCTCAGAAAGTCTTGTAAATTATGGTTAAGGATAAATATATCTCAAAATTTTGTGTTCAATATGTTCTATTAGGTTTGGGGACTCGTCATTTATAAATTTAATGTCTCTCAACACATTGCTCAATAGTGCAAAGAAAGGTCTGACAAAACATCGGACCAGAAAATAAATTGTATAAAGTTTTAAGGTAATAAGAGACATTACATCTTCTTTTAGGATCAAAAAACTTTAGTTGGAATGGCATAGTGATGATATAGTTTGAAATTGTCTTGAGGTGACCCAAAAATTCTCTTTGCGATGTAGATTCACTGCGATGATTTGTCATCGTAGACTCGTCGATAGGAAAACTATGTTTTGACTTTCTGGTAGTAAAGGGCATCTTTAATTCTATTTGTATTTGTTCTCCACAAACTTTACGTAGCCTATATTACGAGACTGTGTTGGTTAATTTTGCTGTGGTTTTTGCTATGGTATCTAATCTAATTTAATCGACCAGATACTGCTTGAAGTAAGTGACATCAAAGTTGGGTAAATTTATGGGTCGATGCAAACAGATTGTGAAACTAAATCTTTATAATAAAGTCTGCGGAAAGAACTCCTTCTACCCCTGGTATGATAAAAACTGTCACATAAACATTAACACCAAACACAATGTAGTCTCAAACAAAGTGCAGTATCCAGAACAAACGTTCTCACTCTAGATTTCATAGTCTCAAATCCGCGATTGCCATTCAGCCGAGCCGTTTTCCTATTTCACCGACGACGGCATTGACAGCGCGACGTTTACAGGAAAGGGAGTGTGAAAAACATTTGACTATTGTTAAATGTCAGTCCAATTTACCGGTAGAGGAGTGGTTGCAGCCTCCTTATTATATACAAATTTGAAACCGCATAGTGGTATTTCAGATGAGCTAACTTTTATTTAAAGAATCCTTTAAAAATAGCTTATTTGTGTATTAAGAGCGTAAAGTACGTCATTGCCACTCGAGAATTGTAGATGGCCGCACGAAGCGTCAGCTGAGTGCGGCCAAGCAATTCGAGAGCGGCAATGACTATTTTCGCTCGTAATACACACAAGATTTTTCCTACCAACATAATTATTGTTATATATTACATGTTTTATTGTATATAAAATGTCATTTAGATTATTTTTTATTTGTTTCTGTTGGAACATAACCTCAAACTAAAAAAGAAGCAATTAATAAACGACAACAATGAATAACAGCTGTAGTATGGTTTGTAATAACAGCTGAATTAACATTGCTGTTTGATCTAGCTTGCGGTAAAGTATTATTGCCGCTCTAGAGCGGGAATGAAACGGAAACCGGAAATGAACTGCTTTGCATAGGGGTTACAGGTGTGGCAATGCAATCATTTCCATGCAGTGGTAGGAAAAAATCATTTCCCCAATTTCCTGCTCTCTTAGGAGACGGAATGCAGGAAAAAATCCCTTCATCTCCCAATCAGGTAGTCTTTAAAACTATGTTTTTCCCATTATTCTGTTGAGTTTCCACAACAATCGATGAGGGATACTTAAGTCTCGCCACATAAGTTGACGAATGGCAAAAACAGCTGGAATTGGCGAGGGAAGAGAAGGGGGTACTTTTCCAAAAACATCGAGCTTGCATTGTTAATTTTAATGGAATAGCTGATTATCCGATAATTTTAACTGAATAGTAGGGCAAATGTATTCGTCAAGTTATGTGGCGAGGATTAGTAAATTATAAAGAAAAAACATCTATATTATAATTTTTTACGTGGTGTACTTTTTTAGTACTACAGTATTATAAAGAGAGCTTTAAACATTTGAAATGGGAAACATTACGGTAATTTGAGTTTTGCATTATATGCGTTAATATAGCTGATTTTAATTATCTAAAGTACACTACGGCAGTAGTGCTTCATTATGCAATTAATGTAAATTGATGAAATCCATATTGGCTATATCTCCTATGTAATAAGAAACAACATTCCTAGACATTTTAAAAAGAAACTGTAACAGTAAGTGTAAAACATTGTACCATATAACACTTTTTTCTATATTTCACACAATAAACCAGTTAATTGCATACGTCGAGCACTGAGTCAGTAGTAATTACCAAGGTGGATATTTAATTTCACTAACCTAGGCAACTAAGGGCTGAATAGGAGGGTAGACGACAAGAGTGGGGATTGTTTCATTAATACCAGTAATGAGGACGTCTGGGGAGGTTCTTCACTTTTACACTGAAAACATCATTAATTGTAAATTCATTACAAGTCTTGCTCCCTCGCTCCTGTGTGTTGGATAAATGGGACCAGCCTCTTGGAAATAAGAAAACCTTCGTGTGTTTAGAAGTGTATAAAACAAAAATACTTGCCTTGGTTAAAATATTTCTTATAAGTTTGGTTTTTAAAGATTGTTGATTATGAAACTATTTAAATTTTCCAAAAAAAGTAATTATTTTTTATTTGTGAGAAGTGGCCAAAACAATGAAATTTATCTATCCAGTTGTTAGTAATGGTTACATTTTAGCGAATTTCCTTATAGGAAATACGCTATTACGGTAGTAGTCGAGGTAAGACCTGATCATGGGACCATCTTCTTTTGTCGTTTTTAGGTCCCCAGAGGTCAAAAACACCATTCGTTCAAATTCAATTGTATACATAAAAATTATTATTGTCACAGAGTTCTTTGTTGTGGAAACAACACGATCTTTGCTGGAAATTCGCTAAAAACACAGGTCTGCTGGGACGTGGATTTATATGAACCATTGTACATTTAATATTACCTCAGAGAAAACGGATTTATATTTTTTATGTAGTAATTTTTAAATGATGTATTTAATAATATTTAAAATGTTACACATTTTTTTAAATCAAAATTTGTTGGAGATAATTGTTACTACCAATTACCTTACACGTTGAATTAAGTACAATTTGTATTAGGTAACATGGTATTGCCACTACAAACAAATGTATTTTTGAGTAAGTCGATACTATAATAAAGTTTCAAAGTCAAATATGGTAAATGGTACTAGAAAAGTTTTTAATTATTGTTGTTTAAATTACCTTTAGCCATAGACTAGTGCTTTAGTTGATTTTTCGGAAACCACAACTTCTCTACTTTGAAGGAAGGTAGCTAATAACCTCGTGTAACATATATGTGTTAAAAAATTATAAGTGCATCAGAACCAAGTCCCACTGACTTTGGCGTCATTATAGCCACAGGAATCATTATACCTTTGCCTAAACAAATGTCATTATTTATATGTTATTTAGTTCAACAATTGTACGGCAGAATGCAGATATTATCATGGGATTTTAATATAGTAACCATAGACTCAATAAACTTTATTTTTAGGTTTTTACCTTTTTACGGTTTGCAGAGGGGAGAGTGTGAAATGAGTGAACTAATCCTTAGGCGAGTGAGGAAATCGAACGGACCTTTGCCTTAAAATTATAATTTGAAGCTAAAAACGTTTTCTAATTTAAATTATTGCTTCTAAGCTCTTGCACGTTGCACAACATAGCTAGTTTAAAATAAAATTATAATTTTGATTTAAATTTGTTTTTGTTTATAGGCCTACATTAAAACAAGTTGTGTCAAGAACAAAATTATGCGCTTCGACCCAAGTGATTTACAAATAAAAAAAAAAAACATCAATATACATATCCCATTGTCTTTGCATTATATTGATATTTGCATACAGCGAAGGCTTTTACTGAGAGATAAATCTAACTTGTGCATGGCTAGCGACCAGGTTGTAAGTGCGTTGGCCTCGAACTTAGAACAACCCCAGTATAGTCCTCGAGCCTGGAGGGTGTAGGGCACAAGGGTCATTACATGCCCTAGTGATACAATGTAGGGGGGAGAGCACGAATGTGGCACACTGTGTTAATTGAGTGAAATTCAAATCTGTAACTTACCTTTGTATGTAACTATTCACATTTAAAATACCTTTAGTTTTATTTATTAAAAGGCTTAAAAGAAAAAAGAAAATCAAAGATTGAGCTTGTAATGATATTTTAAAGAGGAAAATAAGTTTTTGAACCATAGATTAAAATATATGAAACATGTATGAAAAAAAAAACTTTTATAAATCTTACTAGGGACAACCATTGGTACATTATTAGCCTATGAGACTTTCTACTACCTGTAATATTACGTAAACATTGCTTGTTCCCAAAATTTTCAAACTAAACAAGCTATAATCTCCCATTCATAATAGGTTTATAGGAAATAGTCAACATTTTATCTTTTTTTTTTATTTAAATTTTGTATTATCTCCATATATTTTACTAGTGTAATCAAATATATTTTTAGAATCAAACACGCTCTAAAAATTATATTTCATACAAATAGTTTTCTCGTATATACCAGTCTGTTGTACCATTTGGTTGGTGAGATTAATTTTAAGTAATAACCATAACATTTATATAGTTTTACATACACATAAATCTCATAATTTTAATTATCAAAGAAGATTAGATGTAAAAAATTTAATTTAAATTTTATGTGTTTTTAATAAAGTATCCTTAAACTTGAATTACTCACCAATCAAAACATAAAATGCAAATAATTAAAAACACAACCAACACTATCACATGTCCACTTTAGTTTTGCGACACGAGCGAAACACGTAAAGTCGCGCAACGGCGACGCGACGCGGGAACACTGAACTGAATCACAACAATGCGTGAAGCCATCGTCGGTGAAGAGGGAGGGAGGGGGTGAGAGACGGGGAGGGGGAACAGCTGATTGTCTACAGTCATCTGATACGCTGCACTTGACAACAATGCACCTTCCCCGCCCCCGCCGAAATGCCCTCGATGCTCACCCCTTCGCGTTCAGGCACCTTCCAAATTACGGAAAACGCCCCTCCGGTATCGCTTTCAAGTAGGCTTTCAGAAATATCAAGTATTTTGTGACAAGTGTGAAATGCTCCGTGCACTACTTTATTAAATTATGGTTTATTGCAAACCCCTAAATATACAGTTTAGATGAAAGTGTTTAGTAATAACATGGTTCAGGATAATGTAAAATTTGATTTATGAAACTTCTGACGCTTTTAATAAAACTATAACCATAACATAAATTACAGAAGAAGATTCTACATAAATTTATAATATGATTCACTCTAAAGATTTTTTTAACTCGCCTTGACAACCATCCTATAAACTAGGCTACAAGAAAAAATGTTTATTGGTAAAAATAGATGATTACCATACGGTACTCATTAATCATACTAATCCATAGGTTGTGTTATACAAATGATTCCATTTGGTTACTACACAGGACAGCTAATTACAAACATCCATATTAAGAAAATCAATTACTTAGCAAACTAATCACAGACCCTTCCTCAATGTTTCATAAAAGGACCCAAAGAAATAAAAATTAATAAAAAATCAAACATTTAAAGACAAAATTAAAGAAAAGATTATCATGACACCAAAAACCTCTGAGGTGAGACCACATTGGTGATATTGATTGAATAGCCCCGATCGACGTACATATTAAATATATTAAAAATATTTGCATCCATCAATCAAAGATGAAAAATGATTGTTTATTGTTTACCTAAAGAGTCACTAGGCCTATAGATATTTGCAGTCATAAAAAAATATATTTAAGCTGTGCATTGAAAACAATTTGAGCCAGAACAGAGCTGGTAAATGCCATTGAAGTAGGAGCATTGAGGTAGAGAGTGATTCAGTCGGTATATTGCGCTAGCTCTGGAGTAATCAGATTAACTAATTAGGTGTGACTTTGGAGTTGGGATCAGAATACTTTGTGCTGCCGAGACTCAAAGAGGCAATCCATTGATGAATAAACGAGTCGATCTGTGTTGTTTTGTTACCGTTTTGGCGGGGAAACCTATTCATACGGTTATTATTACAGTTTTAATTTGAATGGGGGTTTGGTTTCAAATTTCAATTTAAAAAAACTCGTTGTTACTGTAACTATGAGGGATAATTAAAGATTAGTCGATTTTAATTGTCCAGGATTAATAATTTACTAAACATAACATGAGGTTGAAATGAAGTAGTTTTTGTTCACATGATGAAGAGGATCATGTAAAATATGTGAAGAACAGAAATGTAATAAACAGTGATGGTAAACTTTCTGTGTTAGACTACTTTAGTTTTTCTCTTGTCGTTTTCTCTCTAGCTATACATATTAACTAATTAAATGTAGTTACTTAATTTCATCTCTGATAAAATTTGTAACTATACGGATCGCTGTTTTAGAATCGCAATTAATTTTGGACTCAACATCCTAAGATTTGATGACTAATTACTGCAAAATATTTGTGTAAGTTTACAGAGAAAATGCTCGGCCCCCAGGTACTTTTGACACAATGACACAGCGTAAGGCACAAATGCGTAATGGCTCAATGCATATTTGCTTTCGAAGTTTGGTGTCATCGTTCTAGGTACACACTCATCTTTTTAAATCATCGATGATTTTAGTATCTGTCTTTGTTTGATAAACTACTACTATAGCTAATCCGTCTTATTTATAAAAAACTAATTTCCATAGTTATTGGTCTTTAGTAGTACAAGGTTTGAGGAGGGAAGATAGCGATCTACAAAATCGACTTGAGGATTTTGAAGCATTTAAGCCAACCTTATGTAGGATTTGAACCACTTAAATCCTCTAGCATTCGCCACCGATAAGTAGGCAGCAGCCATTCCATTGATGTGTCAGCTTTGCCCCTGAATCCCAAGCGTTCGCCACACCATCTGGCGGCTGGAAGTCCAGTCGTGAGGTCGACGACGGTCTGCTGAAACACTGTATTTATGCAAATAAACAGTTTGAATTTCTCTCTTCCGGTTTGTAATTGGACACTCCTACAGAAATTTTTGCAAAAATTTAAATTATTTGAATTTAAATTTAAAATGTACCGTTTTCAAGAATTTACATTTTATTTTATGGGTGTAGTTTAATTGATGTTCAATATTTTTTTTCAAAACAGTTATTTTCAATGTCAGCTTGGAGTATGAAAGGATATGTGTGCCCCACTTAGATATGTAAAGTCAAACTTTACTCCCTGTAATGACCCGAGTAAAGTGTTACACTTCTCCCCATAGGGTGACGATATTTTCCCTCAGGGAGACAAATTTCCACTTTATCCCCTTATTAAAAACTTTATCCCGCTATAAAGTGAGTAAATCAGCTGTGAATATTTCTATGCTAGTGATTACTTCTGACACTCCTAACAGTCCTGGCGAATGTAGCGCTAGTGGCGCTAAGAGTATCGATTGTTTTAATTGCAGTGCGATGAAACATGTCGTTTATAACTCGATTCTAAACTGTAATTCCTTACCTAATTGCAAATTCCACACCCGGCCTACGCCTCGTGCATTTTTACTCGATCGGTGCCCGGAAAATGACACTTTATAGGCAAGTGATTTAGGGTATATAACATTTAAATTGGACCATAAATATTTATAGTTAGGCTATATATTTTCAATTGGATTGAAGATTATTGTATTATCTAACAATACATTCATGGAACCACCAACCGGAGGTCTAACCATTAGATTATCGTTTCACATGAACACTCCAAATACACTCAACCAGTATAATACGTCATTAAGCACTTTACCATCGACCTGCCAAGCCCCAATCCAACAACTGTAGTCGACAATGATAATCATCCCGAAGCCAATATACGCTCGGGTCGGTTGTGGTAGACCATTCAAATAAAATTTATATAATTACTGAGTTAACATGAAATAGATGTTTAAACATTAGTGTGCAATAAAAGCTTCCGTATTAATTTTTATATTGTTTTATTTCCTTTTTAGGGATATAAAATTGAAGATAAGCTACTATTTTATTTTAACAAAGTATTTTTATGTATCTGAAATATATATATATACATTTTAGAAGTCGTACCTGCAGAAATAAAATTATGTTTTAAATAAAGCTTGGATTTTGTAACTGAATTGTTTAGGAGCAGATTCATTTTCTGATTGAGACGTAATATAATGGTGAATGACTCTTCCGCAACCTCCGAGCCTGAAGCAAGATGCACGAAAATGTTCGATGGAAATAGTAACAGCTGTAATAACTAACTGCATTTGTAACCGATGGACATTGTACACACACAACAGTTAAAATTTTGTAATTTATGTTTACGTTTGCCTTGTGTAGGCTAATACAGAATACCGAATGTTTCTGGTTGAATTTGACAACAATGCATCAACTCTCATTGTACTATTCGTATGCATTTTACTACAGACTTGATTACTGATTGAGGTTTCACTCGCATTTATGCGATGATTGCCACTTCTAGGGGCGATTGCTATCTGCTAGTCCCGACCGTTCCTCCGAGGAGATTAGATCAAATTAATTACCGCCAGTCCGCCGTCCGTCGGTCCGGTGTCCAGGAACGCAGGACCAGTGGACTGCAGGATTGCAGGACTGGTCTGTCCATATCGGGAGCGCTCGCAGCAACCGCACGCTTGGATAGTTCCACCTATCAGATCTCTCGGCCTGAATTGATATTGAGCTGGGCACCAAAGCATTACTGGTGTTTGGAGCACAAAAAACATGCTCCTCTTCATTCAACCGCTTTTGAACAAAATTATTAATTTCTTATGATAGACCTATGAGAAAACAGAAAAACTATTCAAAGTATTCCAATTTCAAAATAAAATTTGGTAAAACAGGCGGTGTTTAGTTTCAAACTACATCAAATATAGATCCAGGCAAGCATGATTCTTTTCTTCCTCTTATCTCATCTTGTGTGCATCGAAAGTAAAAACTAGTGCATACCGTCCAAAAGTTATAGTGTTCTGAAGATGAGCTGAATCCTATTATAATTCTCATTGGCCACCAGGGCTACGCCCTGCAGGGTTCCAAAGTTTCAATGAGAAGATTAGGGAGGAAGGGTAAGTGATTGAATCATCAGACAGATGTTATAGTAAGAAAACTTTTCAATTAAGGAAGAACGTGTTTTTGTTATAAAATATTTTTTGAAATAGGCCCTAATTGGGTCCAGATCAACTGACAATTTGGGCGAATTTCGACCTCTAGTATGGATTGATTCTGCAACGAAGCTTACTGCTTTGTTCACTAACCCCAAGCTTTTTGTGGTTTTTATAAGACTGAAAGTTTATAGACTGAAAGCATAATAAGTAGGGTAAAAAATGTTTGTAGGATTTATGAAATTGTAAACTATAATAGTCAACATACGTGATAAAAAGGTTAATTATATTATTCTTTCTCGTCTAAATAACCTTTAAAAATTAATTATACTTTCTATAAGTAATTTTTAATATTAGAAAGTTTTAATTATATTAAAAATTAAAACTTACAGAAATTAATTTGTTTTAGAACTTGGGTCATGTTTGAAATTTAAACTTGATACAAACTGGTATTTTTGCAATTGGATGCCATTATTTACATACAAACCGTAACGAATTTTCAAAAATAAAACGGCAAAAGAGAACCAGTCTTGCGCCAACGTATTCTCTGTATAATCTGACAGTGCCGGGCCGAGCCCGAATCTTGATTTGAGTGTATCCCAAAATAGCAATGTTTTTCTTTTTTTCAAAATCCCTCTCTCGGACAACGGAATTTACATCTGCCGCTGCCAATGACCTGACAGGCGAATTCCTCGAACCCTGGACTGCCGTAAAGCCGAATTGATATGGCCCGAGATGGGTCTTCAATGCAAATGTGTCACCGAACCACCAGTGCTGAATTAATGCGGGACTCGAAATCGGCAAACACGATTGATGGCGATAAAAAATTGACATGAGACCTCCGTTGAAGCCTCTTGTGGTCGGGCGCCCATGAGGTACAGGTGAAGTGAACTTTTTGTGAATACTGTGATAGAACTGCACTCATCTTCACAGGATTTTTCAAGTTAACTTAACAATATTTAGAATATTCAATTTTGTATCATGTGTCAAAACTTACTATAATTGTAACAAATCCTAGTGTATAGCTACGATTTGAGTCTAGTGCTCGAACTGAAAGTGCTTTTAGTTTATCATCACATCCACGGAATAAAAAAATCACTGAAATATCTTAAATGATTCTGTCTTTTTGTGAATGTGATGTAAAAATAACACAATGGCAATAAATAATGTATTGCCAAACAAAGAAAACCATGAACTCTAGAAGGGATAGCCCTATTTTATCCTAATAAGGCCTGATGCCATTCAATAGTTCGCTTAGGGTTGGCCACTCCACAGTTGGGAAATCCATATGTATTGCTGGCAATGCCGTCATTACCAGTGCATTGCCAGTTTATTGCCACTCGGTGTACTGTGATTTACGACTGCAAACAGCTTGGATGGTTTTAAAACCGTTCTGTACTTGATAGTTGATTCTGGGATTGATTCAAGTTATAGCTATATGCTCAATACAAAAGTACCTATCTGCACTGTACATTACATTAGTAACGTTAGTAGCCTACCTATAAATCGATTTTAAAGACTGAAAAAATTTTTATTTTATACATATATATAAATATTTATATGTACTTCTGAATTGTTATGTAGCTTTTCTAACCACTAAGACGAACCTTCAGTTTTTCTGAACCATAAGGCATTTCAATTGTATTTTTTCTTTCTGAATTGATTGATGAAATCAAATCAAAGGTGCCTAAAGTGTCTATATTATAAGTTTTAAGGTAATTAAAAAACTTTTTTAGTTTAAAAGTTTAGACTACATACAAACGCAAGGATTGATTATAAATTGAAAAATAAATTTTGTTCTGTTAATTGTTAAGAAATTAAAATTAAATACATATAACCAATTTATAGATCTTTGACTTTTACACTACAGGTATAACGTAAACGTGATTTACAATCCTTTTATTTACTTTTATATTATTCGACTATTTTCCTTCTCCTTTCTTTCTTCACTCTTCTATCATCCTTTTTCTTTCGTAATTTTCTTATTAAATTAATTTGCTTCTTCTTTTTTTCAATATCGGTTGTGGCTTCGATGAATTTAATGCAAGTTTTTACTCGTAACAACCCTCGAGTACTTGATTTTTTATCATCCAGATTAGTGGTGATACTAAGGAAATATTATAGATTAAAGAAAATATCAATAAAGTGTCTGATTAGTTGAACTATACACACAATTTTGAAAGGAGAACAATTTTTATGTAGTATTTTTTAACTCTAAGGCCCATGTTATACGGGCAGCAAAAACGCGACGTATAAAACGCTGACGCTGGACATAAAAAACGTAGCAGTTATACGAGCATCAATAACGTTGCGTCGCCGACGCACACGCTCGGTGGGTGGAGCTGTTACACGAGCGGGAAAAACGCCGCGGCAATTACCGAGTGAGCCCGAAGTTCGCCGAACGTCATATTCGCGCTGGGTCAGAGTCTAGTGGGGGGGAGGAAGCAGATCTGCCACGGCAAAGCTGCCCGTATAACACCGACTCGCGTCATTGCTGCCGCGTCTTTGCTGCCTGTTTACCGGTCCGGACGCGTAAAACACGTCGACGCTGAGTTTACCGGGCAAGACGCGGCAGCTAAAACGCTCGTATAGTTGCACACCACGCAAGTCCATTATCCCGCTAGGCTTGACGTCGACGCGACGTAAAAGCTGCCGCGCTTTTGCTGCCCGTATAACATGGGCCTAACAGCCAAACTCTGCCCTGGACCACAGTAAACTACAGTTTCACCACAGCCAGATGGGTTAGGCCGTGGCTCGGTCGGCAGCGGTAGTAGCGGCGGCGGCGTAGGGGAAACAAGGGTTATTAACTTTTATGGGCAGTAAATGTTATTTTTGTTCCTAGAAAATTGATTTTATCCCTTAAAACGTTTTCTTCCTTCGAAATACTTGTGAACTACGTCTACGTATTCAACAAAAGCAGGTGAAAGGAAATTCAAATAAAGTAGTTTTTACGAGTAAAAATAATAATAATAAAGGCGCACCGTGAAGTCATTAATAAAATCTGTTGTACCACATTCTATAAATATGCATTTCAATTTTATGTTGAATGTAGATTCAATTAGATCAATCATGTGTTATAATACATAAAAGGTTATTTATCACAATACATCAAATGTATTAATAAGTTAGGTTTTCCAATAATGAATACACATAATACATATTAGTTCCACATACGATATTTCGCGATTTCATTTATTGAAATGTTCTTTTTTCCTGTAATTACGTATAACTGTTCAAAAATTATGAATCAATAAATTATTTTATAGTTAGTGGAAACAATGCCGATGCTGTATCCATAAAAATATTGTATTTTATAAATATTACTATTTTATAATAAATAAATTGGTTGTCTTTATAAAAGTAGGTATCTGAATCTCATAACACAATGTTAGACTAAAAATTATTCATCCAATAGCGAAGTTTTGTACCAGATCTACGTTCATTGTAGCTCGGAACTTTTAACAAATTGCTTAAAGGGAGGCCAATGAGGATATGTTATAGAGTTTATTATAATCCATCAAAATTTGAATTTCTTACTATTTTTCATACAGAATTCGCTCTAATCGTACGCAACCCTTCAACAAATCAACTTCTTAAACACATCCTACACCTTAGACTACTTTATACATATCACCATTTGTACGTAGAGCCCAAAATTTGTTCAATCGCCCCAGCGATCATTCTCCTGTCAGTTTTTCTCCTCCACAACTCTCTCGGATTGATTTCTGTCGCACGCCGGTCCCAATTACTCCCCTGGAGTTCTAATTGGTCTACGAACGGTACAAATGAGTCGCAGGCGGCGCGGTGTCATGTGCGTGTTCCACAATGCCCTGCGTTACCCAGTAAATCATCTACAAGATGCAACACGGGGAAAACAACTTCACGCCGTCCTGTTGACTTTCGATTTTGTGGTTATAAAGCTCAGATTGTTAGAGATAATGGGGAAATCATTTTTGGCACATATTATATATGTTGTTGTAAAACAAAAGCGAAAGGCATCCTATAATAAAATGAGAATTCGTAGATCCATGTGCGCAATCTATTTAATTTGTTCATTGTCATTTGCCATATTTTCTTAGTTCAACATTTATTGAAGTTTTGTATTTGTCAGGTAATTTTTTTAACATTAAATATATCGTTATCAAATTTCTGATGATTTTGTAAGAATTACTTGAATAAAGATGTGTTAATGTATAACAAGGCATTGAACGTTTTGTAACTAGTAAAATCTCAAAATTACTTTCTTGTATTAATCCAAAATATCAAAGAAAAACAGGTATTTTTATAAAGAAAACTGTAAAATATAACTGTAAAGATTTTTTTTTTTGCATATGGATCATTTAATTTTGTTATATTATCTAAAATAACAAAATTAAAATAAACTAGTTGTTGCCCGTCGATACTCGACGGATACAGCTCCATTAGTAGTAAATGAAACGCTATAATAGTGCAAACATGTAAGGTAGTCTATAAAATGTACGTCTTTGAACTGCCATTTCCTTGCAATAACTTTTCTTGTAACAAATTTTAAAACTAAAAATTGATTAAAAACCTTGCAATTTTATAGCTTACATGTCATATTAGTATTTAGAATACCAATACCGATAGGAGAGAAAGACAAAATCCCATAACTTTGAATAAGTAATACAACTGTCGTTACAAACTTAAACTGTCGTTATCTCAACTGCCAACTACTATATAAAGCAGTGTATTTTCCTTTATGAATAATGATAGCTTCTAAAAATGTATAAAAAATAATATACGGTAGTGGAAAAAATATTTTTTATCGATGAGTAGGCCTAATCGACATACTTTATCGATGGGTAGGCCTAATCTACATACTTTATCGATGGGTAGGCCTAATCTACATACTTGTGTTCATTTTTTAAAAAGAAAGTTCACTAACTTCTTATTTCTAACACAGAATTAATCTTAATTAAACCTTAAAAGTATCTTTCAATTATTATTTAAAGTCTTGTAAGTATATTTTCTTGGATATTTTCTTTAAAACTGAACCTTTACAATTCAGTCTTAATTTCATAGCAATCAGCTTTTTTACATAACCAAGCAACTTTCTTTCCATTTAAAGGATAATACATCATAATAATTGTAAACGGTTTTAGGTACTAACCATAATAAATAAAATCCTTCATGAGCTTTTGTTCATCCACTCTGTATTTAGACAAAATACCTCGTGTGTTTACAATCAGATGATTGAAATCGTGTAAAATAAATAAATTATTAAGGTTTGAAAATGTCGATATTTTTAATTTAAAGGAGTAAGATAACGTTAATTATATGATTAAGAAACTTTCTTTTCATAAATGACAATACATCATAATAATTGTAAACGTTTTTAGGTACTGGCCATAATAAACCAAATCCCTCATGAGCTTTTGTTCATCCACTATATTTAGACAAAATACCTCGTGTGTTTACAATCAGCTGATTGAAATCGTGTAAAATAAATAAATTGTAAGGGTTTGAAAATGTCGATATTTTTAATTTAAGGAAGTAAGATAATGTTAAAGTAAATAAAGTCTGCTAATATACAAAGTTTTACGTTTTATTTGGTACAAACTGCGTGTAAATTGGTAAAGTGGAAGTCTCAGACGATAACCAATATCGTCTGAGACTTCCACAACTAGTCTCAACACATATACAGCATATACAGCTACAACTACAGCATATAAGGAACATATATGTACAGCATATGTTCCTTATATGCTGTACATATAAGGAACATGCTGTTCCTTTGGATATGCTGTCCAAAGGATTGGAAATGTTGGCTTTTTTCCCCATGTTAAATCTCCATAAGAAAAGTTTATTTTTCATTTTTGACCGATTTAACGTAAATATTTTTGAAATACAAATAAAACCTGCTAATATAGAACCGAAAACGTTTATTTTGGTTCAACCCGCATGTAAATCGGTCCAGTAGAAGTCTCAGACAAACTGTCCAAAGGATTGAAAATGTTGGCTTTTTTTCCCCATGTTAAATCTTCATAAGAAAAGTTTATTTTTCATTTTTGACAGATTTAACGTAAATATTTTTGAAATACAAATAAAACCTGCTAATATAGAACCGAAAACGTTTATTTTGGTACAACCCGCATGTAACTCGGTCCAGTAGAAGTCACAGACGAAGTGTCCAAAGGTTTTTTAACTTTGTGTTTTAAATATATAGATAAATAGATAGTTCCAACAAATTATGCAGACATGGTGTTTTTGACAAATTGGCTTTTTAAAATTAAAATCTCTTTTAACGTGGTGAAAATATCGTATTCTGGTGCTATATTTGACAAACACGTTGAAATGTTCAATGCCACAGATGACATTCAAACTAGATTTAACTAGAACGAACAGATTTTGTGACGCAAAGAACATTTAGTGTCTGCTTCAAAAAAAACATCCAATTAATCAGGCAGAGCTTTCATTGCTGACTATGATAGGTAGTGAATACTACCATCGGTTGGAACGAAAACAGTAGACACATAGGCCTACTGGATCGCCATTTTGGCTTGTATGGAGATTTATTCTTTAGTTTTTTAGCTGTAAAGTAATTTCTGCATTAAAAATGTGTTTTAAGTATAATCAATATACTATACTTTATAGTCCTATACTGTCAACTTGTGGTAAAACATATTATAGTGAGTATAGCGTAATGTAAATAGAGAATGCTTTTATTGCTGAAGCTTAAAAGCTTGGGTATTGGCGATCCCCTGTTAACATTTTTCTCTAGCTACCTAACCAATCGTCGGCTTATGGTGAGATATAATGGAGCACTTTCTGATGAATTCAAGGCAACTTCTGGTGTACCTCAAGGTTCGCACTTGGGACCTCTTCTTTTCATCATATATATCAACGATATCGGAAAACATTTGAAAGTGAACTATTTATTGTTTGCAGATGACTTGAAGATATATGCGCAGATTTCTTCACGTGATGATTGTATTTCTCTTCAGAATTCACTTGGTGTTATTCTTCAATGGTGTAGCAAGAATAGAATGTCTCTTAACCTTAAGAAATGTTTCTGTGTCTCTTTTACTAGATCTCAAAACCCCATCCATTTTGCATATAAACTTGGGTGTGAAACTATTGACCGGAAACTCGAAGCACGTGATCTTGGCGTGTGGTTCACTTCCAGTCTAAGTCCTGAGTTGCACATATCCAACATAAGCTCCAAAGCTAGCCGTGCCCTCGGCTTCATCATCAGGTTCTCACGGGGATTTACCAACATGTTGGCACTGAAAAACCTTTATTTTACCCTTGTTAGAAGCATTCTTGAGTATTCTTCTGTAGTCTGGAACCCTTACCAACTTAATCATGCTCAAACTCTCCAAAGAATACAAGACAGATTCATCAGAGTTGTTGGATGCCGAGTGGGCTTCAACTACAGAGACGTTCCAATGGCTGAAATTTCGGATATGCTGCATCTCCAGACTCTGGCATCCCGCCGTAGTGTCGCCGATCTTGTATTTCTGTACAAGATTCTGAACGGACTTGTCGATTGTTCAGAACTCCTTTCCCAAGTTCATCTCAAGACTGGACATCGAACAAGATCAGAAGACCTCTTCGCCAGACTTCATTACCGAACTTCATATCTCCAAAATGGAACCATGGCCCGAATCCAGAGACGAGGAAACCAAGTAGCTCCCCTAGTCGACTTCTTCTATGATAGTCTTGCACTATTTAGAAAGACAATCGCCAACATTATTTCTTAGGATCTCAATCGAACAAAGAATGTAGCATTGTTTCATATTTTTCTGTGTTTCAATGGCAAGTTTTAGATTGTGTAACTCTCGAAACCATTATTGTTACTCCATTATTGCCATTATTGCATTACTTTTTTCAAATGTATCTATTGTTATTGGTTGGTTGGTTTTTTTTTTTTTTTTTTTTTTTTTTTTTATTGTTGTTGTCATGTACATATTGTTGTAATTGTTATATTCATTATTGTTGTTATATTCAAAGTGTAATTTTCGCATCATCATCCTACTTTGTTAGTATTAATTAATTTTGCTTGTTATTACTGTTACTTCATGAAAATGGTTGTACCGTTGAAATAAATAAATAAATAAATAAATGATTTTTTTATGAAGGATTTTTTACATGTGAACTAATTAAGATTAAGCAACATAAATTCTTATCCGACATCATCCATTACCTCATGAAATATCCTTTAAAACTATTATTATCATTCAATAATGTTAAGTGTATAACAAAACCTAATCTTGGCTTTGTATTCAACACAAACGCCCCCCCCCCCCCTTCTATTCCCAGATGATTTAAACAGCGATAAACTGGTTTTGAGGAATACTAACAGGGTTTCTGGGAACAAAAGCTGTTTCACTGCCAATAAAATTTAACAGTGCCACTATCCTCTCCCCAGTGGCGTTCGACACAAACAGAAGTTGGGGGAAACAACTATTAATTAGGACCAGTTGCAATCTCGAAACACTTTTAAAACATGCCACGCAACATCATAACAATGTTGAGTTTAGCTTCAATGATACTTGTACCTATTTCTCCTGTATTCCTTTTTGTTTATTTATCGTCAACATTACTGCACTGTTTTTATGTATTTCATAGGTCTCTTTAAAATAGACCCGATTCACAAGTTTTAACCACACTTATCTAACCACAACTGAGCTTAGCAGTTATAATTTAAAATGAAAAATATGACAGCAGTGAAATTAAATGCTCGAAAGATTTTTAAAACTGATTACTCTAACTTTCAACTCACATTTTGTCTTTCCTAGTGAATTATTAATATCCTATATAAATATATTAATAGTAAAAAAATAATGAACTAAAAACATATTTAATTACATAATGTATGAATTAATTAATTATTTGATTATGACCAAATATGCCTTCACAATCAAATAGCATATCACCCCGGACAAATTATTCTTTCCCACTTTTACTTTTTGTCTAAGAATAGTAGAGTTTTAATTTACAAACTAGTGTTCTTGTTGCTCGAAATCGAGAAATTTAATTTGGCTCTAAAATGTTACATAGTTCCAAATAAATTACACCCAACTAATCCAACACTGTAATCACTTAAATCTACACTTATTAGCAGCTGTACATGTTTTACATGCTCAACCCAATCCCAATGTTATTCTAATGGGAAAGTTTTAGATTTCAATCAATGATGGATAGTGCCTGAATTTTAATTCTGATTCTCACCAATTTTTGCGGACACAAGTAACGACTAAGCTCCATCAAACGACATTAAAGGTAATTTTTAGGAGTTGTTTCAATTATAAAAAATCCCTTAGCGTATTAAATAAGTATAAATTTTGTCATGAAAGGGTATTTTAACTTAAATTATCGTTTAAAAACATGAATACTCTGTTGTGACTACGAAAAATAGTTTCGACAATCGAAACTGAATGTTTGATATCGACTTGATCTGTTCGTTGCTGCAAGTGGTTAATGTATTTACAGATATCAGTTGCGGGGCAATTCAAATATCGGATGGTTGTGAAATTACGAAGTATTGCCTGTTACGTCGACCAGTACCGCAAATATCGTTTATTGCTTTAGACCACTCGTCGTTGGGTAATTGCACTAATAAACTATTGACTTAATTGCTTATTTGTGCTTCGTAATTTTTGTCAGTCTTGTAAATATCAGGTATCATTATTAAAACATAAATAAAATAGTTTGTATGTTATGTTAAAGAATGTTATTTTAGCTTCTCTAAAGGATTAGTATTCTTAAAATGTTATCGTTATTTTAGTTAGTAGTATATATCCTGCAGAGGGGCTTGGGTACACTTTTTGTGTTAGGTTCTTCCTGAGAGTTGTTTGGGAGGAAAATTTCTTGCTCCGAAGAAGATCTGGAAGACGTGTCGTTAGAGGTGGATTTCGAAGAGATCTGGGAGTGAATTTTGTCTCCCAATGGATATGAGCACAAGTCAATTTGTATAGTAAAACATCGTTTATAAGACCAAATATAAATCAAATATGAATCAAATTACAATGCTGATGTCCTTATTTAAATGGTGAACCAGATTCTTTATTTCCTCGTCACATTTTGGCAAATAACTATTTTCATCCAACGAAGGCACACGACTACTGAGTATCAGATATACCCGACGCTTGCCCCTCGTAATTAAATACGCTTAATACACCAGAGCGAAATTCGCTAGTGATGTAATACATTTTAAAGCAATAAATCATCTTCAGCAATATACAAGTAGTTTAATCCTCCTGTAAAATGTACTTTTTTACTTTTAAATTGTTGAACTACTAGCAGTTAAGAATATACTATGCGTGGAGTATATGAGCCAAGCAACCATAAAAGGAACGTAGCATTTCAATACAATACTTTAAAGTATATTAAGTTAATATTTCAATACACTTATTAAATTTCCACAATGTTAAATGTTCACTGTTACAAGGTAGGTTTCATTATAAAATGAAATAATTTTAAAAATGATTATACTGCATGCATATCAATGAAGTTTTTCTACAATATAGTAATTGAAATAAGCTTCAAAATTAACATTTCAATTTGAGACTTATAAAGTCTATTAACTTAATAGGCATTTCAATAAATTTCAATACCGTATACTTATTAAATTTCCACAATGTTAAATGTTCACTGTTACAGGCTACGTTTCATTATTAAATGAAATAATTTTAGAAATAATTATACTGCATGCATATTAATGAAGTTTTTGTACAGTATAATAATTGAAGTTATACAGTATCAAAAATAACAATAATTCACATTTTAACTTGAATACAAATCTTTAATTTTACTTTAAAACACTTTTGTAAGTATTAACCGGAGAAATGTCCAATATTTGTCACCATACCAGTATCGAGTGTCGAGTAGCCGAAGTAGTTCGGCCGCCATTCGCATGCACGTGACGTCGTCGCCGACGTCGTGGCGGGAATAACGACGTATCACGAGGAGCATCACCGGCCCCAAACTGCTCCCCTGGGGGACACCTTATGTGCTTTTTAAATCATTGGCTCTCGGCCTCTCCGGCTCATGATTTACTGGATAAACTGGAGTTTCTGTGTTTGGCATTCGGATAATAACTAAAAAAAATCATTATTTGTATTGTGAATATACAGGAATTTTTTTAAATTGTTTTAATAGGCCTAATCCATCCTACATATCTGTAAATAGTTAAGAAAAAACAGAAATAGTAACGGCAATGAAATTGGTACGAGAAAACATGTTTAACTGCTACCATGAGTTATTATTAATTATTAACAAAACTAATTTGTATATAGCAAAAGTCAATGTCGTAACAAGTTTTTATTAGAATGAAAATTATAATTGAGTGAAATTTCGTTGTGAAGTTGAACAATTTTATTTGTTTGTTATGTTGTCTTACACATTCAGCAAAATCATTTACCACGAAACACTCCTAAGGCGCTAGTGACTGTTTACTTAATTACTGAAGGAATACTTAATTATTAAGTACTTAATTACTGCGAATACTTAATTAGTAGTACTTGGAAGTGTAGCCTATAATGAAAATCATTAGCCTACATCGCCTAACTTTCTCAGTACACTGAGAAAGTTAATTATTAAGTTAAGTATTCAAAGTAATTTAACATCAACTGCTCAAAATAATATGCAGTACAGTACTTTGAAGTTATTTGTTTTTATTGAAAACGTTTTTTTGCATATGGTGTCTAGAGTTAACAAAAATCCGTGTGTGCGTTTCCTCTTCATGGGAATAATATTTTTAAGTATTACAGAAAACTATATTGGTCTAGGCTCTTCATTTTAAATTGTGGCCTATCTACAATGTCAAGGTAAAAATACACAATTTTTTCATTACATTATTTTTTAAAGTTCAACAGTAGTGTTTATTTTAGTACCGTACTCATTTGAGTGCTATAATGTGTCGTTGTATCATTTATAATACGCTGTAAATTATCGTTACTTTATAGCATTTTCAAAAGTTAAATGTTAAGCAGATTAACATATTTTTCTATACAGTGAGTGCTAAAATACCGCAGGACTCAATACATATTCTGAACAATTTAAAAAAAGCAATTAAATACTAATATAGTTGTCTTGGTTTTTACGTTTACATTAACCCTGGAAGCGCCTGTACTATATCTGGAAGCGCCTTATACTAAGCAAATTACGGTACCACTTTTTGATTCTATATTTTTTAGATGGGGTTTCTGTAATATTGCTCCAAATTTAAAGACTTAAAAAATATTTAAAACTTCATAAGCCTTTGTAGCATCGTAAATAAATTCAACCGTCTTTAAAACCAGAGTAGGCCTAGTATAAACCCAACCCCAAAAGATAGAATACATGAAAATATTGCATTTTTAAGTTTTGTTCAAACTATTTTAACGAGAATTTTTATTTCCTGCTCTGCTATTTTTGTCTTGAGTTTCAGGTTTTGCAGCATTTTACTCTGCTAAGTGGAATATTTAACGTGGTCACTCATATTTTTCAACCTATGCTTACTTTTAAGATTCCTTCTCCTGGCCCGCCGTCTTCCGACATGACATAAAATGTATATAGTGATAAAAAGGAAAATAAAGATTTTGATTTGATTTTGATTTGATTTGAAAAAAAAAATACATTTTTGAATTTAATTATGTACCAAGTTGTATTGCTTTATCTGTAATCATAGAAAATACTAAACTTTAAGAGACTTTTTGTACTACATTTATTTAAACTAATTATCATTTAAGGACCCACAACTAAATAATATTTCTTGAATAGTCCATAGACAAACGTACGGACAAACAATGGATCATATTACTCACGATTTTTTAGATATCCATCCTTAAATAATGCTCACTAGTTCACTCTTACGCCGGCGCACAACTATACAACTACACATCTAGAGGCACGCGACGCAGCCGCACTGGCGGCAACGGCAACAATGCTCTAGTCAGCTGAGAAGGGGAACTTTACGATCAGCTGGTCATACAACTGTAAACTGCAGCTGCGTTTCGCGTAGCGTTGCTCTTAGGACGTAAATAGCACACCACTTTTGAAAACATTCGACGCCAAAGGCTATGGTAAAGTACGGAAAGTAAAATATTTCCAAGGTTCACTTCCTAGTGTGGATTCTAATATACAGGGTGAGTTTCTTAAAGTGATGAAATAGCTAACTTTTTTATTCTATATTTGACAGTATACTTCTTATGGGGGACCCCCATTATTTTTTTATTTTGCTTTCAGTATGTATTTCACTTTTCTAAAATTTCCGCCATTTTTTAAATATGGCGGCCATCTTCAAAATTTCTTATAGAACACCTTATTTTTATAGTGTTTTTTTATTTCCATTTTATTTTAAGACTTTTTTATCATTCTGCACGAAATCAGCCTGTTTTTTGTTCTCTCAATAGTACCAAAACCGATTCTTTCTTGTCCTAGTACTGAAAAATCATCTGGAGAATTTTTTAGGTCCTACTACTGAAAAGTCAGCTGTTTGCTAAGTATATTATTATTAATTTATTAATGTTGAGGGGCAGAATTTTGAAATTCAAACGTTATAAAGAGCATTGTTTGTAAATAACAGAAATGTAAACTCTGCATATTACTTACTTTGTAAATATAACCTCAAAATCTTAATAGTTAATATTTTTAACGATCAAAAGTCTAATTTTGCATTATGATAAAAAACGTTGTTCATCACTCGGAGCAAAAGTGTCTTTTTTATGCTTAATCGTTTTTAAAAACTCGGCTGCGCCTCGTTTTTAAAACACGATTGCGCACCAAAAAGACCCACTTTTGCTCCTAGTGATGAAAACTACTATTTTAATTCTTGCTATTTTTCTCCAAATCTTACGGTTAAGGAGCTAGAGGCAATTAGAGTTCATTTTTAGTTCCATTAGAATAACATGGGGCAAACTTTATCTGCCCATGTCTCCGAAACCATTGATTAAAATAAAAAATGCGCAAGTATAAAAAAATATCTTAGATTGGTGTTTTAAGAACATTTCACTCATAAAAATTTTCATTTGCGCATAAATTAACTTCTTTCCAATATGGTGGGCAAAAAATAAAATTTTCAAAAAATACTCAATAATAAAAATGTCTAAAATTGATGAATTAAGAAAAATGTTTCATAATAACAAAGACATTTTGAAAATTTTATTTTTTGCCCACCAGTATTGGAATGCGAAAATGATAATTTTTATGAGTGAAATGTTCTTAAAACATTAATTTAAGATATTTTTATACTTGAGCATTTTTTATTTTAATCAATGGCTACGGAAATATGGGGAGATAAAGTTTTGCCCATGTTATTCTGTGTTTGCAGGTGTTTGTTTCGTGTGAATTTGTCAACAATAGTTACTACTTCAAGAGAGTAGGGGGGGGGGGGGGGGTTACTATATTAAGGGTGTAAAGTGTATTTTGTCTTCCTGGAGGAAGTTTTTTACACCAGAGCCATAAGAGCTCTTGAAAATCCTCCCGATTAAGACGAAGAACTTTACTCTCAAAATACAAACGTTTTCCCTCGCCCCAAAATCTACTAGGAAAGAAGATGATAAGCATCCACTATCCATTACTACCCATTATGTTTCTTATCTAACCTCAAAATTCAAAAAGTCTGTCGTTGTCAGCTGGCTTTTTGCTTTTACTCCTGCCCGGGTACAACGGTACAGCGAGAGCGATGCCAGTTTTCACTGCGCTGTGTTGCTAGATTGTCAATTTTATTCTATGAGTTTACTTTGCCTCCCTAAGGAGACAAAACATAGCAGGTTAGGGGAAAATATTAATGTCCATTTAGTTTTTACACATGGAAGTCAAGTCTAAATAGTACTCTAAGTTAAGTTTTAATACTTTAAAATAATACAAAAATTTCGCAAACAACTTTAACAGACCAGATACCCCTAGTAGTGGTCTATAATAGATAGTCTATTTCGTGGTTTAAAACGCTGTTCTATCACAGGTAAATAGTACCACTAACATTGTCTATTATAGTACACCAAGTTTCTACTTCATAAACATAAAATTTAAACTGATTGTAAAGAACGGCCTTTAGCATATTTTTTCAATTTCTTTTGTTCTTTGTTGCACTGAGACCTACTCCCAACTATAAGAAATGGATCTCCCATGAGATTATTTTTGTGCCGTGCTGCAGCCTATCATTGTTTGTTAAATGGCCTAATAAATCACTGAGCTAAATTTATGTTTGCAAAAGGAAAGCTGCAGCTCGGAGTGCGTATTTATATCACCGACGAATCGCAGTCTCAGTGAAATGAAACTGCGTTACATCGTGGAATTGCAGAAAGGTTTACGGCCTCTTTAGAGGAACTCTGCCGTAATTGCGTTCTACAATAAACAGCGATAAACGAAGACGGCCAAATGTTCCGTAGGGTCGTAAAATAGCTGATAAAACATTTGATGGCGAACGGCCTTACCATCAATGCTTACCGGTAATGAATGTTAAAACAAATGAAAGAAGTTACTTTTTTCAGTTATTTTGTGATTATAGTCGTAGCACGTCCTTTATAAGTTACTGTTAGGTACACTATGTTCAATGGTCTCATCACGAAAACAATACAGAACACTATTTCAAATGCTCAGTTGAAATATTTAATTATAGTCTAGTCATAAAAAGTATAAGTAGTTTCTATTTTATAATGGTGTTAGCCGAAAATGTAAAGGTAAAATGTTTTTTTTTTTTTTTTTTGTCAAATTAACACACTAAGCTACTTTCTGTTTTCCTCCATAAGGCATCAGAATCAACAGCACTGTAAAACCAAATAATTTGCGAATCTAGACATCAGGTATCGCTAACTTCTTCCTGGCCCCATATGGAGCCAGGAATTGTCCGAAAACTCCACACACGATAGTTGAACACAATAAATTTCCATCGGATTTTTTCGTGAACCTTCGGACTATAGTTCGGTTTCGACCAGCGGAAGAGGGAGGCTATGAGAAAGTTGTCAATATCACGATTGGAACAAAGTCGAAAAGTACATTAAACCACAATGATGGACTAAAAGCATCAATATAATTAATTATTATCATCTTGTCAACAAGCAAACAAAATATTGCTAATACTAACCTTCATCTTATGTTATAATTTAGTTCATACTATTGTCTTTATGGTTTATAATGTCGAAATGGTATGGTATGCGAAAGAATCATAACAAACAATTAGAATCCGTATCAAATCGAACTGAAGGCTGAGTATTTACTACTAGATAAAAGTATTTATGTCTCAAAATCGTAAGATGTCTCAACATTTCATGTTGGCTGCTATTTTGTTTTTTATAAAACTGGACCTAATTTCGCAGTCTTGATTTCGTTTGAGACGCTCCATTACCACCAATCAAGTGCCATCACTTCTCTCCTTCTCCTTTGCCCATTCCTACAGCTGACCTCTTCACTCACCGGCCTCTCGAGTGCTTGTAAGTGCTTTGGCCATTATTAATTGGCTCTCTATACAATCACGTGATGCTGCTCTCTCTGTCTTCCATCGTCACAGAAGACTAATTAGTACCCACCTGAAATTAAATTCATTCAATGATTCAATTACCACATTTCTCATAAGATATTCTAAGGAAGTAAATTAATAATCTTAAGTTTCCAAGCTGGATTTTTAATAGCTTCGATCCTGGATTCATTTGACATTTGTAATTTAGTATTTGTTATTCTATAGGTTTATGCTAGACATAAACACGATATTGATGATGAAAATCTAAACTTCAACGAAAAATATCCTTTTGCTGTGTGTACTTGTTATATGATGTTATAGACTACATATTCGAACTCCTGTTACACAACAACACACATAAACATCATAATAATGGGGTTAAACACAAAATATTCTGATGTCTGTAGAAAGGAACAACCCGCTTCCTTAAATAGTTAGAGAGCCCAACTACTGTTGGAAATTCTCCAATTAGTTACGGACGGTAACTTTTTACTGGCCATCCAGCGCTGGTCAATGGCCCAAGTCCACTAGGTTATTGGGTCTGAATTATTTGTTTCTCGACAGCAGCGCAATAATTAAACCCGTCTAATTGTTGTTGTTAATAAACGCAATAAAGGTATCTAACATATTAAATACTCTTTAAGACATCAATAGTTCCTGTATAGTTACAATTTTGTTTAATGGGTCGCTTTCCACTATTTTTAAATATATTTTAATTTTTTTAATATGTAAAATTTTTGTTTAAACCCAATTTCATGATATCTTTACTATTAAAATAATTTTATCTTAATTATTTTAACTATATCTTAATTAAAATAATTTTAATTTCAACATCTATACTTATTTAATACGCTAAGGGGGTTTTGTGTTGAGAACTCCTCCTATAATTTTCAATCGATTTTCAAGTTTTTGGTGTCGTTGGATAGGGCTTGGTCTATATTTATTTCCGCCAAAAAATTATGAGAATCGGAATAAAGGCGCTATCCACCATTGAAATCTCGAAATTTTCCATTAAAATAATATTGGGATTGAATAAAGCATTTTAAACATCTGTTAATGTTCAGCTGTAAATAGGCTAAGTGTAGTTTTTATGGTGATGACAGATATTGACAATATTGGATTGGTCGGATGTTATTGATTTAGAACTAAAAGTAACATTTGTATTGTATCAAAATAAATTGCTCGATTTCGAGCAACATGTATACAAGTGTTTGGTAAAATTCCTAGCTATTTGTCGTAGTCTTTATTTTGTTTTGTAGGTTTTAACAAAAAAATTTAACTTGATGTTAATCTTTAGAAATTTTTGGACATTTGTGATTTTTTTTTATTTTGTTCTTGTGAAAGTATAAACATATAAGTAATTGCAAATATGGAAAAGTAACAAATTAAATAAGGCCTCTAATATATGCAATAATTTTAATGTACGTTAATAAATAAAAACATAAAAAGGAATCTAGAATAGTATTTGAAACATAAGTACTAATTATTGGCGAAAATTTTAGTAATTAACTAACCAATTATTGGTAAAAGGGAAATTTAAGAGAATAGGAGTTTCAAAAACGCATTTCATAATTTATACTACTAACATAAATTGTTTGAAACTTAAATAAGTAAATGAGGTTAAAAGTTTCGTTGATTCAGCTTGAACTGAGTATGAAAAATGAAAGAAGATTGTTTTAAGGGATGAAAGGGTTATTAGAGAGAAACAATATCAAGGATCGTCTTATTGTTTTGGGGATGCACTGCTTTAATCCTCAACTCTTGAGATTTGCAATTTATACGTGACCTCTTTTAAACTCCAGCTTCTTTATGACGGTTATAAAGTTGCTTGGAAAAATCATGGATATTTTGAATGTTTTATTATTATAATTTTCTTAATTTAACATTAAATGGATTTTACTAAAACACTAAAGAAACTTTTTCAAAAGTTTTATAAAAGTTTTACATGATTTCTGATTATACTGATGCCGGTTTTAACAATTAAGTGAAGTGGAAATGCCTGACGGAAACATGTTTTCCGTCCTGTAGAAAAATAATAAATAATTAAAATGTTGAAATATTCAAATAATAGGCCTATCTTTTACAGTGTTATGTCCTATATTTAGTTAGTGTGTTTAATTATTATGTATTCGTCACCCAGATATAATATAAACTAAAAAACTTAACCTACCATAAACCTGATCTAGTTTCTGTATACTGCACCGCGATATTGTTGCCTTACTTTAGAGGACATTATTTATTCTTTGGTAATGATGGCTTAACTTCCATATTTTAGTTTATATAAAATAGTTAACAATATAGCCTAAAGAATTTCTTGTACTAAAGATCGCCCAATGGTCGAAATTAGGCAAAAAATTCTGATTCATGTTAAGCTAAAGTACTAACAAGAGTAAGCGTTTTCAGCTTTTTAAATATTGTTCTCGATATTATCAGAAAAAGTACCAACTTTCATTATATCTAGCTTTAAAAGTATTTTCACAGCATTACTTTTCGGGACATCACTTTAGGAAGAGAACACTTATGAACATAGGCGTCACTTTAAGGGGGGGGGGGGCACGTGCCCCTCTCACAAGTGTTTTCGACATTTCTTAAGAACATATAAAAATAAATTGGGTTTAGCACTATAATTATCATATTAATATATTAAATCAAGGATAGTGTTGATTTGTCCTGCGTGTTCACTCCATCCCCCCCCCATCCAAATATATATTCTTGCTACGCCTATGATTGAGAAAGCCACGGTGCAGGTTTGTTGAGCTTTACAGTCCCGTGTTTTCCCCAACAGGTGAGGTATTCTGCACGGCGCGCGTTGATGGCGAAGTGAGATACAATTGAACCACATCGGTCGACCAAGCCGTGACCGGCATTGAAGTTGTTCTGCGATATCTTATACTCTAGAAACGTTTTTTAGAGCCATTAAGAAAGGACCGTTATATTTAACACCACTATTTTTCATATTTTCGATGTATTTTTACATAATGTTTAAAGCACAGCAGTGAGAAAATATTGTAAAAAGTTTTGTCTCCGTCTTGATTATTATTTGACCTAAATCTCCTCACTAAAGTGAATTTCTTGAAACTTTGAAGATTAA
This sequence comes from Neoaliturus tenellus, assembly GCA_030545055.2. Lineage (NCBI taxonomy): Eukaryota > Metazoa > Arthropoda > Insecta > Hemiptera > Cicadellidae > Neoaliturus > Neoaliturus tenellus. The sequence goes on along the minus strand of CM061537.1, from coordinate 55,569,133 downwards.
ATCATCTATTTAATATATTTTTTATTTGCAAACTGTTTTACACATTTGAAACTATTTTAAACATTTCTGTTACAATATTTATATTTAACTGCATTACTTTTCATATTTTTATGTCAGTTTAAATCATTTTCAACGATATTCGGTGGAGAAATATTATTTTTACCATTATATATTCATTTATAAACGTTTTATTGTTCTTAAATCGACTTCTGGCTGGTAAACCGAATGGTAATAGCGCTCGCCTTTGAACCCAGAGTTGCCGGTTCGATCCTGAAAATGTTTGTGTATTTTCAAGGCTCGATATTAGACTAAACATTCTGATTCACTTATAAATAAGAATCAGACCCCCCTAACATGCTTTAACAATGTTGGAAGTTTAGTAGCCATACATTTAAAATACTTAACTGAAAAAATATTGTTAAACTAATCATTATAGATTCTATGCAATAAGGAAGAATATAGAAAAAATATAGTCGTTTTGGAAGCTCCATAATCGATTTGTCCCAGGAGTTCATAAATGGATTGCCACATAGTAATTAATTCAATAGGCTCGGAAGGTAACTTGCTGAATAGAGTTGATTAAAAAAGAAACAAGCATCCTCCATTAGAGTTCAGCTCAATGATCCATTAGCACTATCTTAATAGATCCTGAACTATTAGAGACAGCTCCCAGGGAGGGAACTAGTTTACGAAACCTCACCAGTAGTTTAAGCCGCACTGTTACTTTTAGATAAGATGATTCAATTACTGTATACTCCAACATGGGTGGTTTCCTTTTAATTCCTACAGAGCTCGATGGTTGAAATAAGACTTTCAAGTTTATTAACTACATACCTTGTTGTTTGTCGGCAATCTAAGTAAATTCTATTTCACCACTCCTCATCTAACCTTTAAAAAATAATCTTATCTCGTAACTATATTACCAATAATTTTTCTGGTAGCTAATAATTATCTTAAAACATTTAACAACAGTTTTTGCTCTTCAAAATTTGAGTTTAAGGGAGATAAAACACTTGATTGTATTTAACATGTGCTGTATGATAAAACAATTTTGATTGTAATAAAACTCAACAAACTGTTTGTCTGTTCAACATACTATTTCGTATACATAAAATTCCCCAAATATTTTCAATAAAACATTTCACAAAATAATAAGGTTGCTGGTCTTGAAAAATGATTAATTAATACCAACTATAAATCCACTAAGTATAAATTATATTATTGTAAAAGAGTGGGTCAAATCGTCATGTTCAACGCTGTACTGAAAATGTTAAGTGGCGTATTTGTTATCAGGTTTTTATTATTTACAATTCAAAGTCATGCTCACATATTCAATGTCATACTTAAGGCGTGCATAATAGTATTAAATTGTAGTTTGAAAGGTGTTTACAAAGGAACCGCTTTCGATTAAAACGTATTGCTTTAGGAACATCATTCAAAATTCCTTTAACTGGTTTTCAAGTTGTAGAAAATTTTCGCAAGTTAAGTTAATGCATTTTTGTGCATTTGCTGCAAGTTTAACATCGTTAACCGCATTACTCCAGTGATTGACCAATTCTGGTCTTGGTGAGAACACTTATTGTTTCTGCATCTCACACAAAGGAAAGGCCGACAAAGGTCCTCTAGAAACACTTTAGTTCCTCCCTCAACGGCCCCCGCCCCATTAAAAAATTTAGCGCAAAAATGTACTCAAGTTAAATTTTTGAGCATAAAACACATTTTATAAGTTTTTTAACAGTTAAAAGTGTAAAATAGTGACAAAAACTATTCATCTCATAGACTTACTGAGCTTAATAATTTAATTAGAATACTGGTATGATTGTTGCTCGAAATCAAGCAGTTTAATTTAGACTCTTTATTAAAATTGTTACGTTTAGTCCTAACTCAATTACTCCCGTTCAATACAATATTATGATTATCATTACACCAGACAGCACTTATTTACAAATGTACATTAAATTACGTTTCAAATGCTCAACTCAATCCCAATTTTATTTTAATGATAAGTTTTCAAATTTTAATTATTCATAGCATCTTTATTTTAAGTCCGATTTTCACCAATTTTTGCGGAAATAATGAATTGCATACCTAACGACACCAAAAAACATGAAAATAATAATAAATTTATTATTTATAATAAATAAATAATAAATAAATAGGTTGAAACTTGTAAGATGAGTTCTGTTAACAAGCTTAAAGTATTAAACAAGTAGTAGTGTACTATTGCTCAAAATCAAGCAATTTTTTGACACAATAAAAAGTTACATTTAGTTCTAAATCTATGAAATCCGATTAATCCAATATTGTGAATATCCGTACTCACCAAAAACTACGTCTTTACAACGGTACATTAACAGCTATTTGAAATGATCAAGCCAATTCCAATGTTATTCTAGTGGGAAAATTTCAAATTTTATTTTGTGGATAACGCCCTTGATTTAAGTCCAATTCTATTAATTTTTAGCGAAAATAACTACAGACCAAGCCCTATCTGACGACACCAAAAACTTTAAAATCGGTTGAGAATTGTAGGAGGAGTTCTCTTTAATAAAAACCCTTGGCGTATATTAGTACAGCAATTTATCTACACCCCTAATACAGTACTTAATATTAATTTTTTTTTGGATAATGACGTATTAAATATTGTAATTATTTTACTAACATTTCGTGCAAAAGTATGTGGTTATAGTTGTAATAATTCATTTTCCCATATAAATCTGATATAGGCCTACATAGCTTGTGACAATTGATCCAATTTGCTTCCCATTAAACATCATTACCAACCAACTATTCCCACCAACATCGTTATGACCTAGTCGTTCTTTCACGATTACGTGGTAATTTGATTAAGTTTGATCGGTTGCGATCAATTTTATACATTACACCATAACTAATTTGAAATTACTGCCACTATGATTCAATCTGTTTTGATTATTGGCTTAGTAAAGCTTTTAGAGCTATAATGTCACATAATTTTCCAGTCAATTTTAGATAATGCATATTCAAAACTATAAATGTAGTAGACCTGCATTTTAGCAAATATAATTGTCAATAAACAATTTTAATTTAAAAAGAAATTGAGTCTTGTAAACTGGATCCATCAAAAATGATTAGTATTTTTTGGATAGCTTAAAAACAAAAATCAGAAATCGCAGTTTGAAAACCTTACATTAAAAATACCAGGACTGGGTAAGAACTACCCTAACCGAAATTATAACTTGTCTCGTAATAATTTCTTTCAGAAATTTTTCACTTTCCATTCCCCTGTGAAAGCAATGCGCGTTTGTCACAAAGGGTAAAGCTTTTCATAAGACTGCGTGTGAAGAACACTTACTTCTCCCTCATACTCCCCCCCCCCAGCCACCAACGTCAAGGTGTTGTAATTGTGACAGAATTGCAACTCCTGCATACTCCCAGGTGGAATTGTTCTTCGGTGTGTAGGTCTCCAAAAATACTCAAAATTTAGGATGAAAGTAAAAAACATCTTTTTACAACGAGCTTTTTCAGTGAAATATTGTGATCGATGAATTTATGATTAGGCCTAAATGTTATCACTAATTTTGATGTACAGTTAAACGACTTTATATTTTAAAAATAATAATTTCTTAAAAACTTTTATAATTAACGTCGTGTTAATACCTACATACCTCATTCCATTTTTTTCTTTTTTTACTTGTTCCAAAATTTGAATTATTACACATTTTGCTTCTCACATTGCTTATCTTCCCCAGTAGGCATAACTTCAATAAACGAATGGTGCGATGGTAACGAAAGACAATTTGTTTTTTTTTGGTTTATGGCTCGAATTCTTTCAACTGGACTGTTCATAATTTTAAGAGTGATGCATTTAATAACTAAAACTCTCGTTTTTTGACAACAAATTCGCAGTTAATAATAATACAAAAAATAATTGCTCAAATTGAAATAGTTGTTTTTCATAATTTAACCTTAACAAACACTTCATTCGATTTTACCTGATTAATGAGCACATAAAAAATATAGAATTTAAATATCTTCATTAATTTGATTGCTCTGATGATTTACAGCTGATTAAGCTTAAAAATATTGGTAATTTCATAAAATAACAGTTTTCTATTTTAAATTGTAATGGTTCAACCTTCATTAAAACCAACCGCTCCGCCTCTTAATATTATTTCTCCACGTCTTTGAAGAAACTCAGTAGTAACAATGACAACAAGAAGGTTGCCTGTAGTAGATCACCACAATAATAAGAGACCGCACCACTGTCGATGATGCTTCAGAATCCGTCACATTGTTGTCAAATTCAATTGTCAAACCTTCCAAGAAACGGGAGGTACAGTCAACCTACGTGGGTGTTTTTATTACTCCTTTACCTAAATCAATTTTTTTTTTTTTTTTTTTTTTTTTGATATTTTACCTAAATCAATTTCATCTACATAATCAAATATTAGTTCATTATTGTTATTGTTAATAAGTACTTAAGACTCTTTGAATTATAAAGATTTTTATGCCATTATTTATTTATACTTTTATAAATCGAATTTAAATCAATCATTTATTCAAATTAGTATACCATATGTTTTGAGAAATTTCCCAATTATTGCGTCCAAGTTTCAGGCTAGATCTTACCGAGTTCACCATGACTCGACGTGTTTTCGAGTGTTAATGAAAGAACACGACTTTTACTGCTTCAATTCACCCTTTCTCACTTTCCCTCCCCCCCCTCCTCTCTTTTCCGTTCATGTACGCGTTGTTTTTCTCATCTCTGTTCCAATGAAAACAATCAGCCGACCGGGTCGTTCACCCCAGTCACTTCCGGGTTCCGCCGAAACTGCCTGTAGAACATTCTTCGTTTGATCAAAACAGATGATTTATAAGTTAATTTTAACGCTCTCCGTTGTGTCCGAGCAAATTAAAACAATAAAGGTCGAAGATTAAAAGTCGGGATTAGACGTATATGAGCAACACCTCCTAGAGTAATGAGAGAAGGCCAGACAACTGAAGATTATTACGTCATATAAGTAGGCTGATGTGTTACATCATTAGTTCCAACTCATGCTTTAGAGGGTGCTGGTTGTCCCCAGAAAACGGTAAAACATCTAATGTTGTTTTGATTTTTCGTTGTTTGTAAACAAATAAGTTAGACATGACAGTTGAAACCCCATTTACTGACAGTAGCACATCTGTTTTCTTACTTCAAAACATAACACATCGGCCTACTTATATGACGTAACGAATTTCAGTCGTTTGGCCTTCTCTTATTCTAGGAGGTATTGATATGAGACGGTTTCATTTTCGTAACTCCCCATCTCTGAATGGCATTTAAGATTATTTCCGTTAACGGTAAAGTGTAAATTGTATATACTTTTATGGGGATTTCCCACCAATTTTACCGATTATAATAAAGGAAGAGATATCACCATGATCTTAATGTTAAACCCACTTTAGAAACTGTAAATATTTTACATCCACTAGGTAACTGTCACACTTCCGAATCTATCCCTAATAGAGATGAAACACATTGTTGTAGCATAGTGATGATTTTTTATAACTTGAATATTACAAGTGTATTGTGACAATGCTAAATGAAACAGCGTGCTCTTAGCACTGTGTTAAATGAACGGATGTTCTTGGTTTAACTTTTTCACAAAGAGGTAATCGGTAATCCTATTCTTGTTACTCTTGAAAAAAAACGTCTGATTGTATGCTATTGCTTTGCTTTGACTGTATTCTTATATTAATGAGAAACAGCTGATGACCACCACCTGATCCTCCCGAAGGCGGGAAAGAACTTTTTAGCCCCGGATCGGTTTTATATAAAGAGCTATTTTCGGAACAGTATGAAATAAAGACTGTTAAAACCATTTGAAAATTACTTCTTCCCCACACATAACTCTTTTGGAAACCCACTATTAAATTCATCATCATGGTATACCAGTACCAATCCCTGATGATACATTAGATATGTTCCCACCAGCCCAATCTTGAGTTACGTATTTTAAGGTAAATATCGCTGAAGAGTGAAAGTGATGGATCAGAGGAGGCGTACCTTTGTTACGGACAAAAACCTGTTGATTAGTTTTTTAGGATAATTAATTAATAGTCCAATGAACAAATGCCACTCTGAGTCCAGTTTCGATTTTTAAAAAACTTTCAACTTGTTGATATGTTTACAGGGTGTCCACAACACTCGGGCCTCATCAGTGTTCACGAGCGACGATTGACGTGACGAGTTGACGGTAATGAACGGATCGATGATCGTCAAGATCGATGATCGGTGTCGATATATCGATCGATCAATCACTCGCCGGCCTGTCAGCTCCAGTTAGGCCCCATTGTCCGAGGATAAAACAGGCGGTCGAATGTTTATAATCAGCAACGGTACCAAGCGTCTGCCCTGAGGTACGCCGGGTGTATATCTTCAATTAGCATTTGTCGTTTGCATTTTCTAAAATTCATGGATGCAGTAAATAAGGGGAAAGTTTCGTGAATCATTTTTATCAAAGTTATCAAGTTCTTTGAGTTTTTAGGACTCACAAGTGCCATTCACGTAACGACCAAGTAGCCAAGAATAACGTAATAAGAAGAACTGTTTAACCTACCTTCCGAAACATGGTGGCAGTATAGTGTTAACCAAGGGATCTTAACCCCTGACTTGTGAGTTTCCGGCACTTTTAAGAGAGTACTTACAGAACTGTGACTGCTGCTGCATTATTGAAAATGATCGGGTTAGTTCGGAAACAAACCATTTGATTTCTTTTATCAGGGATCGGTAATACGATTTTTTCCTGTAACGCTATCAATATTTGTGAGGATTCTTTTATTTTATACCACAGGTGGAGTTTATTTTATACCACAGGTGGAGAAAAATTCTGGAAATGGATTGATACTTTTAATACTAGAAGTAGGCTATTAAAAACACGAACTACGCTAAGTGTAGAGATTCACTTTTAAATGTGGTTATTAATAACGGACACTCATCAGGGGATGATCGTCCTGTGGGTCCTAATGATGGAAGTTCCTACATGAAGATGGAAAATATTTTTAATTAAATTAAAAAAAACGCATCATATTAAATAACAAAGCTGATGAAAAAGTTTCTAAATTGAAATTAAACGCGCATTTCAGTTAAACCGTAATAAATAAAGACTACTAAGTATATACGAAACAAACAGTTTATAATTAATGAATGCAAAGACAAAGATCATACCTATTTATGACTATCTAGGGACCAATTATCCGAGAGCGGAAGTCTCAGTTCACTAACCTAAGGCCCTACTCGGGACAGGTGTCTGGGTGACCCGGGTTCAATCCCCGGCTCCAGGCCGACCCATGACCCCTGGCGCATGCGCGTCGCTCCTCACTCGTTTATAGTTCAAGTAACATTTGTAAGCCGGTGGATGCCATTTGTTCCACACTATCTTCCCAGATGGTCAAAGGTCTTTAACGGTTTTCCTTGTTAAACGCCGTTACCACTGAGTTTACTGCTTGTGATTTATTAGTTTCCATTTCAATGAAATCATTTCTGCAACTCCTGATTATTTTTTTCTGGATTTTATCAATTTAGTGTCGCTTTCCCCAAGTACTTAAACTTAGTTTAATTCAGTATTAATCATGTGATTGTAACAAAAGTTAAACCAACTAAACACCAAACGAACTTGGCGAAAGCAATTTCAAGAATATTATTTTGTAGTGAGCTATCAAACACTAAATAAACATTTTTTACTGAGTTTTCACCTTTGGATGAACGACTATCCATTTTTTCAAACTATAACGTTATCATAAACATGCTGGAACTTCCTCATTTTTTAGTAAACCGCTTTTTCTACTTACGCCGATTTTTAAATCGAAATCACAGTTCCACTTAAGCCTTCTCGCCTTTTTGACCATGAGAGCCCACGGTTTACAAGCCGGAGGTGTGGGATAACGAGACGCAGACATGCTGCCATGAGGGCAGGCACGTTGCGCCTCTATGCAGCCCAATGTCCTCGGCGCGTGTGCCTTCAACACCCTTTATAGCGCCCTTGTCCCACGCCTGGCGCCCTGCTTTGAACTATTCATTGCTGGGATTACAACCCCACACCTCTAGTGAGGCCCCCCGGGTGCCTACACGAGTCACTGACGTCATGGTTCATGGTTCACCACATGTAGATAAAGCACTGATATGTACTGGAGTTGGAGTTAACGAGAACATAATACACCCGGATTTTTAAGTTTTATTGACGTTAAATTATAGTTTTTGAAGTGCTTCGTTGGGAACCAATTCTCGGTATGCATGAAGACTAACTAGGTTCTAAAATAGAATAGATGCGATCTTGACGAATATAGGAACCCTTGCTGGAAATTAGGGAACACATAAAGTCTCATTGTTGTGTAAAACACTCTCTGTCCTCTGTCTATTTTGAAATTATATAATCCTTAAAAGTAATACCCTTGTACGGTGGACTGAATATTTAATTTTTAACATTCACCATAATATACCAGCACTCACATATTTACCGGTAGGCCTGCTACTTTTATATCAAATGTAAGAGACAACAAACAAAATAGTCCATTACATAGTACCCTCTGATTCTGCATATAATCACGGGAAAAATAACACTTGTGTTGAATCATCTCATGTTAGGTTATAGGGTATGATACCTATGTTACAATTACTGATAACCTTGCAAAAACCATCTATGAGAAGTTGTTTAAAATAATTTCACTGAAATGCACCGATTCATTTTAAGCAATAAATTGTATAAGTGGATGAAAGCTGGTGATGCCGCGGGCGGGGATGCATTTGTGGTTGTGAATGAACCCGAAACGAGGGAACGACAATTATTGTTGCCCGCACAAAGACAAATCTGCGTGGAAATGTTTACAATGGACCGGGAACAAAGGCTTCAATTCATTAAGTCGATATGGAAACGGAAAATAATGCAATTACGATGGAGACCGAATGGATTCAATGTTCTCCTGAAAAGAATATCGGGGCTGATTGATAACTGGGAACAATTTAGATTCATTTTTCGTCACAAATATAAAAGAAGTTTTGGTAAAGGTAAGTGTTAAAAAAATTATTGTGTCTGGTCCTAATAAACCCATTAATTACTTCCACATACTTGTGCAAACTAGTTTAACTATTTTAGCGAATATTGTGCGTACATAAAAAAGACTATTAATTATTTTGAAACGTAATTTTTAAATACATAATCTCCATTGCACAAAAACTGCAAACAATTTTTGTTACCATGGAAATTTTGTGTTTCTAGCATTATTTTTCTTGAAGAGGAGTTAAAATTTTGTAAATGTTTGTCAAAGGTTATTTTGTTTTATATAAATGTTGTCAAGGCGTGAAAGATCCGGGTACAAGCATAATTTCAATTTTCTCCAAGCTTTTTCTTTAGGTAAACATAAAAACATTCTAGACAATGGTAAGTGCTTATTTTAATCGTATTGCAACTGTTTAAAAATTTTAATTTTATTCTCATTTGAGAAATTATTAGTTGGAAATATATGTGGAAATTCTTTTTATTGCGTTTTTATAATTTATTTTTTTGGGGGGGGGGGGGGGGGGTTCTCAGACTACACCCCCAATTGAATGAGTTACACATGCGGGTGTATATACAGGGTTGGGCAAAAGTCTGCACACCCACATTTTGCATTTTACACGACTTACTTTAGGTTTCTACGCGTTGCAGTAGGAAAACCAAACTCGGCACATGTTTACAACATAAAAAACTGCACTTTTTCTTAAACTACACAACTTTACTCATGCTCCCAAAATGGGATATTTTGGGGCAGTCCCAAATTTTCAAATGTAACCCCCTATTGAGTGAACCCTCATTTTAAATGGTTTATCATTATCAAGAGAAATTGAATGGCACAAACCGGAGGTCGATATCTCATCTATAACCAAAATTGCAGCCATTTTAAAACTCAAGATGAGTTTATTGACATTCGTTAAAATATCGGGAAATTAGCTTTTGTAGAATCAAGAATTTCTGGGATTATTTTAAAATTGAACCTAGTAGCAGAAAGTAAGTAGTAGGTTCAAATCTAAAATAAATTCGTATTTGTAAAATAGCTATTTTTTGATTTAATTTTATTGAATGTCAATCAATCCATCTCAAATTTTAAAATGGCTGCCATTTTGGTTGAAGATGATAAATCGACCTCCGGTTTGCGCCATTTAATTTCTCTTGATTAACCATTTAAATTGAGGGGTCACTCAATAAAAGGTTTACAATTGAAAAATTTGGAGCTGCCCCCAAAATACCCTTTTTTGTGCCGAGTTTGTTTTCCTACTGCAACGCGTTAAAAAGTTAACTGGTGATGCCCCCAGACTTTTGCCTAACTCTGTATTTTAGAATATACTATAATATTGGATTGGGATTAAACGGCTACCGGTGGAGACAAATGAGCTCACTAAAATGTAGCTCGAATTCTAAATTGTAGCTCGAAAAAAAGAAAATACCCAACGCTGACAGATTCCAGAAATGCTTCTTTCACCCCGTTAGTTACTTCAGTAGACGGAATGCTAGGAAAAGAGTTCCAGACCTTGCTCAGAGCAGTGACAGAAAGGCTGGCAGAGAAGTGAAAAAAACCTTACAGTGTAGTACCATGTGTTTAAGAAGAACAAGAAAGAGTAGGAGGACCCTAACAATTTGAAGATGGGGCAGGAGTATATGCATTTTATTAAATTGTGTACCATAATTTACTTTTTATCATTCTGCACGAAATCAGCCTGTTTTTGTTCTCTTAATAGTACCAAAACCGATTATTTTCTGTCCTAGGACTGAAAAATCATCTGGAGAATTTTTTTAGGTCCTAGTACTGAAAAGTCAGCTGTTTGCCAAGTATATTACTATCGATTTATTAATGTTGAGGAGCAGAATTTTGAAATTCAAATTTATGAAAAACATTGTTTGTAAATAACAGAAATGTAAACACTGCATATTACTTACTTTGTAAATATAACCTTGAAAATACAACTTTATAGTTAATATCTTTAACGATCAAAAGTCTAATTTTCGCATTATGATAAAAAACGTTGTTCATCACTCGGAGCAAAAGTGTCTTTTTGATGCTTAATCGTTTTTAAAAACTCGGCTGCGCCTCGTTTTTAAAACACGATTGCGCACCAAAAAGACCCACTTTTGCTCCTAGTGATGAAAACTACTATTTCACTCTTTGTAACTATTTTATACGTTATCTTATGTTTATAATATCAATAAAAATTCTAGTTTTATTCAAAATAAAAATGTAATATCAGCTAATTATGGGCATCGGCCCCAAGGGATGAAGCCATTACAATGTGAAATACCAAGGTATATCTTCATAATTAAGACAAATTGTACAAAAAGTTTAATGTTTACCAAGAGTGGTAGTTAGTAAAAATTTATTTTCAAATTTATATTGTATACCTACGGTAATAAAAGAAAATTTATACATTATAGTATCTGGACTGTTTACTCGATTAACGGCTTTTCTTATTTGAATTATCACCATGGCCGAAGATGGTGTTATAGAGTATCTAGTTAAGAGTTATAATATAAAAAAGTTAAATAAAGTTTGGTGAATTAAAAAAACACAACTACTTTAACACAATTTGCAATTTGCAATTTTTTTTTGCACAGTTTGCAATTTTTTTAATAATCATTTTCTCAATTGCAATAATAGTAACATTAATTTACAGACCTGTACTGACTTGGAGCCTATCTCTGATGCTGAATTAAACTCTTTTGATCCAATCACAGTAAAAGAGCTTAGGAAAATAATTACTTCAATGAAAAACAAGAATTCTGCAGGTCACGATGGAATCTCAAGTAAAATAATTAAAACTTGTTCTGATGAATTGATTGATCCTTTGCTGCATTTGGTCAACGCATCTCTGACGGAGGGAGTGTTCCCGGACGGTGGGAAGCTGGCTGTAGTTAAGCCTCTTCACAAAAAAAATAGCAAGCTCCTACCCGAGAACTATCGTCCGATCTCACTCCTTCCAACCGTCTCCAAGATACTTGAGAAAGCCGTCTGCAACAAATTAATGACTTTTCTTAATGATCACAATCTGATTTTTAGTAACCAATTTGGTTTTCAGAAAAACAAATCCACAAAGCTGGCCCTGATAGATTTTGTGAATAAGTGTGTCGATGCTTTGGAGGGGGGAGATACTGCGGTTACCTGCTTTATTGACCTCTCCAAAGCGTTCGATTCTGTGAATCATGCAATCTTGATTAAGAAGCTTGAACAAATTGGTATTAAAGACAGAGCGTTGGGCTGGCTGACGTCTTATCTAAGCAATAGAAAGCAACAAACTTCAGTTAACTTCACTTAAGTTTCTGGTTCAAAAAAAACTTTTCAATCTCAAGTTGCAGATATCGCTTTAGGAGTCCCTCAAGGCTCTATTTTAGGTCCAGTCCTCTTTTTAATATATGTAAATGACATTTCCAGTTCCGTACCTCAGAATTCTTTGACAATTTTCGCAGACGATACTTCCCTATTTATTCGAAATAAAAATCTCTTTGAATTGGAAAGAGAGACGTTTGGCCAGCTCGGCGCTCTTTCCCAGTACTTCTCTGCAATCAATTTGAATATAAATTCCAAGAAAACCAATTACATGTTCATTGCCACTTCTCAGAAAAAAAGAAATCTAGCTAGGGCCGGCTCATTCTCACCTTCTGTGCTTTTGGATGAAGAGGTTCTTGAGGAATCCAACTTTGTCGACTATCTGGGAGTGAGGTTGGACGAAGGTCTCAGATGGGGGGAGCATGTTGATAAGCTAGCTTCAACTTTAACTTCAAATCTCTTTGTTTTAAGAAAAATAGTAGTCTTTAATAATTTACCTCTGTCTAAACTAGTATATTTCAGTCTAATTGAAAGTCATTTAAGATACTCAATAGTGCTTTGGGGCATGTCAAGCAAGGCAAATTTAAACCGCATTTTCATTTTACAAAAAAAAGCAATCAGATGTATCTCTAGACTTAGGCCTAGAGACTCCTGTAGAGACAAGTTTACGGAGCTGCAAATTTTAACTGTTCCTTCTCTTTTTATATTTGAAGCAGTTCTATATGTAAAAGCCAACAATCTGATACAGCCTCATGTTCATCATTATTTCACTAGAAACCACAATGTTAATCATGCAACCCAACATAGTTTAAGACTGTTTGAGACCAAACCTAGTTATACCGGTACCAAGTTTTTTTCGAAGCTTCCAAGACATATTCAAGAAATTGAGGATTTTAATACATTTAAGAGAGAACTGAAGGAACATCTGCTCAACATGTGCTACTATGAGCTACCTGATTTTTCCTAAAAACCTTTTCCGTACCCTACTTAGCACTACCTTAACCCAAACCCAAACACCTGGTTGGACAAGGCCAAATTCGGCTGCCTACATTATGACGGGTCCCATGCCTCATCGGGTCTCTACGGGACAGACTGCGGAGGTAACAGGTAAGGTAACAGGTAACAGTCAACTATCTTGCCTCCATTACCTTTTACAGTAGCCTATGGCCTAAAGAATAATAACGAAGAAAATGAAAATGTAAAACTAAACACAATATAAGCTTCCACCGCTCACCACAAAAAAGTGTGCCACCTACCTTGTGCGTACGCTCACCAATTAATGTAGCCTCAAAAGACAGAGGGGGGCTCATCTTTAGGTTTTTTTTTTCAATTCATTTCATTTATTTCCAACGGCAAAGCCAATTTACATGAGAGACATACATTATGAACTTATATTACTATACAGATGAAAAAGAATACTTGTGACTAGAGTGATAATGCTAATAATAATAATTATGCTGAACAAGTAATTTAACAGAGAGTATTAATTAAAATATATAACGAGAGATAAATAACATAAAAAATAGTAACAATAATATAATTTAATAAATATTCTATACTTTACTCAAAACTTAATAAATACTAAATACTAATAAACTACTATACTTAATAAATACTTTTTTTAACTGTTACAAAATTGTATTGCTGCATTAAGCTGTAAAATTCGGTGAAGTAATAAAATTTCAATTTTAGTTCAACTGATAAAACTTTTATATAAATCTTAAACTTTATATAGTACGTATTGAATTGAGCTTCTTTATGCTTTAATCCTTCAGCCTATTCCCGTGATGCACTGGTTATTGGTTCATTTGTTTCAGTTTGCTCTTCTTCTGACTTGTCTACGTAATCAAATCAAACAACAAACAGCTGACCTTTGTTTATTGTTTTTGTGATGTTAAGTTTTTGTTTTCATCTTTATTTTATGTCATACCATTAATTTTAAAACATCTTTTACACAATTATTTCTTATTAATTTGAGTTTGGCATATATTCTGAATATATTTTTAATATTTGTGGGCGTTTTAAACTGTCATGTGGCTTAAGAAACAGGCAAATAGCATTTTTAGTGTTCTAAGTTGGATTGTAGGTTAGGCTGAAGTGAAACAAGTTATTATGTTTACTTTATTAAGTGAAGTGCATTTTTGGAGTTTCAATGATGTCATTGGAATCAGGGATACTGATTTTGGAGCCTTCAGGTAACAATGTTGGCCTTATTTACTAATATTTTGGTTAGGTGCTAAAATTAGCCTAGGCCTATTTTGGAGGTAATTATGAACGTAGGATAAACTTGAACTTTACCAATTTTGCTGCCAGAAGGCGATTAACTTAAATTGGCTCATTATTACAGTACAAGAACTGTAAGAAACCGATAACAAATAGGCCTAGGCCTAGAATAGGCCTGAATCAAATTCAAGATACGACTGTAGACATTTGAGTGCTGTATTTCAAATCTGTTCTCAGGGCCGCCGCCGAGAGGGGGGGGGGGTGCAGATTGCCCCGGGCCTCAAATGACGGGGCCTCACCTTCAGGTTTTTTTATGATAGCAAAATTGTATTGCTGCATAGGCTATGTATAGTAACACCATGTGGCGAAACTTCGTTATCAGAAAAGATATGTATCATAATAATAATCTAACCTTAATTGGCACTTTAATTGACAGCGATGTTTATAACAACAAAATCAATGGTGTTTGGAAACATTTAAAATGCATATTCCCTCAATACAATAGCAAAAAAAAAAAAAAAAAAAAAACTTTTTGATTTGTATTTGGCAGCATTTGTGTGACGCCATTTTAGATCTAACGAAGTCTGATTCTCCTCACAGTTTGAATTTATATACAGCTACACAACCAACTTGGTTACTGTAGTTTATTTTGTGTTGTTCTTTGTTACAGGTTACATTATGGTAGCTACAATTTTTACTTTTTCTGTTGTTGTTATTTTCAGTTACTTGTTTGAATATATAGGCCTGCAATATTTTTGTTTTATTGTCAAAGGGATTATATTTCATTATTAGAACGAGAAACTAAATCAGGAGATAAAATCGTAATCGTATCGTGTAATTGTAGTAATCATCGATATAATAGTTAGCAATATTATCGCAATATCGAAATTTCCACATCGATAATAACGGTGGAGACGGATAACGAAGTTTCGCCCACCATGTATGCATTTTGAAGACCTATCAAAATATTCAAACCGTAACAAAGCATAGGTAGCCTATGACCTGAGTAGTGATTAGCCTGTATGAGCCTCTGCGGTTTGAAGCTCTGTGTCGGTTAACAGACGCCGCGGCGCCGCTCCGCCTCGTGCCGTCACCAACTACACCACTACAACTACACCACTACACCTGTGACGTCGTAGTGCGCCCTAATTAGTGTAGGAAGTAGCCTATATGGCAGTATTCCTACTGTACATAAAAAAATAAGTTTGTTCCTGAATATTTCTGAATTTGATTGAAATAAATGTTGTTTCTTTACATGTTAATTCTTTAATAGAATTGTAAACAAAATAAGGAAATTTAGTAAACAATTTAAATCAATTAAATTAACCAGGCTGACCTGGCATCAGGGTTTGCCACCTTTGGTTTGAAGGAATAATTTATTGTGAAGGATTGTGAAGGAATCCCATTGCTTTTTACCTGCTTTCTTGTTAGTTTTAATTCGCTTTTTGTTATTGTATCATTAACGGTCTATACCCACAATTTGGTATGGACCGAATTGTAGAATTGGGTTGTAGAAGTAGCCTATATGTTTATGCCTACCGGTACCTGTGTTGTAAAGTATGGTATCTTGTTTGTTGCTGAAAAGAATTAAACAATTTGTGGATCTTAAATTAAACACTGATAGATGGTAAGCAATCAAATGGTTATAGCAGCTTAGCTTCATCCTATTCTTGTTCTTATTAATTCCAAAATTTAAGTTCCAAACCATTAAATAATTTTTTCAATTAATCCATAATTTTATTTACCGTACTTAATTGTTATCTATGTTGGCCTATAAGTAAACAATAGCAGCTGAGCTTACATTTGGTTGCACGAGACGTGAGACAGCACTCCAGAATTTCTTCTACATATTATGTGCAGGTTGGCTCTACCTCGTGCAACATGTCGTGGATTAATCATTATAATGGTATACAGTAAAATAATTACTTAAGTATTAATTTAAAATTCAGGCTGTTAATTGCCCATGTGTAGCACAAATCCTGGCGGGCTGTCTCACGTCTCCTGGAACCAACTGTACGCACAGGCATTTTGTCCATATAGGCTTGTTTCCTGGGATTAATTTTCTTTCACTGTGTAGAAAACCAGTTTAGAGTATGCCTATCCAGTATATTTCTCTGCAAAATATTTTTATATTCAGTATATCTATGCAAAATTATTTTAGATTTAGGCCTATTTACTTTTTTTATTTGATTTATGTGTATTTATTATTTGTTGTTTAATTATTTTACTACACATAATGGAAGACATAATGTTCTGTTTTTTTTATTGGGAATAAACAATGTTTGATTTGAATTTTCTTTACAGATATTATGATAAGAAAACATCCACCGAATCCCCGTTTACATTTGGAAAGAAGACATATGTTGAAAAAAGAGGAATGATATGGACACCACAAAATAAAAGGCCTATAAAATTGAAGGATTCATTAAAAGAGTTTGAGGTAAATTAAAATGTAACTGTTCCAGTAACTGTCTGTCACGAACCATGATAAGTAAGGCCATTAAGGCTCGTCTTAAGAAAGATTTTTTAGATGCTATTTATGCTGTATTGCTTTCAAGTGAAATGCAACCTTTTCAAATTTAGTTTCAGAGTGTCACCTTAGTTTCATAGTTTGTGGGTGCGTGTCATAGTTTGTGGGTCATGTGAAGATGCCAGATATAACCATAGTTTAATTGCTATTGAAATTATGGTTATGATTGGAAATTTATCTTTAGTACTGGTGGGGTTTAATTAATACAGTAGAACCTCGATAGTTCGACACTTTGTGGACTTAGATGGTGTCGAACTATTGAAATGTCGAACTATAGGGAGTATATGTGTAATTTCAACACTGGGAGTGTAAAAATCATGATTTTAATTTAGGAAACACTACATTTTAAGAAAACCATAACTTAATTGAACTTTTTCATGAAAAACATTCACATTATTCACCACTTTGTTTACATCGTCACATTTGTCAGTCTCCAACATGGACACTATCGGTTGTTATTAACATGTTAAGTTGTCATGGATCCTGTCGGACTACAAGGAGTGTCGAACTATCGAGAGTCGAACTATTGATGTTCTACTGTAATTGCTTTTGGGTATCCATAGTAATATCGCTTTTTCAAAACAAAAAAGAAAGTCTGGGGAAGAAATTGTGTAAAAAACTAAACTGACAAGTTAAAAATACGACTTGACCATTTAGTTTTTTTTGCTCCTCAGTAGGGTATAATCTGTAGCGTAAATATAGAGTGGAAGGGGGCCGCTGTAGTTGTACAGAATCAGCTGACTTGTGTGTTGAATGAGGCATATACAATTTTGTGGAGAGTATGTGAAGGACAAGGCAGTATCACCAGGATTAAATAGTCCAAGAACTTTATCTTGTCAAAAAGAGAGTATTTCCAGGTAATTAGGACATTTCAACCATCACTTAACCCTTATCAATGGCATTAAGTTAAGTGGGAAACTTGTCGATCTAATTAAAGAGTGTGTGATTTGTATGCTGTTTTGTGAAGGAGTACCTGGACAGCCAGAGGATAGTGTTCCACCAGTGGCGAGACAGCAGCACGTTGCAGCTCATGTTCAGTTCGGGACTTTTGGCCAACCTTACAATGAGCCCCTCCAGTGGCGACCTCCTAGAGATTGTGTTCGACAAGTTCATGGTTGGCAAACTCCTCAGCGATTACGTCTCCGATGGTCAGTACTTGGCAAATAGTTTTGGGATGTACGTTCTAAATGGGAAAACAAATTATCATATGTAGGCATAGGCTAGATGAACACCACTTTTTTGTCCTTTAATAAGGAGGGTGTTAGATTGACCCCCTGTTTGATTTATTTCTTGTGAAAGACAATGTTAAAATATTTTGTTACTTATCATATAAATAAATTTTTTGTTTCCAATTGTTAAAAATAAACATTACTCGCACCTTGATGCACCTGGGTCGCGGGGATTCACAAACCAGTGCCACAAGCTAATATTTTAATACTATTTATATTTTTCATCAATTATGGCTGAGGGCGCACGCCCCTCGCGCCCCTTTCTAGATCCGCCACTGCCTGAGGTGTTGGCCTTATCAAATTTTGATAATGAAGAGTGTACAGAAGAGTATTTTTAGCCAACCCACAGCAAAAATGGATTGTCATGAATGTTAAAGAAAGCACTTAATTACATTTCATTAAAACAGGTCAACTCTATGTTAGTCGCATGTGAGGACTATTTTGTAATGATAAGCTTTAAAAAACAACATTGTTGACATAACGTGATTCTGGGTCGACAAGGGCATGAGAACTGTCTCTGCAACCATCGTTGCAGAAGCTCTTCATCGGCTTGCCATTGTCGCCTGTTGATTTTAGTTACTACTACTGTTTTTGAAAACTTCTCTATCAAAGTAGCTGTTGACAATGGTAAACTGCCAAAAACGCTTCTACCTTAAGAACTGTAGCCATACAGCCATCAATCTCACCTGAGATTGATAAAGACTGACCCATGGAACAAAAAAATACCTCTATTTCTCATATGTTACAAGTGGCTTTTTATTACATTGTTGACTTAAAGTCGTGTATGTCTGAGGTGCACCATTCTGGGTCAACAGGAGGTTTTAAGATAAAAACCCTGATCACTTGAGATAAGAGTGTTTTTAGAAATAATGTAAACTTAGTTTCTCAATCCCCTTATAGCCTATCTTGAATGCCACTGACGAGACTGGTTCTGTTGCAGTAAGTGTGACCGATACCAACGTGTTTTGCTCCTACAATGACAACCAGGTGACTTTGGTGAGCTTCGGCAAACCGACAGTAAAGCATGGGGCCCTTCGCAAGTGGGGGGCACTGGATCCCAAGGTGGGGTCACTGGAGCTAGCAGGACCGGCCGGGCGGAGGCTTGAGCGGAAGATATCCGTCAACAAGACAGGAGACATGGTGAGTGGTTGTTAGATTACAATTGGACGTTGTCCCTATCATCAGACGTGGTATTCAAGGTGTCTTGACCGTCTGAAAAACCTGTGAAGTAAACAATTATTTTCGTGCCTAAGTCACATTTTATGATTTACAATCATCACTGTGAAAGTGGTTTGCACTCGCACTTTCGGCTTCTTGCCCATCTCAACTGCAACTTTGAACCACCTATTTCATCAGCCTTGACACTTATATTTATAATAAAAACTCACCAAATTGTGTCAATGAGAGCCTTGAAAGCCTGTACATGTAAATGTTGTTTTCTTCCTTGAAAGGTTAACCACAAAATTCGTCAGTTTAATTTTCTTAGAGTAATTATTATTCTTGAAGCACACCTTTGTGTTTGTCAAAAGTATAAAAATACACAGTTTACACAAGTGTATAAATTGCAAATTTTTAATTTGGGGTTTTGAGGTTATTTTTAATACAGTAGAACCTCTCAAATCCAACCACGACAGGACCGGGCCATGGTTGGGACGGCCAAAAAGTCAGATATTAGGAGGAGCAAATTGTATGCATTTCCTAGATAAAAAAACAGCTATACAGTAAAATAAATAGTTATTTGTGCAACTAGTGAGCAAAGTGAGCAATTGCGTCACTCGAAAGTAATCCTTACACACGAGCCGTAGGCGAGTGAGGAATCGTTTCTCGAGTGAGGCAATTGCACTTTGCACTCGATTGCATATTATATTTTTCCTACAGTTACCATAAAACAAATAAATTGGTAAAGAAACGTAACATATTTTTACACAGAAGTGAACTTTTAATATGACATTTAATGTGAAAGTAACATTAATAAATCAGAAACAAAATTATAAAACAAAAAATAATCTCCTTAAAAATGAACACAAACACACTAAAAGAATTGTTAACCAAAGAATTACTTATTGTGACAGCAAAACCACCTTCAATGTTTACAAATGGCAAATCAATGAAATGGTGGCTTCTGCCGTAACCGGAAGTGTTGTGACAAATACAACATTACAACAGCTGACCAGCTGATTTACAGCCAGTGCTGCCAACGTATTTCGCGCATACGACCTTGTCTGCATGGTCTGCATGTTACACGCTCACTATTTCGTGCCTTCACGTTGCAAATCTGAAGTGAGACGAGGTAATTAGAGTGAGACAATGTTAACATTGTCTCACTGCTGAGCAAATTGGCCACTTTGCTTTCTCAAATCAGTGAGAGAACATGTACATTGTTAGGTAACTGTAGGAAAACTTTATTGTACCTATAACACATTAATTGGATCATCAAGATAGATGTAATAACTGAAAAATTACAATATTTATACATAATGGTCTCTACAAATAACGAATAGTTTCACGTTTCGACAGGCTTAGCAACGACAGAGCGTGGAAATCACAGAGGTACGTCGGACACTAGGATGGATATTGGGAGGAGTCGGTTATCAGAAGGTCGGATAAGGGAGGTTCTACTGTACTGAGTTTGCAATAAAGAAAACAACATTGACATTTACAGGCTCTCATAGACCGTGAGTTTTAAATATGCAACCATGAAGTTTTAAGAATCAGTTCTATAAAAATAACACTCAAATGAAAGCTTGCAAACTGCTACGTATTTGGTATGCATTTCAGTTTAATAAGGCAAGAATCTAAAAGTGCTCTTGCAAACCACCATTAAATTGTTGCCGGATGGACCACAAATCCAAGGTTTTGTATAATCTGAGAAACATGATTGTTCGATAGTTTCAATTTTAAAAAACTATCGAACAATTGAAATAAAATGCAAAAGAGCAAGAGTTATCAAAGCTACACCTCCCAATAATCAAGGTTCCATTGAATAAATGGGAACAGAGGGCCAACAATAGTGACTACAATTCCAGTCTCCAATTTCAACAGCATGTATAACCTTCATATCAGAACTACTATAAAAATTGAACCACATCGGTGAATTAAAATTTTTGGTTACCACAAGACATTCTTATAAGGAGCAAAGTTGTCCGTCAATTTAGGTGCGGTATAATGTTTATTTTAATTTTAAATTTACTCGTGTTTCTTTCGCTGTTTATGTGCTTTACGTGTTTTAATGACGAGAACTGATTGTTAAATTCTTCTAACCTCAACCCAAAAGTGTGCTATGAAAAGGGGCAAAAAAATTGTCCACTAAGAATTAACATTGGAGTAACTTGGATTGCTTAATAATAATAATCATTATAAAAAAGATTTTCATTAATAACTTTTATTTTCTTTAAATTGTAAAATGGACATTGATTTCTGCAACTAAACTGTCCATTCTTTCAAATAAAGCGATACCGTTACTAATAATTTTAAAAAGCTATGAAATGTATTGGATTTTTCAGAAAGGACTTCATAACTTTGAACATTAATATAAGTTTACTGAGGGGACTTATAAAATTGTTTGTCGTGTTGATTTGTTAAGAAACATTCAAGTTGTGATACACGTACTTTGCCAATTCCAAATCACACCAAAACTGGCGCAATAGTTGGGGTCAATAGAACAGGCGTGTCAAGGTCAAGACTTTTACTAAGACAGCTGATTTTTTCCCAATTAGCTACATGTTAAATTAATTTATTTAGCTTGACCTTCACCTGCCTGTTCTATTGCCCCCGACTATAGTGGCAGTTTTGTTGAAGTAGATGTTCTCACTGCCTGTGAGTATGCAATGTGTTTTGGTTTGGAAAATAAAAATTCTACAAGACACTTATTCCACTTAAATGTAGGATTTTTCTAAGATTGTTTTGTGCTTGTTAAAGAAATTACACTGATTTGTTGAAGTCGTCAAATTTAATTCTTTTCTTTGTACGAAAAACACTCACTAGCTCACTCAAGCTCAGTAAAGGCAGTCTTTTTTAATGCAACTGCTTATAGTGTGGTGTTAATTTGACACAGTAGTTAAATATGTATGTATAATCTTTGTTGTTTCCCTTTGAATTGACTCTAAAACCACCTCTGTAGGTTCTCTCAATAAGTTTATTTGAATTGTCAAAATTGTAAAGTAAAAATACACTCAGTATGTACATGGTTGGCGTTGGCATTTACCTAATAGTTTGTCAGTTTCACAGCTGTCTGGTTTTTTCCAGGCGCTAGTGTGGTGGAGGTGCACCAGAGATGAAGTCTACCCTTGGAGTCCTCAAGTCAAGGATCAGGACCGAGCTAACGTACATGTCTACAGTGTCAATGGGTGAGTATTGCATAAATACAACTTACCTTGATGTAGTTGCAGTCATCCTGTTATAAATAAATATTTTATTTTCAAAATAAAGGTAAATCTTTGTTTTGAGATGAGCAAGTAGAGTAAAAAATCTCACAACGATGATAAAAAGTCCTGTTTAAGTCTTTGATGAAGCACTTGTAGCCAGCTAGCGTTTTAAAAAAATGTTGGAAATAAAATTAATTTATGCCTACCGGTATACAAGAAGATTTCTAGTAGAGGTTCTATAATTAGAAAGAGTCTATAATCATATCCCTCAAAAAAACCAATATGTAAACAATAGTTCCAATACCAGTTCAGGCTAATCGGCCTATTAGTTTGTTTTTTTAGCAAACCCTGTCTAGTCAGTTGTTTTGACTTGAGCCTGAGCCTGGTTTTTTTGACCGGAAACTTGAGTCTAGTCTGGTTGTGTGGTCACAGGTTGCGAGCGGAGCTGATTTGTTTCTACCGGACGGAACACGACCCTCTGTGCGTCGCCTTCAGCCAGGTGCACGCTTACACGATACACTCCGTCGAGCAGAAGGTCTCCCGGAAGGTGAATAACATTTATACATAGAGTTCATTAAGTCTTGCACTGGTTTTATATTTTCTAAATGGTCGCACACCCTACCATAAGAACACATGATACACCATTACTACAAAGAAAAATCTTTTCGAGCTTTAGGTTTTGAAGCTCTTAGGAGCTTTAGGTTTTTTATCTGATCAGTAGACATCCATCCACCAGGGTCAGAAGGAAATCTTAAATACAAGCTTAACAACTTAAGCATCAACATTTGTACTGTAAATCAAATGAAAGCCACTCTTTGCAGAGCTCAACACAATCCCGAAAACCAGATCCTAAAAGAATAATATAGGCTACTTTATACATATAATAATAATCTAATTAAACTATAAATGACAGGCTAACTTTTCATTAATAATATCAAATTAGGTTTTAAAATACTAAAATCCTTCTAACAACTTTTACTTGTATATCTCTGGTTAGTGTCATTTTCCTGAATTCAAAGACCTTTAAATTATATATGATATGACACAGGTGTATAGATTTTTCATCACACTTTCCTTTAAAGGAAGTCCCCAAAGGAAATTTCAAAGAGAACCTTAATGGCTTGTGAAACGTCTTACATGTCTCAAAGGTTGTAGAATTCTGAGCTATATGCCACAAACGAACTTAAAAGGCTTAATATAAAAGCTGGTCCACACGCACCGACTTGTCTGCACAAATGTTTGGGCAAACCAGGTTTGTGCAGATAATTCACCGACCGAAAATCTGAGGACTGTATACAAATTTTGGTGGTGGTGTGAGGTTTGAAGAAAAGGGTGTAAATATTTGCACAAACCACTAATAAGTCATAACGAGTGGATGCTTCAGTTCAGAGTTGGCTTCAAAACTTGGTCATTTCTGTTGTTTTCATGCATTGCATTGAGTTACTTAGATCAATTAATTATTTTTATGTTTCAATCTCCATGCGCAAGTAATTTTGCCAATTCTCAGGTTTCGTTACACAATTTACAAAGTAGTTTTGCATGGGAAAATTGTTCTTTTTTAGTAATCAGAACCAAATTAAACGTTGCTTGAATTCAATTTATTTAGTGTTTTCTATCAAGACACAAAGAACAACGCTTCCTTCATGGCTAGTTTTGGATTGATTTGAAAAAGATTTGTGTTGACAACTGTGTGTGTGGACTCATTTTGATAACACAGTCTCGTAAATGCAAATCAGGTTTACGCAAACATTTGTGGAGATAAGTCTGTGCGTGTGGCTCAGCCTTTACTAGTTATTGTATTTTAAAGTTTTTGTCAAATGTTATTAATGAAATTATCACCTAATCTATTATTTATTTGAGATCCGATTTGTGGAAGAGGATCTTAAGGTCCCTAACATTATCTTTTTGATTTGTCTTAATAAAATAGTGATATGGGGAGGAACCACCAACAGTAACCTGGAGAGAGTATTAGTGCATCAAAAAAGGGTCATTGAGATGCATGACAGGACTCAAAATGCAAGAAAGCTGTCGAGATAAATTTAAAGAACTGAAAATACTCACGGTAACGTCCCTCTATATACGTGAGGCAGTGCTACACTCTGTACTCACACATCAAACAAGAAATGAAGACCTTCACCTCCATTATACAAGACATGCCTTGAACTTCACCCTTCCAATACACCGACTCAGCCTGCATGAAAAGAAGCCATCCTACAGAGGAGCGCTGTTCTACAACCATCTTCCAGACAACCTCAAGAAAGAACCAGTCAAAAAACTAAAGAAAACCCTGACAGCATGGTTACAGGACAGGCCCTTCTACACAGAGAAAGAATTTTTATTAAATCAATTATAACTCAATATAACCTGACGCATTGTACTGTTCTCAACGAATATGTTAATAAAGTATATTGTCTATTGTCTATTGTCTATATTGTCTAAAAAATAGTGATTCATTCAGATACAGATGTAACATTAAGTTTGTTTTTCAGTGAAACTTTATCACTTAATCAAGCGGTGATAAAATACTTGTAAAACTATTGCTAATAATTTTTAATCTCTTACCTTAAAATGCAGTAATGTTGCTGATCATAAAGGGTCAAGCGTATAAAATCACCCTTCCGTTAACAATCTGATTTTTGTTGGTGTTGTTGTTGAGTGGCTGAGGGGGGTAAGTTTTTATAGGCTCAAGTCTCAGCATTTCCGTGTAAAAATTTCAATTTAAATTTAGTTTACAAGAATTGGATTTGTAAATATCCTGAGGTTGCCTAGCGATATAATATTAACAACACAAACAAACATTTACTTAACATTTGTTTTTTCTATATAAACAAATTAACCCTTTTACCGCCACGGGCCGATTATATCGGATCTACCTGATGTTGTGAAAACCGCCACGGACCGATCTCGTCGGCTCACACATTTGACGCGAAGACCGCCGCGGGCCGATGTGATCGTCTCTGCAGTTCAGCGCGAGAAACGCCACGGGCCGATTAGATCATCTTTTCGTATTTTTATTATTGCGCGGTTATTTTTAGCCACATTTCCTTTAATTTCATATCTCGTGAAAGGTAAAGATTCATTCTAAATAACTGTGCTTTTGTTTTTTATCATTAAAGGTATTTTTTACAATATACTAACGTGTAAAGTCGTTGCGATCAAGTAGGCCGTGGCCGCGCGTCATCGTCTTGGCGCCTTATTTAGAATATATTTAGAATT
Organism: Neoaliturus tenellus; assembly: GCA_030545055.2. Taxonomy (NCBI): domain Eukaryota; kingdom Metazoa; phylum Arthropoda; class Insecta; order Hemiptera; family Cicadellidae; genus Neoaliturus; species Neoaliturus tenellus. Next base: position 55,543,256 of record CM061537.1, on the reverse strand, counting down.
ATAATTTCATTTAATATTGCTAAGTAGGCTGTTTTTAACTGTAAAACATTCCTAGATGTAATTATTGCACGTAAAAAACTTCAATGGCTAAATTGTCACAGAGAAATTGTACCTAGCAATGCAATACTCCAAAAATGTTTTTTTATGAAAAATACACATTTTGTTCTTTTTTAATGGTATTTCTATATTTATGAATATTTCTTCTTAAAACTTTTGCTGTGGTCTCATAAGATAATTATGTTTCCGAAAATGTATAGTTTATGCATTAAAAATTAATATATATAGACGGTTTATAATTTTTTAATTGAAATTTTATAGTAAAATTAAAATAGTTTTCAATATTTTTCACATAAAACTAAAAAGTTATATAAGCTTTCAAAACTATACATATAAATGTAGAACCGTTAAAGACCTCCAAAACAAAACAAAAATTTAATGCTCTAGCTATTACGCAAGCGGAGTTATGATCATTTCAATAGATGTGGGCAAATTAGTGGATTTCACCGTGGCGATTCTCGGTCGTACTGCCAGCTGTTGGGTCGGCGACCTTGAGATAGACAGCTGACTTGGCGCTCGGCGGTCTTCGCGCGCAAAGTTGCATACCTCCGTGGCGGTAAAAGGGTTAAACACACAAATAACTAATTTGGAGAATAATTATTGGAAAAGAACTAAGAAATTATAAAGCTTTTTGATTATTCATTCATCCAATAAAGATTTTGCTCAAAAGTCCCTATCTCTTTTTTCCTCTCACATTGTATTATATAGATGACTTCTAGGTGAATAAGCTGTAGTCATATCTTACCTTGTTGTTTTAATGTCATACTGTCAAACCTTTGACAGAGTCACATAATCTGCTAACCAAAACTTCTCACCACTGCTTCTTTAATTAGCATGTTATTCGCAATTGCCAATTATTAGTTATTGAATAAAGTCTTGTCCTGTACTTCCATTGGAGAGTCCACTCCTCTAGTACACATCAATTAATTCCGGTATGAAAAATAGTTCAGAAAACATTGCAGTGGCACCCATACGATATGTTGGCATGTTTTTATTAGCAACTTCTAGTGTTGAGAGAGAGGTAAATTTATGTACTGACTCTGCACCCTTGTAATTTATAAGCTAGATCCATCTAGATTTATGCTATATCCAGGAGTGGAGCCAACTCCATCCATGTGAGCTTCAAATTTGTAGCCAGTTCCGCAAACAGCTCCAGCTTCAGAAATTGGAGTGGTTTATGTGTAATTCCTGCTAACTAATTGATAAAGATCCAGCCGGATGTGCTATTATAACACCTTGTTGAAGAGGAGTTGATCAGTGATTATGCTACCAAAACACAATCAACGATTTTTTATGTTTTCAAAATTTAATCTTCTATTTTGAATCAACCTGATATGGGTCAATATTTTCATTGAGAGTTTGGGTAAATCATACAGAGTTATAACTAACACTAATATTACACAGATAAACCGTTAATCTAATCATCAATATAAAATATTGTATAATACTTTGCAATGGATTTTGAATTACATTGTGAACAACTTTGGTGGTTTAAAAGTAAGCAAAATAATAGATGAGCAATTCTAGAGCAAAGAGCACCAAGAGTATTGCTATACTTACCACACTGGAGCTAGTTTGACAGTACAATAGAGAGTATACTGTCCTAACTGTTTGGGAAATAGGGGAAAGTTATGATAGTCAAATTGTTGGGATATTCATAGTTGAATCCCAACATATTCTATCTATTCACATTCGGATAGTTGAATCTCTACTGTATTAAGAGCTACCATCGCTCTGCTGCAAACTGTTCAGATAGCTCTTGCTCATGGCCCTCTGCTGAATCCCCTGCTGACCATAGAGATGAGAATACCAATTACCAATTACCAAGCTGCAACCGATGCCCAGAATCCTGGATAGGTCTTGTCAATGCATAATCTTACACTAAATTTACTTTAACTTCACTAAGTTAAAAGTCAAAACATTAAAAATATATACACTATTTACATGACTTATTGGCGGCCGGATTGAGATAGTACTGAACCTAACTGATGACCAGCCTAGGGAAATTGAAGTATTCTTCAATCGAGTATAAGCTATTAGTCAGGAGCCATTTCTTGATTCTGTTCTTGAACGCATTTGCTTCAAGATTCCTGATTTCTGCCGGTAGTTTATTAAACAGCCTATACCCCAACACTGGATAACTATCCTTGGTCTTATTCAGCCTACACCATGGTTGATTTAGATTTTGTTTGGACCTCAGGTTGTTGTCCTTAATACTTGTTAGGGAGTTAAGAATGTATTGCCCATATACTGTTAGGATACCCAGCTGAGTAAACAGGGGTCTGCAATGGTCTCGGAAATTGCTAGATGTCATAATCCTAACAGCAGACTTCTGAAGGAGCAGTATTCTTTTGGTGTTAGGTGTGTGGCCCCATAATATTAGCCCATAGTTCAGATGACAGTGAAACAAGCCGAAATATACTAGCCTAAGATAATCTGGAGTAACCTGTGACTTAAGTTTTCTCAGAAGATAACACACTCTTGATAGTCTCTTGCTTATCTCTTCAATATGGCAACTCCATTCAAGCCTGCTGTCAATGTGAACTCCAAGCAATTTAACTGAGTCATTGTCTGCCACTAGCCTAATTTCCGGCCTAGTCCATAAACTACACAGCAATGTCTGAGCGTTAAGTTTCATCCCATTCGTTTTAAACCAGACTTTGGCCTCCTCTAGACAGAAAGATGATGACAACTCCAAAGTATTCAAATGACTGATGATGGTTGTATCATCTGCGTAGAGCAGTGTCTTATTGCTAACTTCAAAATCATTAACGGCAATAGCATGTAGGCTAGGTCCAAGGGGAGAGCCCTGCGGAACTCCATAAAAAACTTCAGCTGTCTTGGAATACGCTCCCTGAACAGATACTGCCTGTTTCCGATCTGCAAGATACGATTCAAAAGTACTCAGCACGGCACCACCAACTCCATACATTTCTAACTTTTTAAGGAGGATTTGATGTGACACGCAATCGAAAGCCTTAGTAAGATCCAGGAGGGTCAATTACACCGATTCTTCGACCTCAAAGGCATTGTGTATGCTATCAAGTAGCTCTTCGACCGCTGTGATAGTTGACCTATTGGGTCGGAAGCCGTGCTGGGCATCGTTGAACAGTGAGTTTGTTTCAAAGAAATCCATAAGCTGCCTATTGATTATAGCTTCTAGAGTTTTACCCAAGACAGGAAGTATGCTGATAGGCCGATAACTACTGCTAAGTTTAGCATCACCCTTCTTATACACTGGAACAACCCTGGCTAATTTTAACTCCTCGGGAAAATATCCCTGTTGGAGACACAGATTATATACTTCAGCCAGTGGTGCAGCTATTCTACTGATAATTGATTTTAACAACTCAGTTGTCATACCGTAGATATCCTTACTAACAGAAGACTTAAAACCAGCCACTATTTTTAGTATGTCATCTTGAGTGATTGTCCTCCATTTAACCCATTTTACCTTATTTTTAATTGCATTTAACCTTAGGCCTACTTCACTACTTGCCTTAGCTACATTGCCAGGAATCGTCTGTGCTATTTCCTTAACCGAATCCAGAAAATAGTCATTCATTTGGTCTGGGCTACATACACATTGTGATGAGGATGATTGCTTTCTATTGTTATTAATGACACTCCACGCGGCTTTGCATGGATTGAGCGAACCAAGGATATATTCAGCAGTTGCGGTTCTTTTGGCCCTATCCAGTTGAGCCCTATATTGTTTTTTTACTTGTAAGTACAAAGCATATATTCTATCGTACTCCTGACCTCTAACTGCTACCTTACACCTATAATGCAGAAAAAGAACCCAGGCCTTTAGAGTTCTCATCTCCTGAGTTACTTTGGGGCTTATGTTTCCCAGTCCTGATTTCTTACGTTTGGAAAATGTTTGAACATTTGATTTCATACACAGACTTTGACCAAATGAAACTGATTTGGGGAATATGGAGTCAAAACTATCAATAATCTTATCAAAGAATACTTTAAAGACAATCTTAGCATCTACACAATCTAACTCCCAATTTATTCCGCCCAGTACTTTACCAAAATATTCAAACTGTGACTTATCTAGCTTTCTATATTCACACATATAACTACTAAGCCAAGGTAACTGGGACGATTCACTCACCGCAATGCAATCCAGGTCAATTACCACAGCCATGTGATCAGCAACCACAGCGTTGATGACTTCTATTCTTGCTTCCCGTGCTCCTCAGTTTGAAGCCACCGAATCCAGGCAGTTTGGACCTCTCGTTGGCAGCAGCTGTTTCCAATAAAGACCATAGCTTCTTATCAGATCTGTTAGCCTTTTGTTTTGGCAATCACTATCGTTGTTTAATGGGACATTGAAATCACCACCCACGTACAAACTTGCGTTTTCAAAGCAAGTTGTTATATGATTTAAGCATTCATCAAATAGGTTCACAGAGTTTTCAAAGATACCAGAATCAGAGCGATATAACGAAAGTATAATTATGGGCTCAGCAAGTTTCAAAAGTCTTATACCAACCACCTCTAAGTCAAACTCAGAGTTGTATTTGCTGAGGTCAATTGGCTCAGTGACTAGGTCAGGCACTGCGTATATTGCAACACCACCGTGGATATGATCCTTTCTACACATGACACAAATGAGTCTCAAATCACCTATTTGATTTTAGGCATCAGTCTCTTCACTGTTGAGCCAGTGCTCAGAGATACACAATACCTGAGTTTTATGTTCTCACGTAAACATTTCCACTGAATTAAATTTAGTTCTGAGGCACTGAACGTTGATAAAAGCTACCCGCACTGATGATATTTGCTTTTTCAGTCCATCCGAGTAATGTAGGCCTAGATCTAAGTCCTTAGAGGTTGGTTCCACTTCCGCTTCCCTAAAAAAGGTTTCCTGACAGGGAATGGTCTAAAGTCATCCACTTTCGCTTCCTCTGGCCACATATCAGGGGATTTAGCTTTGTCAATATCCTCCAGATTGATGCCTATTTTAAAGGATTTATGGTCGTGAAACTTTGAGGTTAGGTCCAGACAAATAACCTCACCAGCAGTTATTTGCTTCACGTGTTCTTTCAAGGCATTAATTTCCGTGTCTAATGCTAGATTGGTGACAAAAATCCAGCCTTTTTTACAGGCCTGTTTTATCTTGGAATTTTCGTCCCTAGGCAGTTTCCCAACAATAAACGTCGACTTCTTAGTCTCTTGATTGGTATTGGTTAGATCATGATTCCGATTCGAATTTATGTCTTCATTTGAAGTAGGCCTACTTCCCATGACGGACTTCACTGGCGAGTTGGTTTTATTTCCATCTTCAGCCACTTTTAAGGCTTGAGAGTAAGAATTCAGTTTTTTCTTTTCTTGTTTTTGTTTTCCAGCACCCTTTATTGTTTCCGTCAATTTGCTCACGGCATCATCACTAGAGTTTTCATCATCACTGTCAGTCGTCTCATCTACTTCTATTGCTTGGATGGTCTCGATGTCATTACCGATTACTGCATTACTACATTGATGTTTACTATTCTCAATGATAGCAACCTTTTTCTCCAGTTTTAGATAAACATCGTCAATTTTTCCAATCCTTTCCAGTAATGTATTTAAATCTGTATTAGTGATATTCACGTTGTCGGATGCACATAGTTTGGCTCCCTTCCTCTGTTCGATCATGTCCATAACCTCACTTTTGCAATGGGCGCAGTACCACACTGATTTCTTGCACAGATCTTTGAATTTTGCACATTCTTCTTTTGACACGTCGCAACACTTAAGATGATACCATCTTCCGCAGAATCCAGCACACATCATTCCGCCAGTTCTATTAGTAACTTTGTTCGAGCATTCACCGCACATAGACACGTCCTTTCTACCGGCCGCCATACTACCCATAATATCAGTGACTTTAAAATATGGATGAAACTGTGATTGTGACAAGAAACTATCGGTGACCCAGTCACAGTTTGTTACTTCAGGATTTTACTGCAGCACTCTTGCAGTTATACCTTAAACTACAAACCTGTGACTGATCCTGCAGCGCTAAAGTGGCGATACTTACAACTACAAACCTGTTATGAAGCCCGTGTTTTGGAGACTGCAACTGACTGTTAACTTTTCTTTCATCCAGTGAGAGTAGATGGGGAACAACCGCTCGACATAAAACGGAAATCATAGCTGAGCTGAGGCCTACAACTGTGACTGCCACTGCTACTACTGTCACTGACTTGCTTCAGTTTAAAACTGTAATGAAGCCATAATACAGTTGTGAACTAATCGATGTAACCTACTCGATTCCTTTCACCATTTACACCACCTTTGATAATTTCAATTCTAAGATTTTGAACTCATGTTTTTTACCATGTCTAACAAATAAATAATTAAGAATTAATATATATATATATTTGTGCTTGGGAGACTGAGTATTTGCTCAGTATACTTGTAAAACTTGTAAGACGAGCGTATTTTGTTCTACTCACTCGCCCCCCCAACAAACTCGTTCGCTCCGCTCATTCACCAGGCCAAAGAGTGCTGCACTCTGGTTTTGAACCAAAGATTACAATGTAACACTTGGCTTATTTCTTTAGTTAACAGCTGAATTTTGTTCAATTTAGCAGCGACAAAAAATTTCCATAAGAATAAAGTGGGCTGAAGGATAAAAACCATTTATCTGCCAGTCATGAGGCCAGCTTCAATTGATTCCTAGTAGCCTAAAACCTCTTACAAAAATAAACAATCCTAGGAAAGAAAAAATATTTTGCTCATACAAACAGTGCTTGTTTTAGAGTCTGGTATAAGATTGTTCATAACTTTGCTGAAACTACGATTACCATCTGCTACTTTTAATGGTGGCAAAACCTATGATTTAAAAATATCTGTGACAAAATCACAGTCAGTGATCTGTTGTTGGCAGGGCGAGGTGACCGTGGAGAACTGTGTGTATGAAGTGTCCAAGTCGCGCCTCCAACGCACAGCCGTCACCTGTATCCCGTTACAGACGCACGTCTGCTGTCTGGCGTTCAGTCACGACGACGCCAAGCTGCTTCTTGGCTGCATCGACGGCTCGCTGGTGCTTTACGATGAAGGTAGAGGCGCCACACACATCGTCAAGGCCGCATTTGTGAGTCACCTTAATAGTGTACTTTTTTATTAGTGTGAGACATTTTTCGACTCAGAATTTTTCACCTCACTACACTGCAATCATTTCCATTTGTTTTCACAACCTGACTTAAAAACCAAAAAGTAGAGTTTTGTAGCACCCTAGGGCAGTTGCTGTTCTATTTATAGTTAGCGTTGACAACTTTTCCATTTTAATTTAAATTAATTTTTTGTATGTAATGGAGAGACTTGCAGGTACAAAATTATCGCCAATTTCAAGAAATACAGTAGAGTCCCGCTAATTAACACCTTGCTATTGCGAAAACACACCTTCTCTGCTCATATTTATTCAGGAAAATACCAAATTTGTCTCACTTCAAAATGTAAGAAATCACTATGATCGATAATAGGTACATGAAATTATGCAGCTGCATGGTTTTGTATGGTTTGATCACTATTAACAAACTTCATTGCATTGTTCGATCTGTATTTGGCGCCTTTTACTAGCGACTGCTTGTTAATTGTGCAATCTTCATTGAGTGGCCTTATAAACTGCAGGAGTAATATTCATATTTATGAATTCCACCTACTCCAAAAATTTTGCTAAACGGAAAAGGATCAGGTTCCAAGTAGTTCGGATTAGCGACACACTGTAACTAAAGAAATCATACCTTCTGTTCATGGTAAATAGAGGGTTAAGAGTTAAAAAAACATGAGTGTATAGCTGAAAATCAAATTAGTTTAATGGAAACCAATCAAAATTTGCAAGAACAATGTAATTTACTAACACCAGTGCCCCTATCATTGTCAGATCCCCACTCTGGTGTGCTGGCATCCGGACAACTGTCTCGTGATGGTGGCAAACGAGCGCAGTCAGTTGCAGTGTTTTGACGCTGCCCTCGCTTGCGTCAAACTGCAGCTCATGAGCGAAGACGTCACCCCCTCCACTATCCTCGATCTCGCTGCTTACTTCAAGTGAGTATCTTACCTCCTAATTCAATTGTAGTTTATAACTCTTGTTATTGGATTTATCAATTTTGAGGTTCGTGTTCTTCACCCTGAATGGACGTAAAATCCATGAGAACAATGATATTGAACTAAGTAACCAGAACTACATTTAGCAAGTATAAGTTTCCTGTATATGACAAGAGAATTTTCACTCTGAGAGTTCTGCTAGTTGCAAAGTATTAGACAACGGATGTTGTGTTCCAGACAACAGCCAACCCTCCTCCACATTGGCTGGAGCAAGAAGGCGGACACTGTAGCCGCATCTGGATGGGCCCAGACAGACACCTCTCTTCTGTTACTGTTCGAGAGGTTAGTACAGTTGGACGGCTGGCAAAGTGGCTCTACAAATGTGCCTCGTATAGACTTGGGTTGGGTTATAAATACTAATTTAAAGACTTTGTGTTTCCTTTAAACACTATTATTCCACCACTACCTTTATTAAATAATAATAAATTAAAATAGATTTTTTTTGCTCCTGTCTACTTAGAGTTTTACTTTCTTTGTGTGTGACTCTGTTGTAAGCCTGCTTCATAAGTTTATTCTACAGGGGCCCCGTTGGAGTGTTGCGGCTGGCGGGGGGAGGTTCGCCTCCGCAGGGCCCCGGCCTTAGCCCCGCTACGTTGGTGTCCCAGTACCTTTCGGTAGGCAGTGTAGAGCGTGCTGTCAACCTGCTACTGAGCCTCAGCTGGGACAACCAAGGCCTACAGTGCCTCACGTGCCTTCACCTAATTGCCAACCATGTACTACGACTGCCACTCACGCCTGAGAGAGAAGGTAACTCGTTGATGGGAAGACTTTACTAAAATATTTTTGACCTTTCACTCAAAATTTGGTTGATTAGTAAATCTGTAATACTGTGCACATTTTGTGACTGACTATGGTTGTTGGTTGGGATTGGTTGAGGTTTATTTTAGGATTTTTTATATTTATGAGGATATTGAGTAGGATAAATTACTAATCACGAATTAGTACTAGCTGTATTGCTATAAGTCTCGTCACATAAGTTGACGAATGGCCAAAAACAGCTGGGATCGGCAAGGGGGGAGAGGGGGTACTTTTCCAAAAACACCAAGCTTCCGTTACATGTTAATTTTCATGGAAAAGCTGATTATCTAATAATTTCAACTGAATAGTAGTGCAAATTCATTCATCAAGTTACGTGGCGAGGCTTATAATTACGATAGAAAGTATATATCTGTGATAAATGCTGGAGGTAAGAGTTACAGAAGTAGTCTAGTTGTTGTGACAAATTACGTAGCATAACAAATTCTATACAATGTCTATATACTTAGTTTACTTAATAATGTTTCTTATATGGTTTAATATGAATATGTCAATTTGACAATATTGTTATATCTCAAAATTTATATAAGTTGAAGAAACTAACCTTATAGATTGGATTATTAATTAAATCACAATTATGTATTATGTTAGTTCCAGTTTTTCCAAACCATTGAGAACAAAACGGGAACTGTAATTAATTTAGTTCTTCCTTATCTGCCGTATAACACAAATCACCAGTGGTTCACACCAATGTTGTCAGCCTGTTGTGCCAAGCAACAAGACTCACTTTGGTTTGATGTTACAGTACAACTAGAAACTGCCCTTGGCAGCTTCCACGTGCCATCGCAACCCTTGAGTCACGCGGCAGAGGTCGAGTTTGGAGACCCTGTTAGAGATTTGACCAGGAGGTTCTTCCATCAGCTCCTCAGGTTGGTATCCAGTTTTTTTTCCTTAAAATTCATCTGTATCTTTTGTATAATTGTGTGTTTGGGGATGTAAGAGATCTCAATACCTTTCTCAAGAAATCTTTTTTATTTTACAAAAAAAATCCTGCTTCGACGCACCTTTCTTTTTTTATGAAAAATATAAAAATATAAAAGAAAATCGCATGGCAAGGGAAAATGTTTATGCTGTGTGAATGTAAGGTTTTTTTTTAAGCTCAAGCAGTTATTACTTCAAAACATAATTTTAAAAAGTAATAGGTGAAGCCAGATCAATTATCAATATACGGCATATTCCCGCAAACTAAGCTCTTGATAACGCTGCAGTCTGCTTTAATCGGCTACCACCTGTCAGGACCGAAAATTCTGTTCAGCCAAGGTTTAACCCTTGGACAACTTTGACAGGCTTTCTGTGCGTCGTTTTAACTTAGAATTTTTTTTTACGTAGAAAGTTACATCAATACACTCTTGGATTGTACAATAATGTAAATTAGAAATGCGCATTGGAGTGGATTTCTTTAAATTAAGAACTTAGGCTTACAATGTAAAACTCCTATTTAAAGTTCTATTACTCTTCTTAACGCCGCGTGAAGCATTTTATAAATTCATTAAATTGTGTGTGTTGTGATAATGTGATTTTGCACTTTTTGCAGCACTGTAAAACCAACTAAAAAATAAGACGCCGCGCGTGGTTGAACCTGTCCTAATTTCGGTATCAAATAAATTCATTGGATGAAAAGTCTATTCATGTTAGTGTATATGCAGTAGCGTCCCACTAATCCAAAAATGCTTAACCCAAACATGTTCCGCCACTAAAATATGGATTCTTCTCTTAAGATTCACAAAGAGGAAAAATCTATAAAAAAATCTTATTCTAAAAATCTAACCTTAAACATTAAAAATAAGGTAATTTTAACATTGCATGTTGTTAAATGTGTTGATTAACTCTAACGTAAAACAAAAAAAAAACCTAAACTAATATGACACATCAAAAAATAAATTGAAATTACAAAATTTATCTTTGCTATCCTAATTTTGTCACAACACATTGCAAAGTGTGGTGACCTATTGACTCATATTTGTAGTAGATATGATAGATAGGGCAGGGTACTATTTTTATAACACTATCTGCATGCGAGTGGTCAAAGGTCAATGCCTTCCTCTTCCAGTCTTCATTGCACCTACTCATGGGCCAAACAATAGCGTAGAGCTGAGAGTTTGTATTAGCATATGTCCCCGTGATTGATCTCAGACATTGCGATAGTGTTATTGCCAAAATATACAATCTTTGTACATTTCAAAAATTGTATTAGAGAATAAGAAATTCAACCAAATATTCTCTAAACTAACTAATACGATTAGTTACGTTTAATGTAAGTAATTCACTCATGAAAATTTGAAGTTGTAACATACATGTTATCCGCTTAACCTGAAAATTTGCTTAACCCAAGAGACTTTGGTCCTAACCGGCTTTGGTTTAAACCAGTCCAAATTAAAACAAGGTTCACAAAAATAGTCCAATGACAATTTTAACAGCTGTGCCCCCCCTCACGCCCTGCAATTTTGTCATTTTTGGTTATTATTACCCTGTGTAATATTGTATAAAAATATGTTTCTGGATAGATTTGGCAACAATGCATCAACTTTCATCAGACTATTTTTGTGAACCATGCTATAGTTCGTGTTAGCACAACTCTACTGTTGTCAATGGTCATGGTATACCTAATCCTGCTATTCCAAAATATATCTTTTCAAAACACATTTTGTAGAAAATATCAATATTTCTTCTTTACTTAAGAGTTACGGTAAGGAAATTATAGTCATCGAAATTACACAGTTAGTAGTTGCAGTTCCTTCAAGATTGTGATTGTTTTTGTATAGTTCATTCGTCATTGACTTACCACAGAGTTCAATCTGTATATTTTTACTTCATCAATTTTGTATCTAGCGACATTTTTCCCACAGTCTGATCATTGTGTGCTGATAATATCCGTCCTGATAGAGTAACTGTCAGGAGTAAACGAGTCTTGCATAATTCATGAAATCCTACTATTCTGAAATCTCACTAAACCGAACAGTGTCCCAGTCAGTTGGAAGTAGCGGGACTCCATTGTGACTGCAAGTCTGTTCCAGGTACCGCGTGTTTGAGAAGGCGTTCCGTCTGGCGATCGACCTCAACGAGTACGACCTGTTTATGGATCTTCACCACTACGCGCGCAATGTGGGCGACACTGCCATGGCTGCCGCCGCCCTTGACAAGGCCTACCAGGTGTCCGAGTGCGACTCCCAGTCCGGTGAGAGAGCGTAATACATTATATTCTCCCAATGGCATTTATCCTAGACACCTGTCTACTATGTAGAACTCTTCATTTGTACTTTTTATGTTTGCTAAGATTAACCATGTTAAGCCTGCCATCCAGATGGAACTACCAATTGTAACAGGATCAAATTTGAGATATCTCTAAATTTAAGTTCTTAAGGTATTAGTTTGTTTTATGGATTCCCCAAAATTATAGCGTGTTGCAGCGTTTAAGTTAGGCAATAGAAAATATTCAAACTGCATATGCAAGAAACACCTCTTGCATTTTAATTGTTTATAGAGATTATGATTAAAAGAGTTTCTGGAATTAAATATTCATAAATACAATAAAAATACATTCTATTTAGAAATTAGATAGTAGTTTCAGTCAATTGACAATATTCTTTTGTTTTCAAAATGTAACACTTTGATTATTGTCTTTGTTCATCATAACATACTTGTTTATTCTTGACATTGAAAAGATTGTGAAGGAAAATACGTATTATAATAAATTTTGTAACAAGGATAAATGTATTTAAAAAGTATACATTTAAAAATAACAATAAGTAAACAGATGTATGTTCACAACCTACACTATAGTTTCTAACCTCAGCACACATCACTTATTGTTTTTCTTCCAAATTTTAGCATTTTTTTAACCAGTAAAAAATAACCTTAAAGCTAGTGACACATTGACTATGAACCTGAATACCTCATAAAAGGGCGGATAGGCCAGGTAACCTGCCGTTCTGAGATACGCTTCCACTGCACAAGGCAGGACCCCAGGCTGGAGTTGCCTTACGTGCGCCGTGATGGGGATAGGAGAGGTTTTTCATATTTTGCCCCATAACATTACACAATCTGAGAGTAACTAATTCTCTCCGAGAGCTGGTTCTCGTGAGTTTAGACATGTTGTGTAAACAGAAAGTTTGCCTGTAGTGTAAACACTTCTGCGAGAAACTCCTGAGGGTACCAATCTCTCTGAGAGTTAAAAACTATCATGTGTAAACCTAGCTTTAAATCATTTGAAAGAACTTTTTTAAACCTATACTTTAGTATTTTGAATAATTTTCTCTTAATTGGTTACAGAGAAAATTCAAATCAGTTCCCCATGTTATTCTTATGGGTCAATCTTTAAAAAGTTATATACAGCTTTAGCTTATTTATCCACCATATCTTTACCAAATTTTGTATAGACCTTCACTGAAGGGTAGTAAGTAATATTTGATCAATAACCCACACGGCAGCAAACCAACATACTAAATCCCTTGGCATTCCAATGGAAATAAGTGTGTAAAAATGTCAAATCTATACTTATTTAATACGCTAAGGGTTTTTTTGTCTTGAGAACTCCTCCTACAATTTTCAACCGATTTTCAAGTTTTTGGTGTCGTTGGATAGGGCTTGGTCTGTAGTTGTTTCTGCCAAAAACTGATGAGAATCGGACTGAAAATAAAGGCGCTATCCACCATTGAAATCTCAAATTTTCCCATTTAAATAACATTGGGATTGAATAAAACATTTTAAACATGTGTTATAATAATCAGCTGTAAATATGTGTTGTGTTGGTGATTACAAATACCAACAATATTGGATTGGTTGGATGTCATTGATTTAGAGATAAAAGTAACATTTGTATTGTATTAAAATAAATAGCTCGATTTCGAGCAACACGTATACTAGTTACTGTATAAAATGTGTTTAGACAGAGAGATGAAGACAATTTGGTGTCTTGTCTATACTTAATCAGCTGCCTACACATACTCAGCTGTCAGCTGTTTATCAATTTTGAAATGTTTATGTTTTTTGGATTTGAAAACAGATAATTCCTATTGCATGGCTGCTTTGGATATGTACTTTTACATTACTTTAACAAAATTCAGTATATTTAATACATTATTAAATAACAGTAAACGAATGAACTTTGAAATATATTTTGTCTTTAATATTTTGTGACAATATGCGTCCATAAATTACGCTTTTTGGAAAAATGACATAATTTTCAACAAACTTCCGTTTTGAGTAAAAGTAATGTTTTTTTTTTTCAAAGCTACTTAAGTTCTATTCTTTATTGATTTATTAAGATTATCAATTAGCTTTTGAACTCCATTTTGGCGGTAGTTTGTAGAAAGAACTATTCCAACCAGATATTCACGATGACGATGAACGCTACCTGATAAACTAAAAACATTGCCCAATCAAATCAAGATTCAAGATTTTTATTAGTCATAAGGCATACAAAGTTGATGCATTGGACATTGTCAGTAAATAAATATTAATCTCAATAAAAGTTCGCATGAAACTTAACTAAGTTAAAAACATCCAACTTAATTAACAAATCAAAGGTGAGCAGTGTGCAAAAATTCAGACGTCATCCGTTGAAACAGTAATTTGACTTAAACACTAAAAAAATATATAGGCCTAGTATTAACAACTAAAGTTTTTTGAAAACATAGTAAAAATAAACTACAAAATATGTAAATAACAATTTAAAGTTTGGAAACTTAACAGTACATCTAAAATAACAATTTAAAATTAGAAACTTCACAAAAAATCTAAAATAAAAGTTAAAATTTAACTTAACAGAATATTTTAAATAACAATTTTACATTTAAAATCTTGACAAAACAGAGAAAATTTAAAATAACAATTTAAAATTTAAAACCAAACGAAATCACACAAAAGGTCAACTAACCTTCAGAAATAAAGCCAAAAAGACTTTCGTAATGGAAAAATAAACTATAAAACAACGCCTGAAAATAGTCTAATGTATTTTCTTAGATAATTATTTAACAATAGTTGATTTGTGAACGAATCTATCATTGTTTTATTGTCAAAATTTAATATAAAACATCATTTTTTTAATGACATCATATCAAAGCCAACCCCCCCCCCCTTGCACATCACCCTACCGTCATTTTCAATCTGACCCCCCCCCCCCTCCCTATTTTCAGATGACGTAATTTATGGACGGCCCCTAATCAAAAATTTCTTTAGTGATGAAACCAAAATATGCATTTAATATTCACTAAGTACGTACCTAGGTCTGCTGTGGTAGTTCATAACGTCAGTAACAAGCCAGTTGCTAGGTTTGCACTATCCCGACGTGATGCTCAGTAGCTAACACGCCTGTGTTTGGTTTGTGTTGCTCAGCTTCGTCTGACTGTTCGTGTTCCCGCTCATCGTGTTCCTGCACCTGTTCGTCGGCTAGCAGTTCAGAGGGGGAGGGGGACCGCCCCACCACCCCTCCTCCCCTCCCCGTGTTGCCCCCTCCACCGCCGCGACAGAAGGTCAAGTTTTCCGACACTGTCACCCGAATCACCGTGCCGGTAAGATAGTTTGTGGAATCACCTATTCAAAATGTAATCTAAGATAACTATATGGCACACCAGTATTCTGCTACCAGACTACATGCATAGCAATTCAAGCAACACCTCTGTCAATGAATACTAAAATATAAAGAAGGTCAAACCCCATATTAAAAATTGGCTTTTTTTGCTGGGAGCGCTGTAAACTGAAATTGGGCACTCCAAATAGATGTAGCGCCAGAGGAAAGTAGACATAGTGCAAGAGAGAGAGGGAGATATTAAATTTCTTTAATATTGTTAATAACACCCTTTAAACGAATGCATACCTAATTTATTTGGTACCACTGGAAAGCTCTTTTCAAGAAGAATTATTATTTTAAGTCATTAAATCCATTATCGTTCAGGCTTTGACCTATAGGCTTTCAAACTTCTAATGTTATTCTTATGGAGTGCCCTACTACGTCGACCAAAACTTTCTTATCCATTTCGTCCATAAGATGTATTCTTCTTTATATTTTTTTATTCGTTGGTTATACTTCACAAGTGATTAACGTCGTTATGGTATGCTGCTATTTTCAAATTTGTTTACTCTTGGTTCAAAATTAGCACTAAAGTAGGCTAAGGAAGAAAGTGTTCCTACATTTATTGTGAGAATAGGTCCAGTAAATCTGTCATAGGTTATGTATGATTTGTGAGTGTAGCATGTGAACGAGAGATATTCTTTGCTTGTGATCATCTGCAAATAAGTCAGAATGTAAACTGACTAATAGGTTATTGACTTTTGCACGCTCTCATGGTGGAGTGCACTACTACATCGACCGAAAATGTCTTAACCATTTTGTACATAAGATATGGTCTTCTTTATTTTTATTGTATCCATTACCTCTGTTTATCTGTTGGCAGGTGCAGGAAGTATCTGAGTGTGAGGACTCTGAGCATAGTCTGTCTGCGGCCAATACCGTAGGGCTACCTTCCCCCTGCCTTCCCCTCCCGCGCCTAACCTCTGACCCAGTCAACACCGTGGGCCTACCCTCTCCCTCCCTGCCGCTCCCGCGCCTCACTTCCGACCCTGTCACGCTTTACTTCGCCAACAAGCATGCCCACTCACTGCTCATGGCACCACCTGGTGAGTTGCAATCAAACAGATAGCTATTAAAGTAAAACAATGACAAACTCTGATACTTTTGACTGGCTTGGTTGGGACAAAGCGTGGTATGAAAAGGAACAAATGTGACACATTTTCCTAACACACGTGCCACTGCGCTGAACAGGGCGGTGGTATTTTATTTATGTAAATACTGGTGGTTTAGATAAGTATTGAGTATTTATACATGTATATTACAATCATATTTTTTTGAAGTTGTGTATTTAAGTAATATTTAAGATAGTTTTACATCAAAAACGATATGCTAAGTATCGTTGCATTTTCAACAAACACAGCTTCACCTCTCGCATAAGCAATGTTTTCCCACGACTAACTTTGACATATAACATAGGCCTAAATATTTAGTACTAATTAATTTAAAAATGTTAACATCACTCTGCATTGTAATGTAGTTTTAGAATAAAACTTAGTGTCACGAAAGTGGGCATTTTCTAAAATAAACAGTGCACAAATTCGTCACATGTTGTGTCAGAAAAAGTGGCAGAGTTTTCAAACCATGCTAACCCTACTACCCTAAACTGTCAGATTTTTTTGTGTCCCCTGGTTAAACTACTTTATTTGTTATACACATACTCAATTCTAAGATGACGAATAAAATTTTTATGATGATGATGATGATAATGATGATGATGATGATGGTGCATCTTCACCTCGTACCGTAAAAATTATGCATTTACCTGAGAGTCCCCTAGAGCTCATCATGCTAAACAAACACGCAACCCGTCTACTTGGCTCTCCGCATACCGTGCAGCCATTTGTTTGGAAAATCTTTATAAAACCATGAGGTAGGCGATTGTGAACTTTAAATTTTGATTCACTGTCATTTCACAACTTCAAATTTTAGACCCAAAATTGTAGGAATATATTTTTTCAGATGTCCGGGAAGACGAAGAGACAGGCAAGATCAAGGTGGTGCATTTTGGAGTGGTTTGAACATGAAGATCTTGTACATTTTATAGCTTTATTTAACCATCCCAGTTAATTTACATCCAGTTAAGAGGACATTTCTTAAACATGTCAACTAACCAAAACAAAACAGGCCTTGCGTTAAGCGCATGGGGTAAGAGCAATAGTGCCAACATCATGTTTATTGTACTCGTAGCACCTATCCACGATAATCAGAATCATCAACCAAATCATCATGACAATCAGAAGAATACTTGGTTGCTAACCTGTATGTAGAGCCAAAGTCAATAGCTTTTTACTATTGCTATTCTGTTTCACAATATTTTAAACCTCAAATCCAGAGCAAGTGCCCTGCAATTTTGTCATGTTCTTTCGAAAAACTCCTGACATTGGTGAGAATGTTGTTGGCACTGTAATAATTTTTTTCTTCTATTTAATATTATGTATATTTTAACAAATGTTTGGTGCTAATTTGCAAAATTTTGACTATAAAACGCACATTCCCACAAAAATTAAAAATTAAAATACAGTACACTCTTGTTCATCGGAACTAATGTGGCGGACGGCCGGTTCGGATGTCAAAAAATTCTGATGAAGCGGAGTCCGTCGTGAGTCATCATTTACACCCGTACGGTGACCTATCGTGATTGTATTCACTCTTGTTTTTAAGATAACACAAGAGATTTTATGAAAATGAGGCACTCAAACTTTGAACATAAACCTATAGGAATAAAAGCAACACTGGAAATAAAGATCCAAAATCTTTATTCCATATTCATATTCCACTCATATTCCAGCAGTCAACTGACTTCCACGTAAAACAGGTGCAATCGCGACGCGAGAGAGACTGAATGACAGTTTGGGAAGCGGTCAAAGCTGATGTTCACTTCCCGCCCCCCTTCCTCTTTCTATTTTTATGCCAATACTCCAAGGCCTCGTAAATCACATCGTTGGGCACAGATTATGGAAAACGCCTGATGACGTTGGATGCAAAATGTGATACTTCACTGTTGTGCAGATAGAACGAATGGAAATTGAAGGCACTAAAACGGAAAAATTATTTATTTTGTAAAAAAATAATAATATCCAGATTTTCAGTTCCGATGAAGCGGAGCTCCGATGTCACCGAGTCCGATGAACGAGAGTGTACTGTAATAAAAATTAAAATAGCTTTTTTAGTTTTCATAAAACTGAATAAACTATAGAAACCTGATGTGTAACAATACCAATTGATTTAAATAAGAACTACACATGGCTGCTAAATTATAGAAAATTTTGGATCAAAGGTTGATGTGCGTGGTTTTAAGTGCAAATATTTGCTTGAATTGGAAATGTTGGGTTGATTTTTAATTTAAATAGGCTACTTTATCAAATTTGAAATTAAAAAAAATATATATCCCCAGGCTTGTTTTAAGGATCCTAAATGCTTGGTTAGTCAAAATGTGAGTTTATAGATTCCAATGTATTATATTCTGCACTATAGACATATTTTTGTAGTTATGTAACATTTTGTATCATATTTGGCTGTGAATATTTTTTTAATGATTTTATCCGTCCATATGTTAAGAATGATTTTATTGTAATAATCTTTGTTGATTGCTCAGTTTGATACTTGATTTTTATCATACTAAATTTAATGGCAGTAAAAGAATTTATGTAAAGGATCTAGTTTAAAAAATTTAATTAATGATTCTTGTGTAAATAGTTTTAATATTTCTAGTCTTAGTACTTCCCTAAATTCTAGACTAGTTCCAACTTTGAAACACAAATTAGTTTGTTCTTAGCTTTTGCTATCGATTTGTTACTGTAAACTACCAATTATAAATTCAGTCTTTTTTATTTTATGTTCATAGATATTTCTAAAGCGTAATATGATTACATATTGATAGAGGTGTGAGAGTGAGGAATTTTAACTTCACCAAGTGTAAGCTTACCCAAGTGGAGGACAGTAGAAAATTTAGTTTTTTTTTTATACCAAATCAGATATTGAATTGAATACTTTTTAATACACCAATTAAATTTTATTGAGAAGTAGTGTTCAAATCTAATAGGTATTTTTATACGGCTTCAAGTTTTTGGGGTGATAAATGAATCATTCATGATAAACTTTATTCATGCCTTATTTACGTCGTACAGGCGTCAATGGTAAGCAATTCAAACTCTGACCTCCAATTATGTGGTTCTCAGCGAGCTATCCATAGCTTATTTATCAATCATCAGGCAATGCAATAAAACGCCACAGACACCACTCCCAATAGCTCGATCCGGTAACTCGACCTCTGTACATCAGTGCTCGATCACATCTTGCTAATTGCTATTTGCAAAATCCTTTGTCTTGATCGCTGATATTACATGAAATTCACAGTCATGAAACCACTTTTCTGTCAAATCCCCACCATTCGCAGACTACCTTATTATGTTTGGTCAGCCTTTTCAGCTTTTTAACGCAGACCCACCATCTGTTGGCCGAGTAAACAGCGAAAGTAATATTGACTGCACACAACTTGATATTCACTGAACTCGACATTGCCTTGTCCACATTGTGAGGTTTTACTGAATTGCTTGATCTGACTGATATAAACGCTTATTTTGGTGGTGTATCCGACTATACGGTGCATTAAACACTCTCATCTCACTGAACTTTGTGCTTTGGGGTGTCAATCCCGGAACGAGATTCCAATTCCAGTATTTCTGAATTGATTACTGAAGATTCCGCGGTCAGTTCAGTATTCGTATGTCATACAAGTATATAAAATTTAAGATATTTTTGCCTGAATTCTCAATAAACTACTCACAAAATGCTCACTATCTAGAGTATCTCAACACTCTGGAAAAAGTTTATATGACACTGATCTTTTGTTTGTAATACGGTACACCTCTAATTTAATGTTAGCAATTTTGTTACTGCATTGCATTACGCGCCTCCAATGTTGAACATACCAGCTACCTCTATTGTTAGAAAGTCCTACCTTTACAATAGTTCCTTAAATTACAAATAAATCTACATAGCGTTGGGTTTGTGTTGTGACACTCCATTGAGATATTCGTAATTTGTATCACATTTTCTTGAAACAACTAATCTGAAAAAATAGCCATTGAAGCAAAAATAAACAACATCACTTTAAAGGTTACTGGCATCTGTTAATTAAAGTAATATAACTCTACTTCATGAATCAAGACCATTTTACTTAAATTTAAATGCAATTCTTACATTTTGTAAGAAAAAAACATAATTTTTTGACATTATATCATAAAATCTGTATGTTTGTTTATTCATGGGATCCTGATAAATCCATAAATAAATCCACAAAAATATACACAACCTTGAAAAGAAAGTGTACCAGAAGTATGGAACTATAAAAAAAAAAACTACTCTTAGTGTTATGAATCATTCAGGTGTAGATGGGAAAGCGGCCGATGTAAGCAATCAGTCATATTAAATATAATATAAAACAGTATGGTTAAAATGATTTATTTTTAGGATTTAGAAGTATTTAAGCAACATAAAACTTCAAAAATCATAAGAATTATTTTTGAAACTCCACTAATCCTGGAATTGAAAGCAAACGATCCCGAGATTCTGGTACCCAAATATACTCTGGATCCCGAAATCCCAGGATTGACACCCCTATTTGTACAATTTAAGGGTATATAAAAACTTAATCATTTAAGTGCTTTTTACTTTAATGAAATAAATAATTGATGGAAAAATAATTTTAATTTCTATTACTCACACATCCTAACATATTATGTAAAAATGTTTGCGGACTGAAGTTTTTCATTGGTGCAAAAACCACAACTTTAAAAATTTAATCTGCATGTGCATAGACTGCTATTATTATTGTTATCCTTTGTGCCTTTGTCGGTTGTAACTGATAAGAAGTACCTGATTTTGTTTATACAATAGTTATAAAAAATATATTAGGATACTTTTTAGATACTTTATTTGAAACACCGACGCACTCTGTGGTGCGTATTTTAAGGTGAGTATGACTGAAGGGGTGAGTGTGATGATTGTAATGGATCAGATGAGGTGTAGCTTTGTTACTGACGAATATCTAAAATGGTTAAAGAATATTTGTATGTTTAAGTAATCAATTATTCAATTAGCTAATAAAATACTCATGTGCCTTTTACTTTTATAATAAAGTTTAATTTTACATTGATTAGCTTGTAGCATTTGATATCCCAAGTCAATTAAATATTTTATTGAGTGAACAAGGGAGAATTTGGTTTTCAGTGATGCACAATTAATTGTGAGATGTTCTGGTTATCAAATGGTTGTGTTTAAAAGTAATTTAATTTTCAAAATGATTATTTTCGAATGTTTCCATTAATATGTAAGAACTAGCTTTTGCCCGTCACGGCTTTGCCCGTGATTGAATTTATTTTATATGTAATAAAATCTTTTTAAAGAGCAACGAAATCTACTTCCTTGACATTGAAACAATGAAATAGTGTGAGTGGAGCTCTGAAGGTATTTCGCAAAACCTGTTCTTAGTGAGTAAAGGTTTCTTAAACAGAAAAGGTCCTGAGAACCTATGAGCAAATAGGAACGACCATGTCAAATTTCAACCCCGTAGGCCCTACAGTCATTCTGAAGTCATGTGGGGCGGAGCCCTAAAGAACATAAAAAACTATATTTGCAAAACTATTTCTTAGTGAACACCTATTAGCAAAACGGAACTTTTACGTTAAATTTCAATCCGTAGGATCTATGGTAGTTTTGAGAATTTGTGGGTAGGAGCCATAAGGAAAAGTGCTTTGCTAAATTGTTTCTTATTGATCACCTATGAGCAAAGAGTAACGTCCATGTCAAATTTAAAACCCGTTGGCCCTTGATTAATTTTCAAGTCAGGTGTGGGGGTGGAGCCCTAAAGAACTTCAAAAACTATATTTACAAAACCATTTTGTGGTGAGCACCTGTTAGCAAAACGCAACATCCAAGTTGATATTATACCCCCTATATATGGTAAAATTTTGAGGTTATATGGGGCAGAGCCCTAAAGGAAATTTGAAAATTATTTTTCAGTGAGCACCTATGACAAAGAGGAACGTCCACCTCAAATTTCAACCCTGTGGGCCCTAGAGTAATTTTCAAGACCTGTGGGGCGGAGCACTAAAGAATAAAAAAAAACTATATTTTCAAAACCGTTTTTTAGTCAGTAACTATGAGCAGAGGAACGTCCGATTCATATTTTAACTCCGGAGGCCCAAAAGTAATTGACAGCAACAACAACCCCTTAGGATCTATGGTAGCCTTGAGGTTCTATGGGGTAGAGCCCTAAAGGAAATTCGCAAAATTATTCCTTAGTCAGTAACTATGAGCAAAGAGGAACGTCCGATTCAAATTTAAACCCCGGAGGCCCAAAAGTAATTTTGAAGTCCTGTGGGGTGGAGCACTAAAGAACTTTGCAAACAATATATGCAAAACCGTTTCTTAGAGAGCACCCATGAGTAAAAAAGAAACGTCCATGACAAATTTCAACCCCGGAGTCCCTAAAGTAATTCTGAAGTCCAGTGGGGCGGAGCCCTTAAGTGCTTCAAAAATTATATTTGCAAAACAGTTTCTTAGGGAACACCTATGAGCAAAGAGAAACGTCCATGTCAATTTTCAACCCCCGAGGACCTAACGTAATCCTCAAGTCCAGTGGGGTGGAGCCCTAAAGTGCTTCAAAAAGTATATTTGCAAAACAGTTTCCTAATAAGTATCTATAAGCAAAGAGAATAGTCCATGTCAAATTTCAACACGTATAGGCTATACAGTAATCGTGAGCTTCTGTGGGGCGGAGCCCTAGGGGATTTTAAAGCACTTTTTTAGCATCTAAGAAAAAAGAGATTACTCCAAATTTTAACCGGTCAGGTTTCCTAATTTGTATTTAAATTTGGCCATGCGGATAACATTATATTGAAATTTCAAAGGCCTGTGGGACGGATCCCAGAATGAATTTTCCTAAACCGTTTCTTAGTGAGCACTTAAGAGGCAAAACGAACCTGTGTTTAAAGTTTCAAGTAAATCCGTTTGGTAGTTACTGAGATTTCATGATAAAATCTTTTTCAGTCAGTCAGTAATCACTCCCCTTCAGGTTTAGCTTTGTCGCTAATCTCACGCGACGCAATTATCCTCTAGATTTTTATTACCAATCTTCCCTCAATAATTTGAATGAGAACAGCTGTTTACAAAATTAATATTATATTTTAATGCAATCATATGTTCCAATACAAAAATGTTGCTTCCATAAGAATAACATGAGAGAGGGCTTATTTATTACAGTTGTACAATAAAGCAAAATTACCAGTTCCTGCAGATTTAAGAGTGATTCTAAATGTTGAGAGACATGTTTTTTGGCCTCATATAGTTGATTTTTTGTTCCAAATTCAAAGAAAATTTAATATTCAAAAGTTCTAAATTTATAGTGGAAATGCAAGAGTAGATTTAATGTGCTATTTACAATGACTTTCTTTTGTATGTGTTTTTGTTTTTTGTACCTGTTTGTTCTGTTATGACTTGTAATGTTTGATGGCTTCTTGGGTTGATGCTCGAGCCATAATAAAGAGAGAGAAGAAAAAAAAAAAAAAAAAAAGAATAACATGATAACTTTGAAGACGTGTCGGGCGGAGCCCTGAAGGAATTTTGCAAAATCGTTTCTTAGTGAGCACCTAGGAGGCAAGACTAACCTATGTTCAAAGTTTCAAGGAAATCCGTTTGGTAGTTCCTGAGATTTCTTGATGAGTCAGTGAGTGGGATTTCGCTTTTATATATATATAGATTAATATTATTAAAAAATATATTCTTTTTCACTAACAAAGCTAGATGCTACTGTGCAAGTAAACATATGTTTAGCCCATTTACTTACACCATGGTGTATCCTGTACCAACCTAGGCCACGTTTACAGGCATAGTTTTGATTGATTTTTCCCATCAGTCAGTTACCTCATTGGTGTCAATGCCCTACATTGCAGATCATTTTTACTTTAGTCTTTAGTTTTTTTAGTGTAATTTTCTGTTTATCAGGATTGCATAATTTGGTGTGAAAACCTTGGAGGAATTGTATAGAAGGAGTGGCCAGAGACCGTGCTTTAGTTAAGTCGGCTGCTCCCCTGCACTATAGTGGCATGGCCAGCTGTAGAGTGTCTTGGTGCAAAGCCATACTAGATTACTCAGTCCTAACTGCTAAATAACCATGATGTCATTTTGGAACACGTATATGACGTAGTAAGTTTGAACATCTGATATCTGATCTCCAGCTGGAAGCCTACCCGCATGGACGGTGCTTCCAGCTGGAGATCAGATATCAGATATCCATACTTACTACGTCATATACATGAACCAAAATGATGCCATGGCTATTTAGCAATTAGGCCTGAGTAATCTAGTATGGCTTTGATGGTGCTGCCACTGTTACATGGGAGACAGGGAAAAATGAGACGTGCGCGTTACTACGAGGTTTTACTATTTGAATTATACTTATAATTTAAATTTGTTAAAATCTCATTCTCACCTGCAACAACACGAGTCGCAGCTGAGAATGTCGAAAACGCTTATGCAAAAAATCTACAAAATGAATCGTCTGACGAGCCACAATTCATTAACTTTTTGAATTTGTTAAAATTAATTCATGTGAATTATGTACAAATCCAGAATTTGAGCTAGTAAAAGGACTTTGATAATTTTTAATGAGCTTAGTTTCTGCTTTTTTTTATTACAAGCAATATTTTCTATGTCCAAATGATAACACTAAATTGGAAAATCCCTCCACCCCTAAAAAGTGTTTTGATTTCTGTAGTAAAGATAGGCTACTAAATCAATGTTTTGTTCTTTATTAATTTTTAAATAATTATTGGGCGATGATTTACCCCCTCCACCTAAAAGCAGGTGGACTGTTGTGTCAGCTGTGTAGTCTTAGAACAAGACAAGGGACCGCTAACGACTTACGGGACCCACTCTAATTGGTCGATTGTCTCCCAATACCTACATTAGACTGAGCTATAATTAGAAACATAGATTAAGTAGGGATGGACGAGATTGTATTTTTAGTTTGAGACGAGACCAGACGAGAATTTTTTATCCTCATAAAATTTCGAGACGAGATTTTCTTTCTCGTACATTACAAGAAATGTGCGTTCGGAATTTTTTTTAAATCTGATTGTGTAACATTGTTAAATCTTGATTTATGTGAAGGAACAAATATTACTATGTAAATTGCTGACTATGTCAATAAACTGAAGTTAAAAAAGTCACTTTCTTGACAAAAGGTCTAGGCCTATAAAGGAATGTACCCAATAAAAAAATTGAGAAGATAAACCCTACCGGCCTTTTAATAAAACATAAGAGAATCCTCTGTTACAGTTACTTTGTTCACTTTTCACTATTAATTTACTTTAAAATGTTTCCATATAAGAGCTTTTACTCACTCACAGTTTTTGAAATAGGCATAGGTCACAAGCCTAGAGGCCGGGAGACTAACGAGAAATAAATCGCCTGTAATTGGTGGATGTAAATTTTAATTTTAAACTCTCCCTTCTTTTTTGTCT
Organism: Neoaliturus tenellus; assembly: GCA_030545055.2. NCBI lineage: Eukaryota > Metazoa > Arthropoda > Insecta > Hemiptera > Cicadellidae > Neoaliturus > Neoaliturus tenellus. The sequence goes on along the minus strand of CM061537.1, from coordinate 55,517,183 downwards.
TTGTCCATAAGAAAACCTTCAGCTCTCATTTTGTTTGCTATTCATTGCCATTGCTATTTGGGAAATGGCGGAAAAAATTGATTACAGTGTAAGTGTTTACTAAAATAGGATTTTCATAGAGTCCATATCACTTAGATTCACCCGAAAAAGTTTATATTGTTCACAATTAGATACCGTACAAGGAAATGCCATATTTATTGGTATAAATCATGTTTTAAAGTTCAATACATGCACTTAAATTTAATATTTCGTTAAAATTTTGGGAAGTTATTTTGTTTTTTTTGGAAATTACGGCGTTAACATCCCAGAGATGATATTTTTGCTCCTTATAAGAATTGTTGTCTTTAAAAGTGTGCATCGATTGCATATATAATATACTTTGTTGAAATAATAATAACGCTGATACGGTGCCTTAAAGTCTGAAAAATTCACGGCTTTCAAAGGGGTAAAAAATGGGTTTTTTGTATTTTTGGACCTCCATTTTTAAAATTCAACAATTTTAACTGAAACAATGTGAAAGAGCTTAAAAAAATTTAGTATTTTGAAATTTTAACTTGCCTTGATTGGGTTACGGAGAAAAGCCAAAAATAGGTTTCCCATGTTAATCTTATGGGAAATCAACTAGACCCTGTATTTTGCTTATTTATTGGCATAACTTGATAAAATTTGGTATGTACATTCACTAATTGGGATTTAACTGATATTTGCTCACTACACCCATACGGCGGCAAACCTACATATTAACCCCATGGGGTTTATGGGGAAAATTAAAAGTGCCGAATATTGATACAATTTTATATTTACCCTAACTTGATATAATTTAATTTGATATTGTTAGGAAATGTAATGGTTAATTTCATCTTCACCCCTGTGTCAGTAGCCCCGCTGTGTAGTCGGCAATGTTAACCATATGGCTTTTAATGCAAAACATGGTATTTGATTCCCCTGTTTCGGGCGCCGTTTTTCAACCGATTTTCTTTAAACTTGTTAAGTGTTTGGTTGAATAGTTATATTAGGTCCCTCATACCTCGAAATTTTGAATATTTAACAACTTTTTGCAATGTGGGCAAAAGGGGTTAAGTCAATTTTTGGACATTTTGAGGTTTAGATTATTTCTGTATGAAAAAACCCCGCTCTTTTCAGTGGTACCAATGGTTTAAGTCAGAAAAATCTGCTTTTAGAGATATTCCTTTAGATCTAAAAGAGTTCAAACCAAACTTAATGATAAGAAAGGAATAAGTCAACATAACCCATATTTATCAAACAGTAATTGTCATCCAAAAGTATTAAGATCACTTTGCACTTTTGAGCCTAACAAAAATAAGGTACAACAGATTTAATTCAGACTTTAAATCTTTTCTACCAACCGAAATAACAAAATGGCGGAATAAGTCACACTTATTTTAACTCTTAGCAGTTAAAATAAAAACCGATACAGATGGGTTAAGTCTGTTTGAACTTATTTTTAAGTAATTATTAAAATTTTTAATTAAAATGAATTAGTAAATTATTTAGTTTTATTTCCATCTGTAGGAGACATATTTTGTTACATATGTAATTGATACACTATTTTCTACAAACAACAAAAATATCTTTATTATACTCTTTGTCAAGTAAGCGCTCTTGAAAATTTTTTAAGAGCGTCTGAAACATGAGCAACCTGAAAACATGAAAATTTTCAGGAAATGAAAAAACATCTTCACAACATTAAGAATTAAAGAATTAAATCGATTCTTTTTCCTTTAATTTTGCAATTATTTTTATTTACTTGTTACTCCTAATCCTAAAAATATTAAAGTTTTAGTTTATTTTCAAATTAATAATATATGTTGGACATAACGTGATTTGGAACTGTAAGTGGGACTTAACGGGTTTTGGAACATTAGCCTATTTACACCAAGTGAAATTGATTTTGTAATTTTAATAGTCAGTTATACAAACTAAAAAAATTAAAAAAAACTTAAAACAATAAAAATTTTAAAAAAATAAAAATTTGTTAAAAAAATAAAAAATAATAAAAATATTGGTGAGTTTTACTTAAAAATTTTATTTTGTAAGTTTGGAACTAGGGTTTCAATAAAGAGAGTAAGTTAATTTAAAAAAATCTTATTATTCAAAGGATGTAAAATGAGCTTAAACTTACAACAGCTAACCTTAACCTTACAGAGCTAACCTTAAAACAGTCTCTTGGACACAGTAAGGTAAATAAATAGATGAATATCAGGTGCACCAACTCAAAATCAGCTGTTATTAAAATTTAGCTGCACAAATATTATGAAACTGATACTAAATAATTTCAGTTGTAATGTAAGACTGAATTTCCATGTTAAAACTACATTAGTCCGATTCAACTGTGGTCCGATTTATTTTGGCTTATGAAGGAGTTTTAGACAGGGGCGTACCCAGGGGGGGGGGATATCGGGATATATCCCCCCCCCCCCAGAAATTCTGAAGGGGATATTTAATTTATTTTTATTTAAATTTTTCAAGTAAACATTATATAATTTATTTTTCAATGTAAACATTTTTCTACTCTTAAACTTGAATGGTTTTAATATTAATAAGTTCATAATTTAAGTTTCAAATGGGATGCTAGATAGGGAGTAGTGGTAGCGGGATCAACTCAAAGGGACAACTATGTGACCAACAGCCCTGAGGAGTATTACCGGTGCGGCGTTTTCATTCCCTTCCTCGGCCATTTCCTTAGTGAAATGACGCAGAGATTTTTGAAGCATCGGGATGTTCTTCAAAAAATATCCCTCCTCTTTGCCGCAGAATTTAATTAAATCTGAGAATACATACATAGATCTCTGTTCAACAACATTAGCCAAACAGTGGCCATCAATCATCTCCGACCCAGCCCAATTTTCCGCCAAATTGGCGATTTGGAGGAGAGTGATGAAATAAATGGGAAAGGAGAAGCTCCCCACTGTATTCTTGACAGGCTTGGATCATTGCAACGAAATGTTGTTCCCAACATTGCATACCATGCTTAAGGTATATAATTATGCTCTGAATTAATACATTACAATATCAATGTTTTTACTAGGCCAGTCAGTTTTTAAAGTAGTGGTTAAGTCTTAAATACTTCATGTTTAAAATTTTTTTAATGTTTATCAAGAAAGACATTGAGTCAGTATCACGTCTGGTATACATTAAATATTTTTTTTATTCTTTCCGTGCCTATTTAAAAGTTTTGTTATAACTGTAAAGTTGGCTTACAGACATTTCTACTACGATTTTTACAACTATTGAAGTAATAAATAATCTTTTGTAATGATTACCATACAAAATATAAGTTTACAAATAAATAACTCTTAGTAAGAATTGTTGTGGTTTATCTATGATTTATTAATTTTAAGATGAGCGTCACGTTGCCCATCACAACGGCGACAGCAGAGCGATCATTCTCCACTTTGCGTCGTCTGCAATCATTCCTGCGCAATTCGACGTCTCAAACTAGGTTAAATGATCTAGCCCACCTCTCTATTCACATAGACATTAATGTTTTACCTGAAGAGGTCTTGGACGTCATGGCTAAGAAGCCAAGAAGACTCGATATTTTGTTAAATTAAGTGTTATGCTGGTGTAAGAGGATATGTAATTATTGTAACTTGTATATAATTGCGGTGTAGGTTGTATACAACTATATAAATTTTTCCATGTGTATAAAAGTCTATCCTGGTATTAAAATTAAAGTTTTATATACCAACGTATACATGGTTTAATTTAGTTTAAACACCTATGTATATAGTCAATGGTAATAAATTGTATGTTATTTCAAGCATTCTCTTTTATGTACAGGTATACACATACTCGCACATATATATACTAATACACATACATATGTATATATTGTCATACACATACATATATATCTTCATGGAATTATGAACTGATAATATCCCCCCCCCCCCCCCCCCCGAAAAAAAATTCTGGGTACGCCACTGGTTTTAGACGTGGACTTGACGAGTTCTGGAACTGTATCTGGTTTTCAAAGTGAATTTTAAATAGGAAAACACGACTTTTTAGGAACTTTTATACATCTGAAATGTATTACCATGGCAACCAGCTATCAAATGGTGCAAAAAACCCTTTTTTTGGGACATAACGAGTTATGGAATTGGGCGACTCATCTAAAGTAGTTAACACTTTTTATACTTTGATTCATGGTTATGAACATTCTATCGGCCCTTTCATGGTTTTATTAATCAGGCTTTATAAAACCTGTATCAAGTGTCTATTTTATCCAATAAAGAATTTTTTACTTTTCTTCATCTTTCAATTTTTTATCCCAAAGAGTAAATATGGGCCTAAATCAATAGTTAAGTTATTTTTTGTAAGATTATCTTGGGCTCAGTTATAGGGGTGGGAGGGGTTAAGTCAGTTAAGTCATACTTCGTAAGATTTAATGGAGTACAAATGGAGTTTTTCATGGTACAAAAGGGTTAAGTCCATTGGTCAATAGGAGTTAAGTACATTTATTTTAAATAAAACAGTATAAAAGCCTGAAAATGTAATTTTTTAAGATTAGGATAGTCTATTAAGAGCTGTATATAAAGGTTTCAATGAGTTTTAGTTAATTGTGCTAATTTCGTAAACCCTAGCGTTTCCCTTTTTTCCCTTGCTCATATTTACTCTGTAAAGTTGGCCCTCTCTGACTTAAATCCATTTGCCCAAACAGCAAAGAAATATTACTCTCAGTAACGTCGCAGAGTAACTCGATTTTCCTTAGTAATATTTCAAAAAATAGTAAAATTTTCAAAATTTCGAGGTAGGCCTATGAGGGACATTGTCACTACTATTCTTAGTGCTAATGTCAAAACAGCTCTTAAATTTGTCAAAAATCATTTGAATCAGTTTTAAATAATTGTCTTGACGCAATTAAATGTCCAATTACGATTGTTTGTTGTTTATAAAGTTTTCCCAATGTGCTAAAGATTTACCAAACAAATGAATTATTTTATAAATCAGTAGCTATGTTGACTCACTACCACTAACAGTCCGTTCGTCCTCCGTGTAGTCACCATTCACACAAAATGGTCGGGTTCACGTGTTCATTCGCCGGCACCGCATCCATCGCAGCCGGGATTTAGATAATCACGTGATAAATCCCAATGGTCACGTGATAAATCCCGGTGGATCCTGGTGACGCCATTGGTCGGGTTCACGTTCATCCACCGCAGCCGGGATTTAGATAATCACGTGACAAATCCCAATGGTCACGTGATAAAACCGGGTGGATCCTAGTGACGTCATTTTGCTGCCATCTTATGAACCCACCGGGATTTCGATTGTTGGCGCAAGTGCCTTTTTTGGTAACCGCAAAAAAATCACAGGCGTCTATTTCCCTTCGTTGTCATTTTGTGGGAGGACAAATTCGGAGGAGGAGTGGGGGTAACGCCGACAGTGTTACCAACGCCACAAATACCACACACGGCCATCACGGACAATGCTGAACATCTGCTGGAGACCGTGTTTACTATTAAGAGAGACGCAGTCAAAATCGTTTATTAATAAATATTAATATTTAATTATTTTAATTAGAACAGTTAGTGGATTTTTTATGTTTTAAAATGAAAATTTAAAACTTATTCCTTATGTGCTTCCGGGACAACAAATTATGTAATAGGCCTATAGAACTTAGAGGAGGAATATTTTCAGAACAACCGTAAAACAAATATGTTTTAAATTTATTAATTCTTCAAATTGCTAATACAAATAATTTTTGTTGTGTTAACACAATAAAATTATTAATATTAGAAATTAGTGCAACAAATACGTTTTAAATCAAATCTTCAGGTTCCTAATAATAATAATTTTTATTGTGTTAACACAATAAAATTATTAATATTAGAAATCTGAATAATTGATTTAAAACGTATTTGTTTTCAATTGTTCTAAAAATATTCCTCCTCTAAATTCTATAGGCCTATTACATCATGCGTTGTCGCGGAAGCACATAACGGATGAGTTTTAAATTTTCATTTTAAAACATAAAAAATCCACTAATTGTTCTAATTGAAATAATTAAATATTAAAATTTGTTAAGAATAACGACCTTTGGTATCATTCTTTTGTCTGCGCCTCTCTTAATTATTACTGTAATGGTAAACACGGTCCTCAGATGTTAAGTGATGACTTATGGCCGTGAGTGGTATTTGCGGCGTTGGTAACACTGTTGGCGCTACCCCCACTCCTCCTCCGAATTTGTCCTCCCACAAATTGACAACGAAGGGAAATAGACGCCTGTAAAAAAATCCACCGAATCCCGGTTGCGGTGGATTGCGGCGAATGAACATGAACCCAACCATTTTGCTGCCGTCTTATGAACCCACCGGGATTTTGATTGTTGACGTTCACGTGCTAACCGCAAAAAAATCTACGCATCCCGGTTGCGGTGGATGAACGTGAACGTGAATTCGACCAATGGTGATTGGTGAATTATGAATACTCTACTCTACTCAACTCAAGTGCCCTCGAGTCTAGGGATGTGCTAAACTGCTGTTTGGACTAAACAGTTTAGCTGTAAGCAGTTGCAACCATTAAGCTGCTTAATTAAGCTGCTTACTAAAAGCAGTTAACCTTGGCAGCTACATACTATCATACATATTGGAACGCTGTTTCTGTTTACTGTTGTTGGCTGTTTATTGCTTATAACCAGCTTTAAATTGATTTCTAAATAAGCTACAATAGCCAAAGTTAAAAAAAATAAGAAGTAGGCCTAATACATTTTAATATAAAAAATACTATATTTTTTGCACATAAAAATATTTTAATCACAGTTAACAGTCATAATGTTATGAGCTTGAAACATGTCGACATTTTCAACAAGTGAACATTTTGAAATGGCCAGTGGCAACAGACTTGTCTTAACATGAAAGTAAAACAGCTGATCAGTGAGTTGACAGCTAGCAGCTGCTATTACATTCCGCTTTGCAACAGTACAAGAGAGCTGCAGCAGACAGCAACTTGCATATTGCTTAGTACAGCCAGCTTACCTACTCACTGCTGTTGGCTAACCTGCTTTTCTGAGAGTGTTGAGCTTGGAGGAATTATATATATAAGGAGTGGCCACGCGGGTCTAGAAGCGAAGCTGCCACGCCGCGCTCGTCGACTGGCAAGGGCTACCGAGTCGTTGAATCATGGAAGTTTAAGTGTAATTAACTTAGTTGTTTTAAATGACAGAATAAATTTTAGAACATTTTAAAAATAATTTGTTAATTTTTAGGTCTATATTTATCAAGTTGAAAAATAACTGTGTTAAGGCTATGTATTTTACAAACGCCGACTAAATTTTAATGCTGTTATAAAAACCGTAATAATAATTAGTAATTTTTTATTAGTATTCATAAATTATCCTAATTGTGCTGATAACCTTAAAGGGTAGTTTTTTCTTGTTAGTACATATAGTCTACTAAGTTGTTAGTATTTGATGAATAATCGTCTATACTGTTTATAAGTTGGTTTTAAGTTATTGTACCCTTAACTCCGTACTTCTTATTATTTGGTTATTTTATTATCATTAACCCATTAAAAGTAATTATGAGTAATTAATTGTATGCCAATTAATTACTGTCCAATATACTGTAAACGATTCTGAACATCACTTAAAAAGGTGTAAACCTAAAGTTTTTTACAAATTGAAATTATAATAAGAATTTACATTTTAAAAAATCAATTCTTATATTTATTTTTGTTGAAATTATTTATACTACACAATAAAATTAATTGTACAGTACTACATATATATTGAGATATTTAAATTTCCTTTTTTATGTATTAAAATTATCTCTTCAACACAGAGCTTTTACTTTAATGTCCTTTTATAGTTTAAAATATATTTTTTATCTAGAACAAAATTATATCACTGGATAGAGAATTTAATCCTTTTTAAAAATGCAAAAGCTGGACTATTTGGTTTGCGTGGTGTGCTCAGGATTTTAATTTAAAGTTGCGCGCGCCACGTTTTTCCCCATCTCTCCTGTGTAACAGCGGCGGCACCATGCCACACTCTACCGCCAGCTGTGCCACTCTAAAGCCGGGTTTACACGATGCCAGTAGGTGAGACAATTGTCTTTGGACAATTGTCATCACGTGGGAGACAATTGTCGGAGGCCAGTCAAGTTGAACGTGAAGCTGTTTACACAGGGCCAACTATTGCCACGGCAGTTGACTGCGAAACTTGGCCGAGTGCTCGTCGTCTGTCGTGTCCCGCGAGGACCTCAAACTAATTAATGATTTGTGTCAGGAATTTATCAGTGAGTCTTGCAATGTGCTAGAAGAGGAGTTAAATAAGAAGAGGGAGTGGACAAGGAGATGGCTTTTAAAAATAGACAGTCACGGTGCGTCATCTCTATTGATACGGGAACTGGATGGAAGATTCGTTGGAATATAAAGCATCGTGTTTAAGGGTGCGCTCTACCCATCTGCCGCGCGCGGATGCAAGAGTTTAGAATCTCCGTGTTTGTCGCCCTAGTTGTAAACCGATTTTAAATATTTTGGTGCAATTCTTTTCGTAATATAATTTTGTACTCCGCTATCGTCTTAAAATTTCGATATTAATTTAAATTACTAAGCATGGAACTTGCTAATAATGTTGAAATAAGCGTTTTTGTATCAAGTTTTAACGTATTAAAAACAATTTTTAAGAAAAAATAAGACGATACACGAGTACAATATAATATTAAGAACAAGAATCTGCAATAAGATTGGTAAAAAGTTTACAGAAAACGATGCAAGAAGGGAGATGCGAAATGTCAGCAATTTCAAAAACATCGTTATTAGACCACCGATCGATTTCGCACTGAAACCAAAAAAGCATTAAAGTAACAAAATTTAAAATCACCCGTCATATATTTTCCAAAATGTGAGTTTCCGCGTATAGCGGCAGTTAACAGTCTCGCTCGACGATTTTGACGCCGAGGTAGAGCGCACCCTTAAGTACAGTCTTTCTCGACCTTGATTTGGTGGTTGCCCAACGCAAATTTTAAATTCATTTCGTCAGTCCACTTTGGTGCCATTTTAACTAACGAATACAGGACGTACAAAACAACACACCTGTATGTCTCAACTGACACAAGTGAACTAGGGAACTGGCAAAAAACAAGACAGCGCTACTGGCCTATCCGTTCACACGAGGCCAATTGTCGCGACAACTGAAATTCCGAGTGGTGGGGGGTCTCGCTGGGCCCAGCTCGTTGGCATCAGTCTACTCCCGGAGACAACTGAATTTCGGGGCAATTGGGAGGGCAGTTGGCAAGGCAATTGGCCTGAAGTGTTTACACGAAGGCAATAATTTCATGCCAATCAGTTGTCCTTTGACAATTGTCTCACCTACTGGCATCGTGTAAACCCGGCTTAAGGCCTCGGCCACGATACGAGCGGTGAGCGTCGAGCGGCGGGCGGCGGGCGGCAGTAGAGCGGCACCTGAGCGGCGGAGGTGGCCACAATACGAGCGGTGAAACAACCGCCACTCGGTGCCAGCAGGCTAGTATTAAAGATGGATTCGGACGAGGAGGTTAACTTGTTAATGTTGTGTGACAGTCCCCTGCAAAAACGAGTGCCAGTGTCGCGCAAAAGACGTTTCGGGGTCCATGCCATAAACAAAAAGAGACGGAGGTTTGGGGAATATCACCATCTCTTTCCAAATTTAAGAAGAGATGAAGAACGCTTCAAGGAATACACAAGAATGTCAATCCAATCATTTGACTATATTTTAAATAGGGTGAAAGATCGCCTCACTAAGAAAAGATTACGCCTCCGACATCTCGAAATATACTGAGCGGCACAGCGGCAGTGAAAGATTTTCTGGAAGGCCCCGGCGGCAGGCGGCACTAGTGAGCGGCGCCGCAGCTGGCGCCCGCCGCTGAGACGCATCGTGGCCACCGACTACCATTATACATGGAATCTAATGCGCCTAGAAAACTAAGAAGCGCCGCTCATGCCGCTCGCCGCCTGTCGCTCGCCGCTCACCGCTCGTATCGTGGCCGAGGCCTGACTCTAGTGGAGGGGAGCGGCCGGCTTCACTTTAGCACGGTATATCCATAAGGACAAGGACGTGGCCACTCCTTATAATATAATTCCTCCAAGGTGTTGAGCGGCGTTAAACTGCTGCCGAAAGCAGGTATTCCCAAACAGCTGTTTAGTAGCTAAAAGCTGCTTAGTTCGATAAGCTGCTGCTTTTAGGCGGCTTATGCTTTTTACGCACACGCACATCCCTCCCTAGTGCCCTGAATGAGGTTAATTAAGTTGCCTTACTTTACTTACTCATTGGCAATCAATACAAAACTTTTTGTTTAGACTAAATTAAGTTTCTTTCTTCAGCCCACTGAATTGCAGGTTAGTTTTCGGTCTCGTCTACATGGATGGAAATGGGAAGGAAGAGGAATTCAAACTCACAATAAATTCAATTTGTGTATGATATCTCAGATTTGAAAATAGCTTCCCTTTTACAACCGACCTCAGAGGGTGAGTCGAGGTAGGCCTAGCTTTTAAGTTAAATGCAAAATGAACCATCCCACAGTAAATTTTTGTCATCTGTTGCTGTGGTAACCAGGTTGTAAATCTTATTTCTTTTTCAAAGAAGAACCAACCCACAGAAAGATATCAAACTAGTTTACAAACATACAAAATTTATTTAAAGCATCAATTGCAATCAGAAGACTTAAGTATGCAGTACTCTTAAATACGCAGTAATCGTAAAATTAGTACTCACGAGAATAATGTAGGTAAGGGTCTGTTTCACAAAATGTAACAATTTAAGTCCCAAGGTTATTGGTTGTAAATAAATGAATGAAAATGTTATAAAAATTTGTTGCATTATACCTTACCCTGCCCTTTACTTAAATAGAATAAGTGTTTAGCTATATTTGAATTTATCAAATAATTATTACGCAAAACATAGGTCAAAATACAAGTCGCTCACTGTCACCGGTCATCTAGTCTTAAGTTACGATGCTGCGCAAATGCACGTAAACAAACAAATTCGTCTAATTTACTTCACAGCTGTCGAGAATAAGACAGACAGAAAGAAATCCATAGACAAACGGGAGGATTTTCTGCAACAACTATTTATTTCGTCGACTATGGAGCTTGTCCCTCAAAAGAGCTCCTCCACAGACATCCAAATTGGAACCAGCAAAAAAAATATTACCGCTTCGGATATTTGGCCGGAGATCACTTTCTGTGTAGTTGATAACTGTTATAAGTTGGAAGTGTGTGCTGATTGTGGAGTTTTTATTGCTTTTTATTTCATTTTAAGTGAAATAAGAGGAATGTTTGATACCATACCTTAATTGAATTACAAGTCACTCACTCATATAAAACTTTCAATTTTGAATATGTTACCCACGAAAAAGGCGTATTTATGTTAGAAGAGTTAAAACATAACCTAACCTCAAATTAAACCGGCCTACATGCGGCTGTATGTCGGCTATTGGAGTTTAAATGTGGAATTTACAAGTCACTCACGCTCAAGTCGCTCACGTGAGTGACATAGTAAATCGTGATAAATCGTAAATATATTTAATTATATACTTTTTAATTATTGCTGGTGATAAAACACATATTTTTGTACTAAGATAGCAATTTTGTTTTAGGTTATGTGTTTTTTTTTATAGTGGTTTACGGCAACACAAGAATTTGCGTGAACAACTTGTATTTTTGTATGCCTTTTGCATTAGAAAACAACTTTTTATGGGGAAAAAATAAAAATTCAGCTTAGCTGCTTTTGTTTTGAGATTAGTATAGTATGTTCAATTGATTAGGCCAAAAATTTATTTTTTATAAAGAAGTTAGTTTTTATTTTTTTCTTCCAGGAAATTAAAACATTTTGTGAAACCGACCCGTAAAATGTATTCAAACAAAATACTAATGTCCGCTTAACAGATACTTAGGGTAATGGAACAATACTTTAGTAAGATAGTAAGATGCACGAAAATAGTCCGATGGAAATTTAAACAGCTGTGTCCCCCCTCACCCCCTCTTACCCTGCAATGTTGTCATTTATGGTTATGTTTACCATGTGTAATACAGTATGAAAATGTGTTTCACAATAAATTTGGCAACAATGTATCAACTCCTATAGGACTATTTTTGTGTAATCCTACTATAATACAATAAGTTACTGCAAATGCAGCAATCAAGAACAGCGCTGCGAACACGGGGCACGAGAAAAGGCAACATCTGTAGAGCGACAGGTTGTAACGTGAAAGAAAATGAATGAGTTTAATAATTCAACTTTGTAAAATGAACTTTGATGCCTTGTCACAATATAACCACCTGTTAAAGGGGTTACTTTGATACTTCTTTTGAAAGCTCGGGTTATTATGATTATTTTAGTATGACTTTGGTTGTTTTAGTTTTTGATCTACAATAAGTTTTTTTTTTTTTTTTAATTCCGTTCCTAGATTTTTTAACTTTACAGAGGTTAAAAATATAATTCATATATCGGGTGTTCATAAAGTCTTGCCCAGATAAAGAAATCGAATAACATGAAAACAAATGATGGTAGAATAATGTTTTATTTACAGTTTTAACAAGTGACTTCTTAAGTTTTATTTACATATTTTCAAACTCAATAAAATTCTATGTGTCGCCTTGGGTTGCCTATAAATATTCCAGGCGACTTTTTCTATTTTCCCATAATTTGGTTAACATTTAATGAGTATCAGACTGCACTGCATTTCTTATTCTCTCTTTTAGTGACTAAATCAAGAACTGGTGTAGAACACACTACGTCTTTGACAAACCCCCACATAAAAAAGTCCATAGGAGTAAAGTCTGGAGACCAAGGAGGCAATTTATTCGGGCGAACACGCCCAATCCACCGTGACTTCAGTGATGCGCGGGCGTCAAGTTCGTTTCTTGTCACACACACTGCCCCTGTCACAAAATTATGGATACCACCTCTAGATACTTTTTACATCAGGTGGCGGTGTTCTAAATGTTCGCACAAAAAGGCTTTGGACAGTACCGGTAATGGGGGACTGGGTTTCATAGAACCAAAGGACACGCTGTTACTTCTTGTCCACAAGAACCTCCACGGAGGATAACCATTTCTGATTTGCTTTTGTACAGAATTTAAAGAAAACTGAATTGTTGTCAAACCGCTAAACAAAGATGTTACCAACTTAATAATAAATAAAACTAGATTAAATTCTCTTCAAAAAAGGCAATATAAGTTTCGTGTGGCTCTAATGGTCTCTGTACAGCAAAGCTATCAAATCAGGGCAAGACTTTATGAACACCCGGTATAACCTAATAAAACAAAGCATTAATGTACAAACAACACCAGTTGTTAGTTTAAAAAAGACTAGAGACTAAGGAAAAAATTAGTAATAGTAGATAAGTACTTTATATGCTAGGTATTATGTTGTGCCGTAGCCAGGAAATGTTGCTCGAGAAGCAAGGGTCGCAACTCCGTTTCAGATGTGTGGTCTGCTGCAGATCAATAATGTTAGAGGTCTGATTATTTAATGTTAAAATCCTGGAACTTGTGTTTAAATCCTAAATACCTTTAATACCTTGATTGGAATAGCGACCTTGACCTAACTAAATAGGTAGTTTAAAAGCCAAGTAAGAATGAGAGAAGAGTGTAGGATGATTGAGGCGCGATCTTATAGTCGTGTTACTGACCATGGCCAACATTCTCCTTAGACAGGACTGTTAACGTCCTCTTCTGTCTAATGAAGGTCACTTACGATTACAAATTTACCATTCTAAATGTAAGAGCAAGCAAAAGCATGCTAGTGAACATAAGCAAATAAAATAAACAGTGTCAAAGTAGGTTCTGAAAGTAGAAAACTCGGACAATTTTTTGAAAATTTATATTGAAATGTATTTTTGTCATCCCAAATAGGCCTACATAGACTAATCATTAAAATATGCCAAAAATAGTGGGGAAAATGTGGTTAGGTTGTGCATATGAAAGTTCGGGGAGGTTTGTTTATTTAAAAAAAAAGTGAGTATAAAAATAAGATAACCTATGCTATTAAGTAAGCTATTAAAGTAGGCCCTATCCATAAAAATTGTTATTAATAAAACTAAAATTAAAAAAAAAATATTTAAAGTAAAAATGAAAATTTTATAATTGTAGCCCTGTGAGTCAAATTAGCCCCGGTTGACAGTATGCAGGTTTGCTGCCACGATAAGCACAAAAACCAAGATTTTTTACCATTAATGGATGAATCTCAACAAAATGATGCTAAATACCAAGTTTCATCCATAAATATTGGTTAGTAAGAAAAATATTAACACACCCTTAACACACATATAAGATTAACATTGGAGCTCCAAAATACAATGTACTGTCTTTAGACTTTTTAATATCTCGGTAACCAATGTAGATAGAGCAAAGCTTCAAAATACTAAATTGTGTGTTTTTTGAGCTACGGTACCGGTAAATCCAGTGGTGAAAATAAAAATTTTTAAATTTTAAAAATTACATATGAAAAATGCAAAAACCTTATTTTTGGGGTACAAAACCCACCAAAACTACCCCTTCTGGTAGGTCGATATGTCTGGTTTACGAACTCATCCGAATAAATGTAGGGTTATACACATCACCAAATTTGGTGTTGATCAGACCGTTTTTACGAGAGTTATCGTGTCTAGGGACACATACCCACATAGCAAAAAAAGCTTGATTCGAACTTGATTCAAGGTTGATTTTAGAGGCTTGAAGGTTTGATTCAAACCTTACCAATCGAGCCTGAGAACTTGATTCAAACTTGATTCAAGGCTCTTAGTCACCATGATGTGAAATCGATTTCAACTTGAATCAAGTGTTTCATTCAATTCTTTTTCAAGTCACTTTCAAGCCTTTAAAGTCTTTCCTAATCTTTTCAAGTCTTTTTCAAGCATCTTTCGAGCACTTTTCAAGTGTTTTTCGAGCCTCTTTCAAGCCTTTTTCAAGTCTTTTTCGAGCCTCTTTTGAGCCATTTTCAATGGGGTTTCAAGTATTTTTCAAGCCTTTAAATATTTTCAAGCTCTTTTAAAGTCTTTTTCAAGGGCCTTTCGAGCACTTTTCAAGTGTTTGTCGAGCCTTTTTCAAGCCTCTTTCAAGTACTTTTCAAGGCTCTGTCGAGCCTTTTAAAGCCTCTCTCGAACCTGTTTCAATCGTTTTTCAAGTCTTTTGCAAGTCTTTCGATTCTTTTTCAATCCTTTTTCAAGCCTTTATACATTTTTTAGCCTCGTTCAAACCTCTTTTAAGTCTTTTTAAAGCACATTTTGAGTCATGTATACATTTCATACGTTTTAAAACGGGGGTACTGATTACATAATAAAAAATTAACTTTAAAAAAACTTATAAAAAAATTACTTTTAAATTTTACTGAGAATATGGAATAAACTTACATATGCCTAACTCAATTTTACAAATTAGGCCTATAAATAATTTAAAAATTTAGATACTCCCCTTACTTAAGTAGTTAATCTAATTAATTTGTACTTAACTAATTTCTGTTTTATACTAAATAAATTACACTAACCACGTGATGTATTATTCCTTTTTAATGTGTAATATCAGCTGCAGAAGAACAAAAAGACTTAAAAGAGATTTGAATGAGGCTAAAAAATGTATAAAGGCTTGAATAAACACAAGACAAAAAACTTACTTAAAAATCAGAACAGTAAAATACACATCCGATAACTTCGGAGTCTGGTAAGAAAGTAATGGCGTCGGCCTGCGTCTCGTACCGAAAAATTTATACAAAATCGATGAGAAATCGATCCTCGGGAGCCGCGCACTGCATTGTGGGACAGCGTTGGACGGCTTGTGATTGGTCGGGACATCGTGCCGCGAATCGGTATTGATTCGAGTTCGATTCGCAAACGTGAATTGAGTTTAGTTGGATAACCAAATTCAAGGCTTACATTGCAATTAAAGGGAGAGGGAAGTTCAAGCCTTCTTTAACTTTTTGGTGCTCTCGAATCGGAATCGATTAGATGATTAAATTCAAGGCTTACATTGACATTAAAGGGAGAAACAAATTCAAGCCTTGAATAACTTTGGTTATTTCGAATCGAACTTGAATAGATGCTCAAATTCAAGGCTTACCCTGCAATTAAAAATCGAGGAAAAGTCAAGGCTTGATTCAAGCTTCCTTGCTATCTGGGTACTTATACACACACACACACACACACACACACACACACACACACACACACACACACACACACACACACACACACACACACACACACACACACACACACACACACACACACACACACACACCACACACACACACACACACACACACACACACACACACACACACACACACACACACACACACACACACACACACACACACACACACACACACACACACACACACACACACACACACACACACACACACACACACACACACACACACACACACACACACACACACACACACACACACACACACACACACACACACACACACACACACACACACACACACACACACACACACACACACACACACACACACCACACACACACACACACACACACACACACACACACACACACACACACACACACACACACACACACACACACACACACACACACACACACACACACACACACACACACACACACACACACACACACACACACACACACACACACACACACACACACACACACACACACACACACACACACACACACACACACACACACACACACACACACACCACACACACACACACACACACACACACACACACACACACACACACACACACACACACACACACACACACACACACACACACACACACACACACACACACACACACACCACACACACACACACACACACACACACACACACACACACACACACACACACACACACACACACACACACACACACACACACACACACACACACACACACACACACACACACACACACACACACACACACACACACACACACACACACACACACACACACACACACACACACACACACACACACACACACACACACACACACACACACACACACACACACACACACACACACACACACACACACACACACACACACACACACACACACACACACACACACACACACACACACACACACACACACACACACACACACACACACACACACACACACACACACACACACACACACACACACACACACACACACACACACACACACACACACACACACACACACACACACACACACACACACACACACACACACACACACACACACACACACACACACACACACACACACACACACACACACACACACACACACACACACACACACACACACACACACACACACACACACACACACACACACACACACACACACACACACACACACACACACACACACACACACACACACACACACACACACACACACACACACACACACACACACACACACACACACACACACACACACACACACACACACACACACACACACACACACACACACACACACACACACACACACACACACACACACACACACACACACACACACACACACACACACACACACACACACACACACACACACACACACACACACACACACACACACACACACACACACACACACACACACACACACACACACACACACACACACACACACACACACACACACACACACACACACACACACACACACACACACACACACACACACACACACACACACACACACACACACACACACACACACACACACACACACACACACACACACACACACACACACACACACACACACACACACACACACACACACACACACACACACACACACACACACACACACACACACACACACACACACACACACACACACACACACACACACACACACACACACACACACACACACACACACACACACACACACACACACACACACACACACACACACACACACACACCTATACGCGCATATAAGTCGCAACGAGATCCATGTAAAAATCCAGCGGTATGAGATCCACCAGAAGGAGTGGTTTTTTTAAGAAAATAAGTGACACTTTTCTTCCCTGTAGTTAGTACAATGCACCAGTCTCTTCAGATTTGGGATACCTTCAAAATTAACCATACGTTTTTTGCGGTCAAAGTGAGATCCGGTATGTAAGGTCACAGTGAGATCCATTTTGACCTTGGCTATACACAATTTAACAAACTACGGTCACACTGAGATCCGTCTGCAACTTCCCGATTATTGTTCGACCGCCTCGCTGGTGTTTACACACACTCTATCTAGTTGCGGTCGAAGTGAGATCCTTTACGGTTTGCATGCGTAACCTAATATACTGTAAGAACAAATTGATACATTATGGTATTTTAGCGTTGAAGATTAATAGTCTAGTGATTACGCGGCTCTGTTAAGAAATTTAAGTCATATTGTTTGGTGTACCGTATCGTATAGTGTACTAAAGTTTAATCTATATCTATAAAGTAGAATGCGTGTATGTGTTTGTATGTCTCATATGGGTGCGAAAACCACTCGACATAAATGGTGATCCAACTATACTTATTTAACATGAAAGAAAGTTCGGCCTATTCTACTGTAATTTTTTCGTACTCTTTAGTATTCCGACCCAGTGGCCTTGCAAGTTCCAATGTTATTTTTATGGACAAAATATTTTTATAAAACTGAATATAGACGAATTTAATAATAAGTTGAAACTTAAACATGTATACAAAAGAATGTTGTGAATGAACAGTAACTGGTAACATACAAGTAAGTTGAATCATACTCTTTATAAAAGAAATTCGTGTTGGTTACACTGTATTGAATTTTAAAACGGCTGAACTGATTTGGCTGATAATTGATGGCAAGGTAGCTTAGAACTAGGAGACGGACATAGTTTTTACCCCATTCGCGTCGTATGTATCAAGCTTTAGGACTGTCATAAACGTACCCATGTAAGGTTGTTTCGGAGTATTTTATCCGAGTTTTAATGAACACAACGTATAGAAATAAATATTTCTTTGCAATTAATCATATAAACATATATTCTCATTTAAAGAATTAAGGTAAGTTTCATTTTTTTAGTATTGAAGGAAGAGTCGTTGTAACAAAATCTAGAGGTCCACATCTAAGGGGTGTTAATGACTTGAGGCGAGTGAGCGTGGCGAAGGAGCTCACCTAAAGGGCAAAGATTCTCAGGTTGGCATAACAAAGCATGCCAGATAACAGCAAGTATACAATAAATTTCTTCTATATTTTCTACAGTAAGAATCATTTAAAAGTGTAAACTTTTTTATTTGAACCACGATTGTTTTTATATTACTTTATTGAACCACAAATTTAACCAAATTTGTTATTCTTACAAATAATTAATAATCGCAATTACTCATCTTTTTTCGGGGTTGGATGCCTTATTTTACAAGGAATTCAAGTTAAAGGTATAATGTACTGAAATCCTGTTGTATGAATATATAAGCAGATGGCATTAAATATAAAAAAATGAAAAATAGAAGTTTTCGTAAAAAAATTAATAATTTTGCTTTTTTATGGGTTAAAAAAATGTATAATTGATTGAAATTGTACACTATTAGTTAAAAAAATCTAAATTAAAGTTCATAGCAGAACAAGCGATTCAAGTGACTATGGCCTTAGTGATACATAAATACAGGCCCGTGCGTAGAGATTATTTAGCACCCTCTAGTTCCGAAACAGACTCATTTTTCTCTGAATACCAACAACAAAAAGTGAAATTGTTTCAAAGTGAAATTGACTCATGTAACAGCTTTAAACGTCGTCTTAAGTAAACAAAACAAAATTTATACTACCAACCAGTAATACAATTGAATCAGGGTCATTCTTGGACTAGGGTAATCGACGATATTATCGAGGGAAAGACTGAATTCTACAACAAAATGGAACTCATGATCCACACGGCAGGGCGCGGGGCGCCCTCGGCCGGCCAGTGATGAGAGCTGAAGGAGGGGGGTGGGGTGGAACGAGAGTCTGCCATTGCCCTCTTCATTTTATCTACCTGTTGATATTTGTCACTATAATGAGTGTAAATAACCTCACGCAGTATGCCTATTTGTGAAATGTGTGGTGAATTTTTCTGTAATTCATAGTCCTTCTTGTGCAAGTTTCGATAATTCCTTAAAATAAAGGAAGATTAAGTGTGTCGTGGTTTTTCTGTTGTTTATATTAAGACTGAAAAAACGAGGTTAACCTAGATATAGAATTTCCCACCTGGTAGGCTATCTGGAATTTTACCCATAAATTTTCGTCTGTTGTAGTTTATTTCCAATAGCCTGCATGCAGATCAAAGTGGTTTTCAAAAACAAATAATGAGATGTTTAAAAGTATAATCAATAATTTTTAAGCATGTTGTGGTCAACCCGAATAGCTAAAACTGTTTACCAAGGAAACAAGGGTAAAGGTGGGATGGTTACTAAGGAAACGGCGCGAACAGGGGACAAAAAATTAACATGTTTATCTCTTTATAATATGAAGTTTAACCTCGTTGGGCTGGACACTATCTCGGAAGACTCTCTCTCGCCATGAGGTTAATTAAAATGATAGTTCCTAACTAATATTTACTTTAATTATGGCGACTACTACTCTTACTCTTCCAAAGGTATTAATTGTGTACAATAAAACTGAATTTATACTATTGAAAATCAAAAATAATTTATTGTTTAGCGGAATTATTTGTTTAAATTCCATCGCACGATTTTTGTTTTTAGTGCAAACTGCATTGTTGTCAATCAGTTGTGTTTAGATGTTAACAAATTAACGAGAAAATACTAGATTACCTCGAAAAAAAGAAACGTTAGATGCGTGTGGCTATAATGGTGTCCTTACAGCAAGACTATGTAATCAGTGCAAGACTGTGGAGATCTGGAATTTTTTTATGTTTGTTTACGTGATCTAGAAAGGCAGGTAACATTTACTTTTCATTGTTATTTGAAGACTAAATCACTGTAATGATAGAGGCTGCAAAGCACCTAATATCAAACAGTGAATAACTATGAACGAAGATCGAACCCGTTGTCGAATCAGCCGCAAGGTGACTGGCACCCGGCAGGAAGACGACTAGAGTAGTTTGCTGCCGGGTCACCGGTCCCCATAGTCACCGCGAGCGCCTAGCGCCCACCTACAATGGTGAAGGAAACTTTGAACTGTAAATACTGTGATCGGTAACTAACTGTGGTTTTGAAGTTTTATGACTCGATCGAAAATATTACAGGTCATATCGCGGGGAATCGTCCACACACATTATACATTTCACTGGTTCAAGGAATGGAATATCTAATCTAAAACAAGGAATGGTGAAATAATAAGTACCTATAAAATTGCTTACTAATCGTGATGCGGCTTGTCAGTAACGGGACCACGTCGCAGTGCTGTATGGCTGCGCCGGTGTGGCACCTTATTCCAACAAAATTATCGAATGCTATCGAAAACTTTCTTGCCTTAACTTATGTGTTAGATACTTTAGTGTGAGTGCATTGTCGTTGTGAGTACGTACTGGGACGGTGGCGATGTCCTGTAATCCAGCTACTTGGAGGTCACGAATTGTGGATGGTTATAAGCGATGGCTTGTGGATGCGATATTCCCTAATCCCTGGTGGGGATTAACGTCCGCACTAGTGAGTGAATACTAGTTCATCCATAAAGACCATCTATATATGAATAGACAAGCATGTTTCATTTCCCCCTTTTTCTCACCTTGTGAGCATCGTAGGAGAATACCGCACATACCGTTAGAAAAGTATTGTCCTGTAGATGGGCAGAATCGCAGTTTAATTCACATAGGGCCCGAGGGTTTCGCCCTAAAGGCTTTTAAAGTTTCAATGTTATTCTTATGGAGGATTGAATCAATAAAATAACTTTAGTAAAAACAAATGCTAGCAAATTAGGAAGAACAGATATTTTAGTTGTAAAATATTTCTAAAGTGGATCCACATTAACTGATATTTTGGTCGAATATCGACCACGGGCGAGCTCTAGACTTCAATTAGACCAATTCGTATATGAGGTCAAATATGTGGTTCGGATACCACGTTAAACTGTAGGTCCCTAGATACCATTAGCTGTTGTCCTATGAATTAACAGGCCTGTCTAAGGAGAACGTCGGCCTTAGTCAGTAACAAGACTACAAGATCGCGCGACAATCCTCATCGTGCTATACACTCATCTCTCATTCATACTTGGCTTTAAACTACCTATTGAGTTAGGTCACCATTTCAGTAAAAGTGTTAAAAAGGTGTTGTGTGCTCACTGTTATATGAATTATTATTATGTTATACAGAGAAATTATTTAGTAAATTATTGCAGTTTTTCTTCTTCTGACCTGTATGTTATCGAATAGATGTCTTTACTTTTGTTGTTTTTATTTATTGTTACAGTAGTATTGTATTTATGTTTAGTTTTTAGAAATTAATTAGTAAATTCTGGTAACTTAAAAAATATATGTATATAAAATAATTTACATTTTTAAGTTTTGTGTTAGTTTTCTCCATAAAACTCTATACATACACACCACACCTGGCACTCTCACGCAAGACAAAACACGAACTAAAAAACCCAACGAACACACAAGACCAATAGATGGAGCACGTCAAGCGCGAGTTGAGACACGAATATGTCACTGGCCTACAGGAAGATGGCGCCTGCAGGCCGTGATTAACCCGAGTGGGAGCGCTAAAACTGTATTAAATTCTTTATTTTTACTGTTAGTTCACAACGGACAACATATTACAAACCGGCTCACTTCACTGATAAATTTGATAGTAAATTTAAATTAATTCGGAAAACACTTAAGCTTAATTGTTTAAGGCTCAGGTCTACCACTGGCGCGCTACCCATATGCAAGGGTTTTTTTAGAATCGTGTGAAATAATTACACACTAAATATTTCAAATTAATAATTACAAATACACACTAATAATTACAAATAATTAGTATATGTTAATCTTTATGCACTTCTACTAAATGCAGCCTAGAGCTATAAATATGGTGTCATATTGAAGAGGAATAACGGTACGAATTTTCCTCTCTTACACTTTTGTAAATATTTTATCAAAACTAACAGATAACTTCAGTTAAAAATTAAGAAAAACAGCCGGTTCCAATTAAATTCTGTCAATTATAACTGAAGTTAAAAATTTTTTCAAAAATTATAAAAACACAGAAGACGAGAGCCGTTCTTCTACTTTTAGAAAAGGTTAAGAGCTCTAACTCCATCTTAATTAATTAATTTAGAAACACGATTCTCGTAAACCTCTCCATCACACTAGTTTTAAAAATATGTATCTATTTTATCTTAATATTAAATATATACTATAGTAACTTATCTTATCTTATACTATAGTAATATAGTATCTTAAATGTAGGCATAGGCTGATATGCACATCAAATTAAAGGTCCCACTTGGCAGAGTACAATGCTGCAAAATAGACTTAAAATGGATGACCCAGACGGAAATGGTAGGCGTTCAAAGTTTTCGTTAAAATCGTATGGATAAAACTTAAAAATGCAATAACTTTCTGAATACTCAAACTTTGGACGTCGGGTTTATGGCTAATTTATCCAAATGCAAATACGTTTAAAATGATGTTTAATGTGACAGAGGCTAAGGAAGTTAAAATTTAATCATCCTCTATGGGACGACCCCAATGAGAGTCTTACAGAAATATGCTTTAGCTTTTTTGGACTAATTAGCCACAAACCCGGCTTCAAAACATTGAGCATTAAGAAAGTTATTGTATGTTTAATTTTTATTTATATGATTTTAATGGAAACTTTAAACGCCTACCATTTCCGTATGGGTCAACCATTTTAAGTCTAGTTTGCTGTATTGTACTCTGCCAAGTAAAACCTTTTATTTGATGTACATATCAACCCATAATTACATTTAAAATTTTATTCTGACTCCTCGTGGGCTGTCCCCCTTACATGACTACAAATATTTAATAGCGTCAAAAGGTTCTTTGTGTTAAGTTACTATCACCCCCCCATACGATATTTGTTTATCTCAAGAAATAAAAAAAATAAAAGGGGGGTCGGACTTTTTACACATGCTATGCGCTAACACACTTTGTTAAGAGTCATTTTGGGTCAGTAGATCATTGTTGCGCAGTCGGCAATGTTAACCATACGGCTTGTAATGCAAAACATCGTATTTTATTCCTTTGTTTCGGGCGCCATTTTCAACCGATTTTCTATAAACTTGGTAAGTGTTTATTTTAACTTGAATATGTGTAAGTGTTTATATTAAATTGAAGTGTTTATATAACTTGAATAGTTATTTATTAGGCCCTTATACCTCAAAATTTTGAAATTTTCACAAATATTACTAAGGAAAATCAATCAGTGTGTACCTTGATCACATTATGAGTGGCATTTCATATATATGAAATAAGTGACACTTTTCTTCCCTGAAGTTAGTACAATGCACCGGTCTAGTTAGATTTCTGGTGGCTTATAAATTAACCATACATTTTTTAAGGCCAAAGTGAGATCCGGTGTGTATGGTGACAGTGAGATCCACTTTGAACTTAACCATACACACCTAAACTAACCATGGTCACACTGAGATCCGTCTATAAAGGCCCGATTATTGTTCGACCGCCTCGCTGGTGTTTACACACACTCTATCTAGTTGCGGTCGAAGTGAGATCCTTTCTGGCTTGCATGATATTTAATATACTGAACGAACAAATTTTAATACAATGGGATTTTCGTTTTGCAGATTAATGGATTTTGTTTCTCTGTTAAGAAACAAAAGGCACACTGTTTTGGTACACCTTATAGTGTACCGAAATGAAAAAAAAAATGAATGCGTGTAGGTGTTTGTGTCTTGAAAGGGTGCGAACATCACTCCAACAATCGAGCTAATATTTTGTCCAACTATACTTTATTTATCAAGGAGAAAGATCGACCAATTCCAATCATTTCAAGATTTAAGTATCATTGGAAATGACACTCTCCTAAGCCGAAACACAATGTTAAGATAAGTTTTCACGCGTTAAAACCAACATTAATGATAAAAAAACGTGATCCTGTAAGCGTGAATAATGAAAACACTCAAGAAATTGTAATAGTGAAAACTGCTTCAATCGTAAATAGTTCGACCTCCACGCAAACATAAGCTTGATGAGCTTGAAGGCAATATTCTTACATGACCGTTTTGCCTTTACATGTATGTTTCTATTGATTTCAAAGAATGAAAACTCATCATAACAATGTGTTTCAGCTTATGAGAGGTTATTAGACTTGCTGCGAGTGAGCGTAGCGAACAACCGCACTTAGGCCTACTTGAAGGGTAAAAAATCCTCAGGTTGGCATTGCAAAGCAATCCGGATAACAGCTTGTATACCTAAAATTTCTTCAATATTTTCTACCATAAGAAAAGTTGAAAAGTGTTAGCTCCTTTTAGTTACACCACTAATTTTTGTTAAATTTTAAATTATAAATGTATTTATTTTTTTTTTTTTTATTTAAGAAGGAATAAAAATTTAAATTATGTGTCTGTTTGATAACCAACCATTTTAAGAGTTAAAAATCATACAACTGATGGGAACTGTGAACTATTAGTTGAAAAATAATTAAAGTTGACAGCAGAACAAACAGTTCAATGTGACTATGGCCCTAGTACTACATAAATACTCATGTCACTTATACTTATTAAAATGTATGTAGAATGTTAGGAAGAAGTTTTAAGTTATTGAATGTAGTATAAATGTTTTTTGAAAGTACGAATGAGGCACTCTTTCTTATTCCTCTTCTTTAATTCAATGTTGAGCACATGCAACTAGTTGGCCGGTAGAAGAAAGAAATGTAGAATAAGCTGCTGCCATTTATTTTCCGGACTTGACTATACAAAGCCCCATGACTTGATATTTTCAGGTGGTCGTGTTGTTGTTGGTTTTCCATTTGTATACCATCAACGATTATTCTACATTTCTGTATCAACAACACTGGTTGGCGGCCACTAGCCGCCAGTTTTTTCCATTAATTTTTCTTTTCGTATAGGATGGTTATATTAGGTTCATATTTTGCATGAACCTTAGTAGTGGCAAAGTGGGGCTGCTGAGACGTGACGTCATCACGATGACGTCAGCAGTGATGACGTCATCAATGACGTCACGAATGACGTCACTAATGATGTCATATGACGTCACATGACGTCACACCTATGACGTTATGGTGACGTCATTACCGCTGACGTCATGATGATGACGTCACTGACGTTAATTAGGTCAAGGTCACGCACGAATACATTTATATTCCACACAAGTGGATTTTGAACTTTACTACAAAACTGATCCATACCCGTCTCCTACAAAATTATTTTTCATTTGGCTCTACCTCTTTTAGTCTTACATTAAATATTTCTTGAAGTTAAATTTTACACAAGTCTCTCGGTTAATTTTTCTGCACAGTACGTGTTACTCCTTGGACAGTTCCCAGCAAACTGTTTCTACACTTGTCAACAACAGTCCGCATTACCTTCTCCACTACTCATTCCCCCACTATAGCCCTGTTCCCCCACTACTTCCAGCTAAGGTACAACACTGGACTAAGTGTTTCAGTTTTATCCAAACCTTACTGTGAGACACACCTATGGCTGAAACTTTGCGAGAAAAATTATTAAGAGTAAAATTTTTGCTGGCCAAGCAAAATAATTCTGTTAAGGTGTCCAAGACTTCCACTTTAACAAAAATGAAACGTTGCTTCAAAAATAATCCAAAATTTTACTCAAGGGACACAAATATCACTATGGATGATAAAATGTTTCAGAAACTTTTAGACGAGCTAACTTTTGCCAGTAAGGTTACGTTGGTGACTCCAATTCCCGACCAAGTTACAACATCACCTGAGAAAGAATAAAAAATAATTATTTCTCAGGAAATATTTCCAATCCGAGTTACGGTAAAGGACAGACTCGGATGAGTTGTTGCAAAAATTTTAATTTTTTCTTCCTTCTGACCACTTTACCCCCACCATCTCCTTATCCCCACCACTGAGCCGGGTACCTGGGATACCGTCTGTGTACAAGTCAGTACGTCTTCGGACGCGGTGCTGTTCGGATCGCGTGTCGTTTGTCGCACTGTCGGGTGTTTGAAGAAATTATTCTTCGGCTTTCAGTCTCTCGGTGGGTAAGTAAAATAAAAAAATTATTTTTTTTTTCAAGTGGGGCTGCTGGGACGGGTCAATGACCCCTGACGGATATATTAGGTCAAGAGTCTGATCACTAGGGAATAAAAAAATATTTTTTTGCACTTTTGTGATTCCTCGAGAAATTTCAATTTCTCACCAAAATTTGAGGAATCGCAAAAGTGCAAAAAAATTTTTTTTTGTATTCGTGCGTGACCTTGACCTAATTAACGTCAGTGACGTCATCATGATGACGTCAGCGGTAGTGACGTCACCATGACGTCATTTATGTGACGTCATGTGGCGTCATATGACATCATTAGTGACGTCATTCGTGACGTCATTGATGACGTCATCACTGCTGACGTCATCGTGATGACGTCACGTCCCAGCAGCCCCACTTTGCCACTACTAACCTTTATAACACAAATGTTAATTTCCAGGGAAAAAGTATTTTCCCCATGTGTATTTTATAAATTACCGGTCAATTTAAATTTTCAAACTGAAATATTCCAAAACCAGAAACTTTTATCCACATTTTACGAGGTGCGAAAAATGTTCAAATCTAAAAAAATATATATCTAAACAATTATACCAGTTTTTTAAAGATTTCACAACAAATAATGGAGTTACTGCATTTCTTTCTATAAATAAAATAAATCTGCATTAGTTATAACGTAAAATCAATGGTTTTCTGAAGAAAACTTGAAGTAACTCTAATATTTGTGGACACATCTTTACAAACATGGTATCATTGTTTGGATAATTTAATTCACCAATTTTTTATCTTGTAAAATTTTGATAAAATATACCGCTTTGGAGGTATTTTAGCAATTAAAATGGCCACCTGATGTGATATTTTAACATATGTTTTTCAATTTTAAATAATTTATCATATGTATAATTTATTGTTTGTTTACTTTATCTTTGTTCTGTAACTTGGATTAAGAGATTATTAAAACCTATCCTTAGGTAATTTAATTTCGAGTTTTATTTGCATATCAATTTAATAATCTCTTATCTTTAATAAATATCTTTGATAATAATCTCTATCAAATATCATGGACAAACATCTAAACCCAAACAGATTTGATATTGATCCTGAAAATGACTGTGCAGAAGAAGAGTGGCTTCATTGATATCAGACTTTTACAAACTTTTTGGATGTGTGTGATTCTCACGCTACAAAAGAGAAGGTAAAACTACGATTACTTGTCAATCATGTCAGTCCGTCTGTTTACAAATATATTTCTGGGGCTACAACATTTGATGAAGCTATTGCTACTTTAAAAGAAATGTATATTCGTCCTAAAAATGAAATATATTCTAGGCATTTGCTAGCTACCCGTGTCAAATGTCAGAGGAATCAGTGGATCAATATTTACAAGCTCTGAAAGATTTAAGTAAACCTTGTAACTTTTCTTCAGTCACTGCAGAACAAAATAAGAACGATTACATTCGTGATGCATTTATCAGGGGGCTACTTTCGCCAATCATTCGTCAAAGACTTTTGGAAAATAAAACACTATCACTTAATGAAGCTTTTGAAAAAGCTCGAGTTGTAACAAAAGCTCAACATCAATCAGAGTCTTATGTTAAGCAACAGTTAGTTTTAAATTCCTTGCAACATTCTGAAGCTACTGAGCAAAATCCAGCACAGTGTAATCTTTCCTCTAGCAAAGAGGAGGAAACTTTTATATCAGCTACATCCTGGAAATGTTATTTTTGTGGTTCCAGTAAAAAACACAACCGGAATGATTGTCCAGCGGCTAATCATTCTTGCCATACTTGTGGTAAGAAAGGAAATTTTATGAAGGTTTGCCGATCACAAAATAAATCATCAACATCTACCAAGTTTGTCACTGAAAAATCTCCCAGTAAAAAATCAGCTCATTGCGCAGCAGCTCCAGAATCGTTGTCTAAGTCAATTATAAAAATTAAAGTTAATGGAATCGAAACTGATGCACTTGTTGATACTGGAAGTTTTGGAACTTTTATAAGTAAATCTCTTGTAGCTAAGAGAGGGTTAGCTGTGTTTCCAAGTACCATTAGTGTTTCTATGGCATCAACTTGTTATCAACCTCAAACTACTGGTTTTTGTCTTGTTGATATGGCAATTCAGGGTCATATTTACTATAAAGCAAAATAACTCGTTCTAGACGGACTATGTGCTGACGTTGTGTTGGGACATGACATTTTCAAAGAACGTTCAATTGTAGAAGTTACATTCGGGGGTAAGAAACCTCCACTGAAAGTATGTGGCCTTTCGGCAGCTAAAGTTACTCCTGTCAGTTTGTTCACAAATTTAACTCTTGACTAATTTAACCTATTGCTGTAAAATCACGGCGTTACTCAGATGAAGATTCAATTTTCATAAGAGAAGAAACAGAACGTTTATTAAAAGAAGGAATCATCGAACCGAGCTCTTCTCCTTGGCGGGCCCAAGTACTAATCGTTAAAGGCGAAACAAAGAAAAAACGGATGTGCATTACTCCCAGACAATAAATCGATTTACCCAGCTTGACGCCTATCCACTTCCAAAAGTCGAAGATGTAGTAAACAAGGTCTCCAAGTTCAATGTGTTTAGCACAATAGACCTCAAGAGTGCTTACCATCAGATACCCATTTTAGAGGAAGAGCGAATTTATACTGCTTTTGAAGCTTGCGACCGCCTTTATCAATTTTGCAGAATCCCTTTTGGTGTTACCAACGGCGTCTCCTGTTTTCAGAGAAAAATTGATTCTATAATTCAAGCAGAAGGCCTTGAGTGTACTTTAGCTTACTTGGACGATGTGACGATTGGGGGAAAGGATAAAGCTGAACACGACAAGAATTTGAAAATGTTTTTTTGATGTGGCAAAGAAGTATAATTTAACATTAATCATGGAAAAATGCAAATTTTCTCAAGATGAAATTAGTCTACTGGGATACGTTATCACAAATAACGAAATACGTCCCGATCCAGATCGGCTTCAGCCTCTCCTAAAACTCCCACTCCCAAATGATGTCCAGTCACTGCGCAGAACTCTAGGGATATTTGCACACTACTCTGATTTCATCAAGAACTTTTCCGGAAAAAATACAGCCTTTATCGTCGACTAAAAGCTTCCCATTATCAAAAGAAGCTGTTAATTCATTCAATCAGTTTAAAAATGATATAGCATCGGCAACTAAAGCGCCAATCCAGGATGGCATACCATTCACAGTGGAGACTGATGCATCTGAGTTTGCGATTGGCTCGACTTTATCTCAAGCTGGTCGGCCTGTAGCTTTTTATTCAAAAACTTTGTCAAAGTCAGAAAGAGTTCACTCATCCGTTGAGAAAGAAGCTCAATCGATTGTCGAATCTCTAAAGAAGTGGAGACACTACCTAATAGGACGGCCGTTCCAGCTTATTACCGACCAAAGATCAGTTTCTTTTATGTTTGACAACAAAAGGTTTGGGAAAGTAAAAAAAGAGAAGATTCAGCGTTGGCGTTTAGAGTTATCTTGCTTCAAGTATGATATTGTATATCGTCCGGGCAAAGAAAATGGAATAGCAGATACAATGTCACGGTTATGTGGATTCATTAGTGGTCGCCCAAATTTACATGAAATTGACAGAAGTTTGGGTCATCCAGGAGTCACACGATTCTACCACTGGATTAGAACCAAAAACTTACCGTTTTCGTTGGATGAAGTTCGTCGCACTATAAGCCAATGTCGAGTCTGCGCTGAACTGAAACCGAGGTTTTGCAAGTATCAAGGGACTCTGATCAAAGCTACTGCACCTTTTGAACGCTTAAATTTAGATTTTAAAGGCCCTATTCCAAGTGCAAGTCACAATAAGTATTTATTAACAATTGTAGATGAATACTCGCGTTACCCTTTTGCTTACCCATGCCGAGACATGACTTCGGGCACAGTAATCGAAAAATTAAAAGAACTTTTTTCACTTTTTGGTATGCCTTCATTTATACATTCTGACAGGGGAACCTCATTAATGTCAGAAGAACTAAGATCTTTCCTACTTGCTCATGGCATTGCATCTAGCCATTCCTCTGCATATAATCCTCGAGGAAATGGACAAGTGGAAAAGTTCAATGGAACTATTTGGAAAACTGTCACTCTTGCTCTGAGAACTCAAGATCTGCCAATGAGACAGTGGGAGGCTGTTCTATCAGAGGCACTCCATTCAATAAGATCCCTGCTATGTGTATCAACCAATGCAACACCACATGAATTAATGTTCAAGCATCCTAGGAAATCACATTATGGAGGTTCTGTTCCAAGTTGGTTGTCTCAACCAGGTCCGGTGTTGCTTCGAAATCATAATAGATCAAGCAAATATGATTCTCTTGTGGAGGAAGTTGAACTAATACACGCCAACCCTGGTTATGCTCATGTTAGATTTCAAGATGGACGGGAGAAGACTGTATCTGTAAGAAGACTTAGCCCCAGCACCAGAACAGAAAGATCAAGAAGTTTATAACACTCCAGATGATAACAAAGAAACTACAGAGGCTAGATTACCAGTTCAGCAAGATCCTACTGAAGAGATTCCAATCTTTAACAATACAAATGACAATATGAAGAGCAAATTAATGAAGAGCCAGTTCACCAAGATGCAAATGCAGTTAAAACACCTATCTCAACTCCATCCACTTCTCGTCCTCAACGATGCAAGAAAAAGCCAAACTATCTCAAGGACTACGTCACATCTTGAGGTTGGAAGAATGATGTGATATTTTAACATATGTTTTTCAATTTTAAATAATTTATCATATGTATAATTTATTGTTTGTTTACTTTATCTTTGTTCTGTAACTTGAATTAAGAGATTATTAAAACCTATCCTTAGGTAATTTAATTTCGAGTTTTATTTGCATATCACCGCCATGTTAAAAATACACTTTGGGAAAATTTGTATTTTTAGGAAAATGAACATTGGTGTGATGTAGGTTGATGACAAATATAATAAAAAGGTTCGGCTTTGGTTTCCTTATCCACCAATAACAACAACATGTTTGAACCATCCAATAAAGATTTATTAAGTACAAAATACAAAATAACGGCTAGTGGTTAACGAAGCGTTTTAGGTCATATGTTTACGGAACCATTGTCTCGTATTTTAATGTGTAGAAAATAATCGCCTGACTTTTTTTTATAACTGTATACCCTTAGGTGTAAACACTGTATAAGTGTAGTTTGAGGTTACATAAATTTTAATTCAATTCGATAGTCATGAAAAATCAACTTACTTATTACTTTCTGACTATTCTTTGTACAGTAATTAAACCTTTGTGTAAGATTATTAATCTTGATCTAATTTAAAAACACTTTATTCAAATCAGGTTTGATTCTTTCTTCCTGCTTATTGTTTAGTTAAGTGAAATGAAATTAAGTAGCAAAAAATTAATTAAATTGGAGTTAAAGTTAAATGACTTTAACTTTATCAAAATTGTAATGAAATTTAAGGACAAATAATAGGAAGGTAATATTGCATTCGAAAATATTTTATTCTACTAATAATAAGTATATATAAGTATATACATTATATATCCCTCGCACATTAATTTCTTTTCCCGTGCGGATTTGCCAAAATAAATTATGAACTGTAAATAAAATGTATTTGTTAAAAAATACTTGGTTTTTAATAACATACGAGAAAAATAATATCTTTTACATTACTCACTAGGTATTAAATACATTTAAAATATTTTCTTAAAATAGCCCTACAGAACAAATTAATCCAACTACAACCAATGTTTTGTTTTTTAATAATAATTAAAGCAGACATAATTTTATTTGAATACATATCTAAGTTTGACCGAAGGCCAGCATGATTTCTTCCTTGTTTCAAACTATAGGCCGACAAACACTTCGGCTTTATTTACGGATTTTTTAAATCTTCACTTTTATCTACATTTTGAGATAACAGCACTTAGATGAAATAGTATATAGATTTGACTTCTGAAACTAATCTTAAAGTACTGTACACTGATTCTGAAGGTATTATAAAAGACAAGTAAATGGTTTTAATCCACATTCCTCCAGAGGGTTCTGCCCCAACATTTCTTCAAAGTTAATATTTTTAACTTATGGAATCATGGAATCAACATTTTTGAATTGGAACACCTATTATTTCTATTGTAAATATTAATGCTGGGTAACGTTTAAGCCCTATCATATAATTGAAACATAAACGTTTGAATTCAATCAACAAATAAAACGTATCTCAATAAGTTGTTTTGATATTTTTGGGCGTCATTTTGATGAATTATAGAGACGGTACCTAGTCCTTGTCCACTAATAAAATTTAAATGAATAATCCCATTAATAAAACTAATTAGTCAATTGATGAAAATTAAATAAAATATTTACACGTAATTTAGGTAAAGAAAAGGAAAAGTAGCTATTGATAAAAAAATTATATATATGATGGAATTAATATAGGTAGGCCTACTGTATATAGGCTATATATTGTATGTACTGTAATTTGTTTAAAGCCAAGACCAAAATTTAAATAAGACATTAAGTAATCTGAAAGTTACATTCATCCAAAAAATTAACTTAATGGGCTTAATAAAAGGTAAATCAAAACGTTAGTAAAATGGAGGCAGCCGAGTGAACCTACCAGGCTGACTCCGACCGCCCGCCACCGCGCCGTTAAAAACCGGATCTCAGAGTGACCGTAGTTTGTAAATGCGTGTGTATCCATACACACGGTCACAGTGAGATCCGTTTGTGTATAGTCGACGCTAGCGCGACGTGGTGTCGTTTCATGGAAGCTTATACACACGCACACTATAGAAAAATCCATCAAAGTGAGATCCGATTGCTGTCGGCTTGTTTCGAGCTGTTTCGACTATTTCCGTGATCCTGACGACCTCAGGAGGACGAATCACAGGCTTTGGCGCAACGAGATCCGGGGGGGTGGATCTCACTGCGCAAACGGATCTCACTGTGCCGGTGTGCATCCATATGCCGGATCTCACTCCGGCTTATTTGTCAGAACATTCACACACACACACACACACACACACACACACAC